>JAQHUG010000018.1:10076358-10107209 GCA_028555095.1 Dicrostonyx torquatus | reverse complement strand
ACTCACTGCAGACATTCTACAGTACACACTCACTGCAGACACTCAACAGTATGCACTCACTGCAGATATTCTACAGTACACACTCACTGCAGACACTCTACAGTATACACTCACTGCAGACACTCAACAGTACACACTCACTGCAGATACTCAACAGTATGCACTCACTGCATATACTCTACAGTACGCACTCACTGCAGACACTCAACAGTACATACTTACGGCAGACACTCTACACTACATACTCACTGCAGACACTCAACAGTACACATTTACTGCAGACACTCAACAGTATACACTCACAGCGGATACTCAACAGTACACACTCACTGTAGACACTCACTAGTGAACACTCACTGCAGACACTCACTATTGAACACTTACTCACTGCAGATGCTCTCCATTTCATACCATGCAGACACTCACACATCACTGCACGCTTCATGAAAATGCTCATCTCTATAAACTTAACATGGATACTCATCACTACAGAATACCCCCTTAAAAGTACCTCTGCTGTGCCCCATAAATTTGTTGTATGTGATTCTGTTGGGCCTCATGTGGCCTGGGCATGAGGCCCAGTGTGCCTAACTTGAGTTTGGTGAGGCCTCGTGTAAATTCCTGAGCCTAACTCGAGTTTGTCTCTGGCTACCTGACCTAGGCCTGCCTCTGCCCAGCCACTGCTGTGTGGCAGAATATTATTGGCCCTTGTTCCTTACTCAGCCTCAACCCATCCCAAGCTTTTCCACCCCCATTACAACCTACAAGTTCCTGCCTGATATCATTAAATGAGTTCCTGTTCTTTCAGACTCCAGACTCAGTGGATGTGTTTCCGTTCAGCCCCAGGGAGAGTGCCTTCAGGGCTTAACACACAGACTTGCTGTGTGTTTGTGGCACTGGCTTCCCTGCTCATCACAGCTCAGCTGACCAACCCTACTGTTCCCAGGGGCCCCCTGCCAGCACTGTCCTCTCTCCTTTTCAGTGAGCTCGAAAACATAACCACCCACATCTAACAAATATTGTTAACAAAATAATAACCAGTGCTCAGTGAGTACTAAAGGAACTTCTTCTGGGCATTAAGTTCAGGGTGGCACCAGCTTTTGTGACACTTTGTTTAACCTTGGTGATAATTCTGCACACACAAAGTCAAAAGATATGAATTTAGAAAGGTTGGCATCCCTCAGATTCTCCCCACCTGAGATGACACACTGTTCGGGACACATGCACTCTAGGCCATCTTTAACATGCAGGGTGCAAATAACACAATCACAGAGGTTCCCTGGAGGATTGTCACCAGCCATTGGCATCATTGTGCAACCTCTGTTCCTTCTTAAAATTTATCCTGGTCAACATCCTAGGTCTAATACATACACTTGTATCCATGGGCTCCACAGAAGTCAGTATACAAATTTCTGTAATTTTTAATATTTTTAAATTTTTATCTTATTTGTATGGATGTTTTGCCTACATGTATGTCTGTACCACATGAATACCTAGTAACCACAGAGGCCAGAAACGGGCATCAGATTCCCTGGAACTAGAGTTTCAGGTGGTTGTGAGCTGCCATGTGGGTAATGGGAATCAAACCCAGGTCCTCTGCAAGAAAAGTAAATACTCTTAACCACTGATCCAACTCTCCAGTCCCAGGATTTTGTGACTTTAAAATCTGGTTACTACATGATGGTTCTGGGCTTTTTCCAATTGTTCACACAACTGATTCATGATAAAGCAGTAGGTATCTGGGAGATAAACCTTTTGGCACATGTTGAAGACCACTTCTTGAGACTGCAATTTTCAGTTTGACAAATGTGCTCACAGCTCTTCCCACAAAGGTATATTTAAATTTTTGGTCATAAACGTGACCCTGGCCACTGTGTTAAGAACTCCCAATTCCCCCAAAAGTGTATTTGTTGCTTTGACTTGCATTTTCTTGACAACAAGGTGGGCTGTACATCCTGTAAAGCATGAGAGGCTGCTTGTAGTTCTCCTGTGATCTTGTTCTTTATGACCCATCTCTAAAAGGCAGGCTTCACAGAAGCACTTGCTGACGTGTGAGGACTCATTCTACAGCAGTGTTTCAGTGAGCAGAGGCCTGAGGGCATGAAGAATTACAGGACCAGAGAATCACCAGTCTTTCTTTTAGAACACAATCAAATCTATTCAACTGAAAAATAAAAACTGTAACAATACTCACAACATTAAGCAAAATCCACAGTTTGTTCAGCAAAAATTAGAAAACCTCAAAGTCAGGAGTCACTGCATCAAATAACCTGAGCTGATGCCATCAAGCCTCCTCCACAAAGGCTGGATTGGTGAACAACACCGTGAGCAGCGTGGCTTCTGGACCAGCAGAGCTCTCCCTGATGTATAAAAGGATGTTATAGGAGACACAGGCCAAACTTTGGCAGGCACAATGTAATAAAACTTTATTTACAGGAGGGCCCCAGTGAGTGGGAGGTGAATGCTGGCTGCATCACTGCCAGAGCAAAGAGATTAGCAGGAGCAAAGGGCTCGTCATTCGCTCATGTGACTCATCGTGCTGTCTTTTCTAGGTAAAAATACCCAAAGTCACCCATTTAATGTGCCCTCATGCTACCACTCTGTCCCAAACATGTGGGCACCCTCCTCATCACCGTCCTTGTTGCTATCTTTAGAATAGGCATGGAGCCCTCAGAATGGTGGCAACACTTCCTCTTCCACTCAGGACAACCACTGGGAGGAGAGAGCACACCACGGTCTTGGCTGTTAGGCCACACTGACAGACTCTTCTGATTAGACCACAGAATACCCACCCAGGAGATCAGAGGAAATCAAAATGGCCCAGGTTTTCGCCAAGACAGCTCAGGGAAAGGTCGGCTAACACCCTGACATGGGAGAGACAGAATGCCCACCCTGTTCATCCTGTGTCCTTAGATTCTAACTGGAAGCACAGTCTCCAACCCTGTCTGACGAGCTTCTGCATTCACAGCCCCACAGCTCCAGGATGCCATGACAGCCTCTTCCCATGCCCTGTCCTTGACTCACAGCGCCCTCACTGCCAACAAAAGGACAAAAGGCCACCTTCCCTGGGTGAAGACCGACACATCTCTAGTCAAAAGTCATGTCTTGGAGGAGAGAGTGCAGGTCATGGGATTTAGCAGGCCACAGGTGGAAAATACTTGTAGGGGAAAAAAAGCTTTCTTTTCCCAAAACACTGAGTGAGGAATTTCAATGACATCGGTTTTTTATAAAACTAAAAGCCACAAATGATTTCCATTAGCAAGTTAAAGGCTAAGATGCAAACCTGCAAGAAAAAATTCCCCTGAAAGAATACATTAAGAATAGAGAAAGAGCCAGGCGGTGGTGCACACCTTCAACCCCAGCACTCAGGAGGCAAAGACAGGAAGATCGTTTTTGAGTTTTAGGCTAGCCTGGGCTATACAGTAGGCTCTAGGTCAGTAGGTCAGCCTAGTCTACATAGTGGTGAGCTCCTGGTCAGCCTGTGCTACATAGTTAGTTCCAGGTCAGCCAGAGCTACTGTCTTTAAAATACACACATATTTTGCCTGTTTCGTGACCATGTACCTATTACTGATGCCAGAAGCCTTTCACTGCAGCCTCTTGGGAAGCTAAGGCAGGAGGGTCATGAGTTCAAGGCCTGCTTGAGCAAGGCTGGGATCTGGGGCTCGGTGGTATGGTACCTGCCCGACATGTGTTCTCTTCCCTATACAGAGTCAGGGAATTAAACATGGGCTTGCACAAGGCATCAGCTCAGTGCCTTCAGCCTTGGCTCTTTCTTCCTGTGCAGACGATAGCAGCAGCAACCCTTGGTCACCAGAGGCATCCTTTGAAAACACACATGCACTCCCACATACACACCCTGCATGCACCAACAACCAAGGAGCACTGTGACTTTCTGGAACCTCAAAGGTAGCTGCAATGGACTGAGCTCTTAGGTTCTCACTTTACAACTGTCTGACTTTCCTGGTCAGAGAGCCCAGCACCAGGAAACCCTTGGGGTCCCTCAACCCAAGTTCTCAGGTAGGGCTCAAAGCCGACTGGTTGTGTCAGCTCCAGACATGGCAAAGTTGAACAAGTTTCCTGATGACTGCACAGTTTTAGGGTGTGGAGCATAGCAACATAAGGAAACTGACAAAAATGTAACATGAATTCTTTCTCCAGGCAATCACTTCTTGCCCTTCAGAACGCGGACTAAATGTTGGCAGCACTAGGGTTTCGCCTCGCTTGTGAAGGGCTTGAGATGAAGAGACCTCTTCTAACCACAATCTACGGCTGCCTCCTGCACACTGCAGGCAGACTGGAGTCTCAACACCACCTGTTCACCAGGAACCTTAGGTTAAAGCCCAGCAGAGGCAGGTGTGCCTTGTAATCAGGGCCAAGTGACACTTAAGACACTGTCAGTGTTCCAGCCATTTCTACACAGACGGTTAGCTGAGGAGGAATCACGACGACCATGGGAGCCATCATCTCAGGGACTGGGATCCTGGATTAACTAGAAAGAAGAAAGGGAGCTGAGCACGAGCATCCATCTCTGCTTCCTGACCCACATTCCTGACGCCACAGCTGCAAACTGCTCCTGTTGTGCCTTCCCTGACTTGATGGACGACACCCTTGGACAAAGAACCAAAACAAACCCTTCCTTCCCTAGGTTTCTGCTGTCAGGTATTTTTGCCAGTTAATACAACTCCACTTATAGAAACACAAGTAACCAGCAGAGTCCAGACACTTAGTTCCTGAGTCTGTTCTCCTGTGCATCTGGAACCCTGGAACAGAGTCACCTTCACAGTACTTGGCTTAAGGTCTCTGATAGCCATCCACCCTAAGTCTTGTAGGTACCAACCCATGGTCCCAGGTGCTCCAGGGTCATACTGACTATGCCACTATTGGCTCACTATCCAGTCTTTTAAATGAGAGTTGGAGGAAGCAAGCAACCATCAGGACTAAGGAAGTTCCTAGATGTTTCCTTGTAGGACAAGTCCAAAGTAGGCTTAAGGACCAAGGGAGGAGAGATCAGGGATGTTGTAAGAAGAAATGATATGAAAACCACCAGGGACCACACACAAGATGCACCTCATTCAAGTCAAGGATAGAGCAGCTTCCCACTGCCACCATCACAGTCACAGTCCCTAAAAGCTAAGACATTTTGGAGTCAGGATTCTTGGAATCTTTGACAGTAGACTCCCAGAAAACCGTGTCATCATTGTGAGAGATTTCAACATTGTAAGAAATTTTGGCAGCTCACCAATTAGAATCTATAGGCAAAGCAAACAGCACCACACAGGTGACACACAGAATGTAAACAAAGGAAAGCTGCCATCAGACAAGTATAGGCGGGGCAACCAGACTAGGAGAATTCTGAGAAGAGGAAAGGCAGAGTCAGTCACCAGCCAGACGCTGAGAAAACAAGATGAGAATGCCTTCCTGATAAAAGGTACCATGGCTAAACACAGACAAGATTATTGGTTAATTTAAGTTGTAAGAGCTAATTAATAATAAGCCTAAGCTAATAGGCCAAACAGTTTATAATTACTACAAGTCTCTGTGTATTTCTTTGGGACTGAACGGCTGTGGAACCGGAAAGGACAGAAACTTCTGTCTACAGATAAGACATGTTCCAAGTGCAAAGCCAAAGCCCTGAGTCCCTTCCTTCAGAAAACCGTGATTCCTACAGATCATGTGAAGAAGGTAGACACCTCATGGAGAACACACCCTGCTCCCACAAGCTTTCCTTCTGCTGTGGTCATTGCACAGGACTTCGTTGGAAGGATGTGTAAGTGAGGAGTGGTTCCACCATGCTTCCCAGTGGCTGCATGAACCCAGAGTGGGCCCTTCCAGACACGCCCCCTGTTGATGAGCCCTGCCCTCATTTCCTAACTCTTACTTTCCAGTTTTCTTTTACTCTATGGCATACACTCACAAAAGACACAGGCAGAATGGATTTTAGCTTCTTGAAGGTAGCATGGAGCTGCAACATTGGGCAAGGCTGTCAGAGCCTCTACAGAACTACACCGCCAATGATCTTTACCCATGGCCATTGCCTCTGTTGCTGTTTTATAGATAACCTCCTTCAGGTCATCACTGTTTTTGATAGCTGTAGTCCACAAAAGACAATAAAAAGGAAAATTCTGTCTTCTTGTTTATCATCACCATGAAACAGTGCTATAAATAGGAAAACAGCCTATGGTTCCTGTCATCCTTTCCACTCCAAAGTTTTATTATTTTCTGTTCATAAAAATCACCCACTTGTTATCGCATTCTACCAAAGAACAAGGAGATAAACAATATTAAAGCGTCAAGAATACAATACAGCACAGCCAGCAGGAGTGTGCTCTGCCCCTATAGAACCATGGTGCGAAAAGCACAAACAAGGGCTGACTGCGCATGAACCCAATAATGTTACAGTTGAGGTTCTTTGAGAAAGTCAACTAGGGTCACAGTTGCAGGATGGTGGCTCTAATTCATCAGGTTTCATGTTCAAACAAAAAACTTTTAAAAAATAATATTGCATAATAAATTCAATGTAATAAACTCTATCCTTGGATCACAGAACAGTGTTCCCACGGCACACAGACCTGGTTAATAAGCCTCACACAAGTGCTATAAAGACTGAAAAAGCAGCTTTGAGAGCCACATGAGAAAGTCAACAAGCCCTTCTGATCTGTCTGCAGAGGTACAGGGCCTTTATGCTGTGACATAAGGAACACTTCCAGTGACAGAGTCATGTTGATATGTTGCCTGGGAATTCTCTGACAGGCGAGCATGTAACTTTTGACACCAGGTGACTTGGTTATTAAAAGTCTGTTTATTCTGACATCTCACTGGGACAAACTTATGGCTCCATCAACCAAAAAAAAAAAAAAATCCACTTGTAGGCAGACAGAAAGCCAAGGGCAAACACAGCCTGGAGGTGAGGGAAAGGTGGTTTTGTCAGACATTTCCTTCCCTCCTAGAGTGTAACACCCAGTTAACAGCTCAAGTACAGCTCCACAGCATGAATACCCAACTCAAGAGAGAAATGCCTTCTGCCAGTCAAAGAGGGCCGGAGACTGAGTGTAGCAGGGAAACCCTCTCCCATCGATCATACGAGAGCAAAGGGGAGCTGTACACTGAGTGTGGGCACACAAACTCTCCACACTGATGCCCAGGTGCACTGCTGCCTGGGGTGGAGGAAGGCTGAGGGGTGGGCAGAGCACGAGGGGCTCTGTGCTACAGCCTGTTCTTCAGCTACCTTAGAGCTGAACGAGCAGAGCTTGGATCATCTTAATATAGGGAATTCAAAATCTACACCAGCCCTGGAGCCTGCCCTGACTTGTGCTCCGAGT
Organism: Dicrostonyx torquatus; assembly: GCA_028555095.1. NCBI lineage: Eukaryota > Metazoa > Chordata > Mammalia > Rodentia > Cricetidae > Dicrostonyx > Dicrostonyx torquatus. Next base: position 10,099,888 of record JAQHUG010000018.1, on the reverse strand, counting down.
CCTAGCTTCTTTATGAGGCTATGGATGCCCAACACTCCCCTCCCCTTGCAGGAGTCCACCTAAGATCCAGCGAGAACATAGCAAGCCCAGGGGATGTTCACCTACCTTCTAAGGACACACTTCCTAGGTCTCAGAAAGTTCAAAGGTAGCTTTTAAATTACAGTAATTTTGAAATAAAGAAAAACTGATATCTGGATGCCCCTCTGATCATAAAGGTGAGCTCTTCTGTCTCTCATCTCTCACCTCCTCAATGTCAGGATTGCAGCTATAGAGAAATATCCTACACACAGGATCGCCATACCTTTAGGTTTAAAATTCTTACTGAACCTCAATCTTCAATAACAGAACTTCAAAACCATTGGTGGCCACATCAAAGGCAACAAGGCTTTAGGAGTTCATCTTCCTGTATATACAGGAAGACACAGTTTCAGGAGTCACGGGTGAGCTGGACAGAGGAACTTCACCAGATACCAGGTCTGCAGGAGACAGAAGTCACTGAGCTAGACAGAGGGACTTCACCAGATACCAGGTCTGCGGGAGACAGATGTCACTGAGCTGGACAGAGGGACTTCACCAGACACCAGGTCTATGGGAGACAGAAGTCACTAAGCTGGACGGAGGGACTTCACCAGACACCAGGTCTGTAGGAGACAGAAGCTTGGATTTCTAGCTAACAAGACTGACAGACAAAATTCTGCCATTTACAAGCTGCCTAGTCTGCAGTACTTGGTGGCAACAGCCAGACTGGACTAGCTACCTCAATGGTATACTCTGTTTCCTCCCATGTTCACACTCAGTGCAGAAAACAGCCAGCAGAAACATACTCTTTAAAACACTTTATGGCCAGGTGGTGGTGGTACATGCCTTTAATCCCAGCACTCGGGAGGCAGAGGCCGGTGGATCTTTGTGAGTTCGAGACCAGCCTGGTCTACAAGAGCTAGTTCCAGCGCAGGCTCCAAAGCCACAGAGAAACCCTGTCTCAAAACAAAACAAAACAAAAAAAACACTTTATGTAATGGGAACAAGAACTAAAATTTGGAAAGAATATGAATCTCTCTTTGCCATGAACAATGACCTATACTTTCTACACTGTATTTCAAACTTCTGTATTGTGACTCTTCCCGGGAAAAACTGTCTGTACTTCATTTTAATATCACTAACCGATTTCAGACTGCCCTCTGCATTGCAGAACTGTCCTTTTCCTGCACAAAGCACACAACGCTCTAAAGGACAAGTGTGGTATCAGTAAGTAGTTGGGAATCAGCTCGTGAGCATCTGCTTATGAACTGCTGTGACACTGGGGTGACTCTTCTAACAATGTGGTCAATCTAACAATGGCCTGCAGTGGTCACTGACTAACCTCTGAAAGCCTCAGGTGCACTCCCTTTCCTCAAGCAGCTGTGCAGGACTTGGGACAACCATCAACTCCCAATATTCACCCTATGCCGATACCCACTGTTCCTCACAAAAACCAAAAGAAGAGAAGAAAAGAGATGCAGGGCCAGGTCTTCTACGCCTGACAAACACTCTGGATCCCCTCCCTCTCCTCTCAACACCACTCCTGCCCTTTACTTCCTAATCACCATCTTGCTACGCACGCCAGTCCTCCCAGGTGTCCTGCATGCTCGGCCTGGCTGGCATTTCAGTGTGATATTTACTCTATCTGTATGGGAGGGTGTTTCTTCTTCAGCAGCTGGCTCAGGAAGCAGGGGTCAGTTGGCTGTGTAATGCCAGTCACTCAGAATGCTGCCAAAAAAGCCTGCATGAAGTTGCATGCTTAATACTGATACCTACATAATTCAGATCCTGGATGCAAGAGTTGGGAAGACGCCACAGTGGGCTGCACTTATCCTACACATCTCCAAAGCTTCTGACGGCTAACAAAGCAAGCTCTCCTATGAAGGAGATCTTCACCACTCAAGGGAGTGCTTCGCAGGACTACTGCAAGGGGTGCACACAACATGACATAGTGAGTTTTCTATTGTTTTGGCTTTTCAAAGCTGTTGGCCAAAGTGCTCACTACCAATTGGCTGGAGGCCTCTTGATCATTGGAAGGAGATGGAGAGTGGCAGAATTATCCTGCTGTGGCCAATGGTGATGCTGCTGAATTATATGACTCTTGGGAAGTAATCACCTCTATCCTTTCTCACAAGCTGGGCTCCAGAAAACCACCCCGTTATTGGGACTCCTAAAGATGCTGGGGTACACCAGCTGGGCAGATACCCAGTGCTAGAAGCATTCAAGCGTGGTGGTCCAGAGTTAACACACCCACTCCACACTCCACACTGAAACATCACATAAGCATCAGTCTAGTCGCCAACTCAAGGAGAACTACAGGAAGCATAAAAGGAATAATTTTAGAGTGATCATCCTCAAGCTGGAGAGACGGCTCAATGTGTAAGAGCACTGGCTGCTCCTGCAGACAACTCAAACTCTATTCTTAGAACCGCACGGTGGTTCACACCATCTGCAACTCCAGTTTCAGTGAGTCCTCTTCTGCCCCCTTCCTGTGGACACCAGGCACACATGTGGTACAAAGACATGTGTGCAGGCAAAACACTCGTCACACAAAGTCACGAATAATAAGTAAGTAGATAGTCCTCGTCTACTCTTAAAGGGTAAAAGTGTGTAATGGACTCAGAAATGTGACACTGCTGGTCACCTCTTCTGGCCTCCATTCCCACACTGGTGACAAGGTAAAATTCTGCTCATTACACTATGTAGATACCTGCTATCCGAATGCAGCTGCACACAGTCTGACATTTCGCAGTGCATGACATACTAAAAATGGTCAAAATGTCACAGCAGACTGGCAGTATCTGGCTAAAACACACCCTAGTGATGGATCCACGTCCATTCAGAGGCTGCCTGTCTGCTAACTTGCCTCCCCACAAAGGGATGAAACTGGGTGACCTCCAATCCTCTGCTGGGAAAGAAATGCAGGTCACTTGTCCAGTTGCCTCAGTCAGAACAGATGAAAAGTCCATTCCATGATGCGGAATTTCCCTCTGTATGCTGTGATTACCATTAATAAATAAAGAAACTGCTTTGGACCTATAGTAGGGCAGAAGTTAGGTAGGCAGGGAAAACTAAACTGAATGCTGGGAGAAAGAAGGAGGAGTCAGAGAGAAGCCATGGAGCCGCCGCCAGAGACAAACATGCTGAAACTTTGATGATAGGCTTGACCTCATGGTGATGCACAGATTAATGGAAATGGGTTAAGTTAAGATGTAAGAGTTAGAAAATAAGAAGCTAGAGCTAATGGTCCAAGTAGTGTTTTAAATAATATAGATTCTGTGTGATTATTTCGGGGCTAAGCAGCCGGGAACCAACAAGTGGCTCTCTCCTCCTACACATTCCATGCAAAGGCACCAGGAAGGAGGGTTTTCATTCACTCTGGATGGTACTGCATGTCAGGAGAAAGTCCATAGCATCCTACTAACTTAGAGATGGAAAGGGTACATCCCACAAACACCCAACCCATGGGAAAAAAGAAGACCACAGTGAGAATGTGGTAGGCTGTTGGCTCTGGACCTGAAGTCAGAGCCAGGGTTGTGTCTGAGCCTTCTGCCTCCTCCAGGGCAACAGCAAGCCACCTAAGAATCTGAATGGGGACAAGAAACATTCTAGAAAAGGTAGTGGAGCCTCCCCCAAAACCTACCGTGCTGTATCTGCCTTCCATCAGAGGATGTGAGTGCGTTGGAAGTCTACTCAGACAAGGTTAAGATTCCCACCTGAAACAACAGCCAGACCCCCCAAATGATGATAGATGCTGCTGTTCACATGGCTGCGAGGCAAACAGGCTTCTGCCACAAATCCAGCAACCCTCAAAGAAGTCAGCAGACCTCTGCACTATGCTTCACTCCCCAGGCTGCAGAACTGGCAGAGCCTCTCACCAATTAGTGGAGAAAGGGTACTGACTCACTGGCCGTTTCACACACTTGCAGTGATTCACACCCAGCCTCTGAGTCCGGAGCTGCCCACGGTGCTGAAGACACAACATTATCCCTGGCTAAGCACAGGGCATGAGGAGAGTATGAGTGTGAGCAGGGACAGAGAACACTGGCTGGAAGTGGTTGCTGGGAAGAAGACAGCATAGAAATGACTATGCCATGTCATGGGGAGGGTGGAGCACAGGACCTCTCAGGAGAGAAGGCAGAGTCAGAAAGTTACTAGCAACAATTACTGGTCACCTGACAACTCCATTAAGCTCAGCATGGAGCCTATGTCCCAACGGTGCAGAGAAAGTGGGGGCTGAGGGACATCAGCCCTCATTGCCTTACTGGAAAAGTCATTACTTTTCAAGTAAGTACCACACTTCCACGTCAAAGTCCTGCCACATTACTCGTGCAGTAACTCTATGATGGCATTTCCATTCAAAGAGTTTGCTTCCAATGATGGGGCACTGGGAATCAAACTCCCACATGTAGGCACAGGCTTGTAGTGAAACCTCCGGGGATAGTGCAGGCACTAGTGTTCTAAAAATCATGCAGATACCATAGGAATCCAAGAAAGAAGGGTGCACAGAGTTCCCAGACATTCCTACAACAGCTAGTAGAGCTATAATTACTTTAAAGTAAGACACTCAGTACAAGCAAACGTGAAAAAAGACTGCACAACAATGCACTGGAACACCAAGAAGAAGCTGAGATACTCTGAACAATAACAGCAAGGTCAGATCCAAGAGCACTCAGGTGAATCTGAGGACAGTCACCAACATCAGCCACACAGACTGAGTTAGCCTTTGTAGAGTGTACATGGGCAGAGGGCAACTGAGCAGGCACCCCGATACCCAGTCTCCTACAGTGCACACAGGTGTGGCATGCCCTTCTGGTGGTGTGTGACAAGAGTACCAGCATGTGATAGTCAAGGAAGCAACCTTCAGGCCCCTCACTCTCAGGCATGCTGGGAACCTTCTGGATAGGTCTATTCCTCTAAGCAATGGCTTCCCTGCCATGGGATCCTCTGTCTGCCCTCCATTGCTGCCGTACCTCTGGATGCATGCATATACCTGGCACCCATGGCCACATCGAAGCCTGTTTAATCAGAAAACGCCATCACTGTGTGACATGAACTCTGCAAGACTCTACTTAGCAGTGGAGTGACAGCACAGAAGTGCTCACTCCTGCAGCTCAAGGACTCTTTGGTTTCCCTCACCTGGGAGACTGGGGTGGCATCCACACTTAGAGCTCCTCTGGATAAGCAAGTGGCCAATGACCAAGTAGTAACATAGCAGCCATGAAAACCAATTCCCTAGGGCTAGCATTGAAGCCACCAGAGCCCCACACAGCTTGACTGTGGCAGATAGTGACAGACTGGTCCCACAGTGACCAGTTCCAAGTGATACCTCCAGGTGAGTCCCTCTTTTGTTCTCTAACAAACATAACTCACTGCTTCATGTTGGTACACAGTGCACACTCATGACAGGTCCAGGGTATGATAAGTTCTAGGTCACCCCTAAGGCCAGGTCTCTTGACACTCACCCATCATCCTTGGAGCCTGGCAGGGTAGCAACTTAATACATTTTGCTGGATTGGATTTAATCAGGTGAGCTGACTGACTGCAGAGCATCCGTGTCTCCTTACACTGGGCAGATTAAAGCCAACTTCTAACCACACAGACAGGGACTGACCAGGAGCCCATGAGTGATAGTCACAGTTCTTCATCTCTGTACATGCCACAGGATTAACAGGAAACCAAAGGAAAAGACAGAGACATGGGGGAACCTAGGGATGTCACCTGGCACACCCTTCCTTCCTCAGGAGCCCACAGGAAGAGTAACCTGCACACTTTCAAGCTGAGGTGATAGGTGATTGATTGTTAAACGTCTCATCTATTATCCAGTCAGGTGATCTGGAAAGGGAAAATGGTGGGGCATGTGCTCTTCCCACAGCTGGGTGGAGGGTTCTGCAACTGTGGGTAACCTAGGAAACACCTGGACTAGAAGTGACAGCTGAGGACAAACATCTAAGAGAAAGAGTATCGGAAGTGGGGAGCAAAGGGGAAGAAACTGGATGAAGTGAAGGGGGCTGTGCACACAGCACCTGAGCAGCCTCCAGGCTTCTTCCCATGTATGAAATATGTAGCATCCTACCAGGCCACGTTGCCGTGAGCCCCGTTGTCAAGGTGACAGAGCAGCTCCAGGGTCTGCGCAGTGCTTGCAGGGTCGTCGGGGGACTCGTGGCTACCGGATTCTAATTCCTTGGGCATCCTCCACACAGCTGCACATGCCTGAACTCGACTGTCTGAAGCTAAACAAAAGGAAAAATGTCAGCAGGGCTCAGCCCCATATACACTCAACACTTACACTTGAAAACAGGGCATGTTGCTCCCTAAAATACTAATGTGCATGCAGCAGAGTCAGTCCAACCTGAGCAGGCAGTAGAGCAAGGCATAGCAAACATCAGCAACAGGGAGCCCACCATCCCTGGTTTATAAACAATCATTCTCTTTAGATTTAACCTCCCCAAATAAAGTTTCACCGTGTTCTTTGACAGTGGTTTTTAAGAAAGGGAACAAGACAGGGATACTGCCATAACTACCAGGCCCATGCCTGGGGTCTCTACTCGCAGCTTCATGAGATCATAAACAGATGTCAAACACTGAGTTCTTCATTTGTCAAATGCTCCGTCTCAGTTTGTCTGAAATGGTCAGTGTCTGGGTCCAAAGGGCAGGGCCACTGAGAAGTGCTACAAGATGCAATCTACGTGTGTTCCTCCAGGCAAGCTAGCACATGGGAGTAGGACAGGGCACCTGCACAGTGCCCTCTGTGAACACGACCCATCCTCCCAGTCCCACTGCAAGTGGCCTAGTGCCATTCTCAGAGCCAGGACACCTGGTAACCTACAGATACCCCAGAGATCTGGGCATTCCTAGAGCACCCTGGAAAACTCACATGGAGAAAGTGCATTCACAGCTCTCTAGGCATGTGCCAGCACCAGTCTCAGACACTCCAGAAAATATTTTAGTAGGGAAAGTGTTTGAAAATAAGATTTTACATTAGAGTCTGAGATATACTTTTAAAATTTGCTTTCCATTTAGTTTTAGCTTGGTTTGGGTTTCATTGTTTTTGTTTGAAAGTTACACGTAGCCCGGACAGGCTCTGAACTTCCTATATAGCCAAGGACAGCTTTGAACTCCTTATCTTTCAGGTTCCACTTCCCAGGTTCTGGGAGTGCAGCAGCACCACTCACGGCTACCATTTAGTTTTAAATTGGAAATGTGGTACAGAGTATCCTTTGGCCTTAAAGATGACCTCAATGAACGAGTACCTGGTATGAAAGCATCTACTCTGTAAAGGGCCCCGAGACATCCAAACAACTGCTCTGTGGAGTCACCAAGGTCAGTCCCTCATGTGAAAGCAGATGTTCTATGGAGTGACCAACTGTCCTACCCTGGCTGCTCACCAGAGTCCTTGGTCATGTCATATAACTCTCAGTACGTACTGAAAAACTGCTTATGGCAAAGCAGTTCCCACTTTCTGATAAGCTCTCTGCCTGCTGGCCAGAACACTCTTGCTTATTGGGTGTCCTTCCTCTCTGTTCACCCTCTATCCTTAGCCAACCCACAACAGAAAGCAACTAAAGATCACTCAAGAGGACACTGTTGATAGAATGCACTTGCTTCAAATGCAGTACCATCTTGTATCATTCTGCATACAACAAAAAAGATCCTTTGTTTCTATTTTCTTTTGTTTTATTTATTCTTACTCTTTTTTCTGTGTTTTTCTCCTATTTTGCTTTAAAGACAAACCCACTTGGACAGGCATATAGAAGATGGAAAGCAAATGGCTCAATGCCAAATGACTTATCACACAAGGAAACCGACTGGAGGCAGCAGTGGGAAAAGCGCAAAGTTCACTTTTGTCCTTCTCAGAGCTTGGAGCTGGCAACACCTGGCTGCCTATCGAAGCTAAGTAAGCAGGAGAATGGGTCAGGAAAAAGCATCAGGCACAGGTGGCCCAGCCCGCGATCCCAGCACCAGGGAGGCTGAGGCAGAAACACCTTTAGCTCAAGGCAAGTCTGGGCTATATAGAAAGGTACCACGTTGGCACAAACAAGCATACATGGGCAAAACCCAAAGAGGAAGAGCAAGGTTGGCTATGTGTACCTAGAGCAGCAACAAAAGGTGGTACAGGCTGTCAGCATTTGCAGGGAAAGGTGATATCACAACAAACACAACACGATAAAGCATCACATGGAGATGTTACAGATTCGTATTAAAGATGCTTAGAATCAGATGAGATGGTAAATTCGTAGAGAGACCAATACTTAACAGAAGAAACAAACGAAATAAATGTTCTGACTAGACAAGAATCTATTGAAGGCCTGGAGAGAAGGCTCAGAGGGGAAAGGCACTGGCCATCAAGCCTGAGACCTGAATTCAATCCCTGGGACTTCCACAGAGTGGAAGGGGAAACTCAATTCCTGCAAAATGTCTTCTCATCTCCACTTGTATGCATACACACACAATAAATAAGTAAATGAACCACTAAGTTCAGCTAATTACATCACAAATATAAGTATCAAAACAACAGGCAAGACAGCAGGTGCCATAGTTCCTGCTTATGACCCCAGCACTTATAAAGTAGGAGGAGGAAGACTACAAAGTTCACAATTTGCTATGCTACATAGTGAGATTCTGCCTCAAAATAGGGAGAAAGAGGAGAGGGAGGAAGGACAGAGAAGAGAAGGAGGGTAGAAAGGAGAGTAGGAGACAGGAGAGCTAACTGCTTGATAACAAGAATCTAGAAGGAATTGCAAGATATCAAGTGGCATCACTCTCAGTAATACAAATGCAAAAATGATAATAAATAAAGCTTGATGGTGTATACAAAAAAATAGTAATGTCGCAAGGAAATGAGGCTGGGTCAGCAAGACAGCTTAAAGGTGGTGTAGGAAGGTCCTTCTGTATTTCTGTGAGACTGCATTGGCTTTTTGATAGGGCAGCCCTTAGATGGGTGGAGAAAACAGAATGGAATTCTGGGATAGGGAAGACTCAGGGAGAGCTGCTATGAAGCCTCCAGGGTCAGACATGCTGAATCTTCCCCGTAAGCCCACTACCTCATGGTGACTTACAGACTATTAAAAATGGGTTGAAATAACATGTAAGAGTTAGCCAATAGAGGCTAGAACTAATGGCCAGGCAATGTGTTAAATGAATCCAGTTTGTGTGTAATTATTCCGGGTATAAGCTAGCCAGGGCCAAAAGTAGGCCCGCATCCGGGAACCGGGAACAGGCTGTGATCCTCTCCGGTGCAAGGAATACAACCCGCACCATTTACTACATAAAGGGAAAGGCTCTTGTCTCCAAGTCTGGCAACCTGAGCTCAATCCTCAGAACCCCAAGTGGAAGGAAACAATCAGCTCCTACAAGCTGGCCTCTGACCTCCAGATGCACTCCGTGGCGTACGTTCAGCACCAACACACTTAAATCAGTGGATGGATGAAACCATTAAAAATACAAACAAGGAAAAAAGGTTGATTCCAAACGAAGCAACATAACTCGTCACATTAACAAGCTAAAAGGGGAAAAGCATGATCACCAAAACTGTAGAAACAGTCAATACAATTTAGTCTTGGCTTTGGGTAACACTAACACTCTGAAATAGAAAAAAATTTACTCCAAGGGGAGGGAAGGGAGAGATGAAAGGAGAGGAAGGGGATGGAAGCATGGGGGAGGAAGAGATGGAAACAAAAGAAAAGTCGTACAACAAATTTAAGTGAGAAGCTGCCTCTGAGGATGAGGAAAGGCAGCTTTGCACTGCCAAGGCCACTTAACATTGTGCTAAAAGGAGAGCTGCTTCATAAAATAAAAAATGAAGAGCAAGAAAAGAAGAAATCACACTGCCGTTGCTAGCTAGAAAACGCACATGAGTCTGCATCATGCTACTGGGAGCAAAGCAGCTCGACAGTGCCGTGAAAGACAGCTGGCTACTTGCTGATCATCAGCAACAAGACGGAAGAGGGCACAGTGGGCTGGAGAGGTGGTTCCGTGGTGAAGAGCAGCATGGCACTCTTCCAGGGGACCTGAGCTCCAGTCCCAGCACCTCTGTCAGGCAGCTCACAACCACCTGGACCTCTAGCCTCCAGGGCCACCTACACTCATGTGCACATACCCACACACAGTCAAACACACATACACATGACTAAAAATAATTAAAAAAACCTTTTTAAAAGGCATTAACAACTTTAGTAACAAATAATACTTAACTAAAAATATAAAAGTGTGTGTATTTAAACAAATTAACACTGACAGAAAAAAAATCAAAGATGTAAACAAGCAGTGGGACACACCGTGTCCATGGACGGGAAGTTTCACTCCCACTGTGAAGAACTCATGAGGTGGGACACACCGTGTCCATGGACGGGAAGCTCCACTCCCACTGTGAAGAACTCACGAGGTGGGACACACCGTGTCCATGGATGGGAAAAAAAATGTGTTCTTTGTTTTATTATCAAGTTGAAAGGCTCTTTATAACTTCTGGACACAGCTCTTAGTGAGTTATATGTATTATAACGTTTCTTCCTGGTTTTGCTTCTTTTTTAAAGTAGAGCTGGATTATTATTATTATTATTTTGATGAAGCCCAGATAATAGTGTGTTTCAGTAAGCAGATGTTTTTAATTTTAGTGTTGTTTGTTGTCCATCTTTCCCTAGTGACTGACATGCCTCTGCTGTAGAAGAAATCTGCTGTCCTCATGTTGTCAGGGTGTTAAATGTGCACCTGGAAGGACATTGCTGTCCTGGCCCCACTTATACCTTCACCTTCAATCATCGTTTGCCCTTGGTGTGTGAGACCGTTATGGGTAGGGTGAAAGTTGGCTTTTTCATATGGATACAAGAGCGACCCAGCATAATTTGTTGAAAGGCGTTTATCCATTCTCATGCAGTGGGATTTTTGTTGATCGTCCAGTGATTGTCTTGGGAAGGCCCCTTTGTGGAGGCTTGTCCTCCTCTGGACCACTTGCCCATCTGTACTCACAGAAAACTGATGTCAGACTTAGGAATCATCCCATTCTGTTTTTCTTTCTCATGACTGTTGGGTAACCAAGGCATGCACACTCTCGTGTGCTTCTGATTCCCACCCTGTGAATTCTTCACAGTGGGAATAAAGCTTCCTATCCACGGACATGGTGTGTCCCACCTCGTGAGTTCTTCACAGTGGGAGTGGAGAAGATGTATAAGTGGTCAGCATGTTCCAGGAATGATGCGCAACACCTTCAGTAATTGGGGAAATGCAAAATAAAATGAAGGGAGACACACCACACTCAGCAGGGCACCAAATGCCCAACCCCCCAAAAAATACAACTCTGGGTGTGAGTAGTTGAAGAACCAGCTCTCCCACAGGTTGAAGGGTGAGAAAACAGCACACACACTTCCAAAAACACCAGACGACCCAACAAAGCCCATCTTAGAAGAGCCTGCTCAGGCCCCGTGGCGGCCTCCAGCTCTGGCAGTCAAGCCTGCCCCCGCCCCACACAAGTGCCCATGTGTAGGCTGCTGCAGCCAGGGTCAGAGAAGGCATGAACACAGCGATGGACAGGAAGAGAGCTGAGGGGATGGAATGAGGTGGCACTTCAGGAACATATAGACATGCATCCAGCTGCCTAACATGAATGAACATGTGTGTGTGCAGATACACTGGAAATGTCAAGAGTGGGTGAACAAGAAGGAAGCTGATAGAAGGCCGTCTTTAACCAGGCCCAGCTTAGCCAGTTTCAAACTCAACCCCACTGACGGTAGAGGCAGCAGCCCAGGGGTGAGGGCCTGCAGCCCTAGAACAAGCACACACTGTAACAGTCACTCCAGGCCACACCCAGGAAGCACCTGCTGCCATTTGCTCGAGTGGCCATCACAGAGAGTAACACACACCTAGATATGGCAAGTCTACCTAGTCAGGTGTGTGCTCATTATTACCACCTGGAGATCTAAGGCATCATGTCCTCATGGAAGTATTTGGGGACCAAATGTCAAATAAAGCCCTGGACTGTACTTACAGAAGGTCTCCAGGTATGTGCCACTCTGTGACATCTCCAAGGTCCACACATACAAAATGAGACTGGCAGGACAGGCAACTTAGAGGATGTCCATGTTCCAACTGTGGCCTGTACACTCCCAGAAGCTTCTGAACTGCCCCCTCCCCCATGGTGCTGGGTGGTAGCAAGCAGCCTACTCCCTCCCAGAAAACAAAAGGGAGGCTAAAAACTGAGGGACACACAAACCATGGAAAGTAGAACTATGTGTGTTCCCTTATGCCCACGGGGATACAGCCCGAGGCTGGCAGACAACTCTTGCAGGACATACACTGACCAGTGTAGGTGACGTCATGCTGACTAGGCAGGAGGACAGTGAAGAAGGCCTCAGCCAGGAGTAGGAGATGAAGCCATCCAGAGTCAGGGGCCTGGCACACTGTTCTGTCCTCAAGCCATGAAAGCAAAGGTGGCTCAAGGGCATGGCCAATGGCCTGGATGGCTGGTCAGTAGACTAAAAAGAAAAAGATACACCAAAAAAGAGGACTAGCCATCCACCTGGTGACAAGTGGCTTCTCCAGACCACTGTTGTATCCGACAACACCTACGCCAGGCACAAGTTTGCTCTGAGCTCTGAGCTAGTCAGTGTATCTATGCTGCAGGCTTCGTTACACACACAGAATCTGACCAGGAAGCCCTGACTACTGAGTATGCAGACTGACCTGGAATCACAGGAGCCACTATCCTCATCACACCATCTCTCCAAAGACTGCCGGGCTCTGTGGAGGGAAACCCAGCACAGCCTGTGCCCCAGCAAATGGCAGTGACAGTGTAGGGTCTTTCTTTTTATTATCAGAAATTGCATGTATTTATGATAGACAATATTATGTTCTGAATTGCGTAAGTACTGAGATGACAAAATGGAACTAAATTAATATAATCATTACCTTATAACATCTAAAGTCTACTCCCTTACCAACTTTCAGGTAAACAATAGACTTCTGGAACCATGAACTTATTCTGCTTATCTCGGTGAAATTTGTGTCAGTTAGCCCCACCCGAGCCCTGGTTAACGGCCATTCCCTCTGCCTCTGTGACTGGATGAAGTAGGGTAATACAGAACTGTTCTGTGCTTAGATTCTTAACTCTCAGCACAATGCTGGCCACACTCACCCCAGGTCTCATTAGTTAGAATCTGCCTCTTTCCTAGGCTAAATGGCATTCCACTGTGCATATCCTACCCTGCAGCCACCCACACCTCCATCCCAACTCACTTCATAGCACAAGCCCTACTGCCCACTTTCGCCTCCCCTACAACTTCATTTTCCATTTCTTGTGGGCACTTTCCTAGTGCCCTGGCCCCTCTGCACACTCTCACAGAAATACACATACACAGCAATTAGGAGAGCTGAGTGTGATACACACACCTTTAATCTCAGCACTCAGGAGGCAGAAGCAGACTGATCTCTGAGTTGGAGGCCAGCCGGGTCTACAGAGCTAGCTCCAAGACAGCAGAGGGATAAAGCAAAAAAAAGGCCAGAGAAATGTCACAGCAGGTAAAATCACTTGCTATATAAGCCCACAGTTTCAAGTTTGACCCCCAAAACCCACAGTGAAAGGACAAACTCCGGGGAAGTTTCTTCTGCCTTCCAGCGGCATGCTGTAGCACAATGCACCACACTCACACTCTCACACACACAATAAGTGAAACGATTTTAAATTTCAAAACTTATAGATATGCATGAGACGTAACATGTGATAGTTTCTTTCTAAGCCCGGGTTAGCTCACTGAATGCATTTTCCATTTCCATCTATTTTCCTCAAGCTTTCAAAGGAAAGTAAAGACTTTTAATATTTTTTACTGCCATTCCTCAGCATGGCTTCTGCCTTGCTCGACTTTGAACTCTTGTTGCTCGAGTTGCTCACTGAGTCTCAATCAAAATCCTTCAAAGAGGGTCTGGAGAAGCAGTTCAGCAGACAGGAGCACTTACTGCCCTTGCAGAGGACCTGGTTTAGTTTCCAGCACCCACATCAGGCAACTCACAACCACTCCAGCTCCTGGAGATCTGACACTTCTGGCCTGAAAGGTACACACACAGTATACATACACAGACACGAGACAGACAGACAGACAGACAGACAGACAGACACACACACACACACACACACACAGACACACACACAGACACACACACGTTTGTTTTTTAAGAGAAAAATCACTCAAAATGTTGGCTTGAAGTTAGGATAGGATTTTCAACTATTTTTAAAAACTCTGAGCCCACATCTACGGTTTTGTGCTATGTACTTTTTCAACACTGTTTTCTCAGCATTGATCATGATAATCATGGAACCAAATTACTGGTCATCTCCAAAGAAGACTGAAGATGCCCCATGTCCTGCAGTATCAGCTGAGAGTCAGTTCCCTGTGTGAGCATAAGAACATCCATCTCCTATGTGAACTTCCTTTTTCATCTGTAATAAATACTAAGATATATGCACACCAAAGAATTGTTTTAAAACAGATTTCTTCAGGAACTGATTATGTCTGATATGCACAACTATTTCATATATGTCAGGTAGTAAAAATATTTCCCAGGAAAAAAAGGGGGTGCCACTAGGTATGGTGGCATATGCCTTTAATCCCAGCACTAGGGAGGAAGAGATAGGCCTGTGAGTTTGAGCCCAGCCTGGTCTACAAAATGAGTTCTAGGACATCCAGGACTGTAACATAAAGAAACCCTGACTCAAAGAAGAAGAAAATAAAGGGAGGGATGGGGAGTCTGGTGGAAAGGTTCAGCAACCCTGCTCCAGATGAAGAGAAACAGCAAACCAGCTGAGACTGCTGGGAGATGGCAGGGCAGAGGGCAGCACAAGTCTGACCAATTGGCCTGTGCAGTGAACACAAGCAAAGCTTACCAGACACGGCAAAAGGCTACAATTCAGCACACGTACCGTTCTATCGCCTGACTGTGACCCTGAGAACATCCACAGGAGTGACGCTGTACAGAATGAGCAGGGAGTACTTAGGATGTATGCATACACATATACACATGCAATAATAATAAAAAAAGAGGACATAAATCTGAAAGAGCAATGAGGGAGTGTATGGAAGGGTTTGAAGGGAGAAATGATGTAATTACAATCTCAAAAATAAAAGGAAAAAATGTTACAAATCAATATATTTTTCTAAAAATTGGTAAGTAAAAAGCATAATGGATTGTCAAGTATATGTAAATTTATTTTGATTTCTGAAAGATTACAATATCTGTTCCAAAGCTTACGCTGAAATTTTAATGGATTCAAGAATGCCCAAAATTACCCAGAAAATGGTGTTAACACAAGAACACACCAGGGAGATCAGAAGGCTGCAAGTGACTGCCCGCACTGTGGCCCTAGAGATAAAACCAGCTAATAAGAACTGTGGTGTCAGTCCAAGGAGTACTGTAGGTACTACCAGAAACTCTCCATCCTCAGGAACAGATGAAATCTAAGGTAAATAGAGCTAAGCAAGAAACACAGGAGGTAATGCCATGGAGACACACAAATTGGTTCTGAGACTCTGAGGATTTCCATAGCTGCCTGCATCTCAGCAGAGGAGTCGGCGCACATCCAGGGGATATCAAAGAGGCAAAGGGACTTTCAAGAAGGAAAGCTCACCTTTAGAAGCAACGGGCTCTAATAACCAGGGAGGCATTCGGCTTTCATCTCTATTGTAACACTTGCCTGAAATAAGGTCCTATGATGTAACCACCTGGGCAAGATTAGCATTACCATGACTAGGAGCCTATAGAGGACACCAGGCACAAATCCGGTATTAAACAAAGCCCGTGGCATGGCACAAGAGACAAGGTCTGTATGCAACCAAGACAGCACACCAGGTACAGACTCTGTATAGGAGCAGGCCACAGCATAAGAAACAAGATCTGCACACAACCAAATCAGGGCACCAGGCACAACGTCTGTATACAGCTAAGCCAGGGCACCAGGCACAGCCTCTGTATACAAGCAAATCATGGCACACACCAACCCTGTCATGCTGGCACAGAGCCAGAGAGCCACAAGACAGCTAATCTAGAAAGGAATCTAACTGTCATAAATAACCTGGCCTCTCCGTTTTAGCAAAGAGGAAACTGAGGCTGAATGAAGACAACTGACTCTTCCAGGTTCACAGGGCTCACAACCGTACCAGCATCGGGAATAAAGTAGAGCCTCTTGCCTCAGAAGAATCACCGCTTTGAAAAAGAAAATACTAAGTTATATCTTTAAGGCCGATTTGATGCTTCTATTTTTTATATGAAACACAAGAGCTAAAAGCACTTAATGAGATAAAAAGATAATCAGGGCAAAATGAATGGAAGAGGCATACTTGAGGCGCCAACTGTACCCGTGGAGTGTGCTGCTTGCTGTAAGGGATTAGAGTCAAAAGGCTTAGAGGAATTCAAAGGAGATTAGAGCCTTTGTGGGCTGAATAGCAGCTGCAGCCAGCTTGCTAAAGGGCTAACAATGCCCTGGCTGGGGGACGTGGAGTGATCCCCAGCTGGAGGAGGAGGAGGCTTCCGTGGCTGCTGCATAATGAGCATACTCAGAGTCTCGGGGCTATTTTTAGAGACTACAGCCATCTCGCATCTGGCGCAGGCCAGGCAGGTGAGTGAGAAGGAACCCAGCCGAGGCAATCACCTGACACAGGCCTAGCTCCGGGTGTACAATGAGTGCCTAGGCACCTGAGACTAAAAATATCTTCTCTAGTGACCTCCACAGTGCTTCAGGGAAGTGATCACGTGCAGAGTGTACAGTGGGTATGCGGGACACACTGACTGACTGTAGCGAGGGTCAGGGTTGTAGGCATCCCAGCAGGGCATCAGGGCTATCCCTTTGCTGGGCTCTAACTGTTGTCCCTCTCCAGGAAGATTTAACGGGGCACAGGCAATTCTTAAAGCTTCTGTGCAGGAGGCGAGTGCATAGGTTCCTGCTCACAGTGGAAAGAGTGCCTGAGAAGGGGATGTTGTCAGCCATACAAGAGCTCTGCCCAGCAGCTCTGTATGCTTCAGCACCTGAGACTGACTCACTGCAGCTTCCAACGGAGCACTGAACTGAGTGACCAGGGAACAGTCATGTCCTTTGGCTTTGTTCTTCACCTGAGACAGGTCACAAGCCAAGGCCTCCATCTCAGGAGGACCCTAGTCCTCTCAAAGAAAGGAAGCAGCTAGACCTGTAAGCACTGCCTCTAGGACCATGAACGCTGCCAGTTCCTACAGACTTGAAACACAAGTCTGTGCGTCTATGGAACTGTCTTAAATCCAGCTCACAAAAGGCTTAGGGTTCTCCATCCAACCTGCACTTACTTCCCTAATTAAGTGCAACAGAAAAAATGGCCCTGACACTGTCAGGGCTAATCCTCTCTCCCTAGTAACATCCCACCCATGGTGTGCAGAAGAGCCAGTCATGCTGGGAAAGACAGGAAAGCCCCCAAAAGTCAGTCAAAAGCAACACTACATCATAGATAGCACAGAGCAAGGTCTCCTAAGTTCTGATGCTGGCTGCTGCCCTTTTTACCAGCCCCCTGGCAGAACCTGTTGACCTAAGCATAAAGCTAGTAGGGAAAGCTGCAAACAGGCAGACTCACCAGCAGATGGGCGGGGGATGTCTAGAGTTCCACTGCTATTGCAAACAGCGCAGTCAAGATCTAATACTGAGACTGATGTAGCCCTTAATTTTCACCAGCTCAGTCTGAAAGGGTCCTCAGAGCCACCTGTTCTCCTGTTATTACCTAGCAGGACCAAGTATACACTCACTGTCCTGCTACAGGTCTTTATCAATGCTTGAGTTCTCCAAGGATCTGCTCAGGGACTAAAGAGGTAGAGACTGGCGAAGTCTAGCCTGTTGCCTGTTGTGCGATTCATGAGCTAAGATTGGCATAAAAAGACAAGAGGAAGAATGTGGGAGCATGTGGCCTTCAGAGCCTTAAGTACTACGTCTTTGGTCTTTTCCAGCTCTTGTATCCACATCCTATTACCAGCTTCCAGCTCCAGGTACTAACCTCACCAGCACTGCCTGCTCTGTGCAGATTGCCCCATCTTTTAAGCACTTCTCCTACAGAGGGCACCCTGTTCTCAGGAGAGACACCTGAGGGAGACTGCAGGGAGAAAGGCTCTCACAAACCTGGGCCTTTAAGAGAGTCTCTGTCCTGGGTCTCTCTGTACCCTCTGCTCTGGTCTGCTCAGTTATTCCCCAAGCTTCTCTACCAAGGGACAGTATGGACAGCGTCTGGCCCACACCAGCTCCAGAAGGCCTTGTACCTGTGCCAGAGTTCCCATTCCCTCTGAAAGCTGCCAGGGGCTCCCAATACCTCTGCACCCTGTGGACTTTGGAAAGTGGTCACTGACCTCCCCAGCAACTGCAGATAAACTCTGGACTCTCCTGACGCAGGTTCTCTGTGTTATCATTCATAACATGGGTGACCCGAGGCTGGTCCCAAGAGGGGCTGAGGCAGGTGATCCAAGACTGAGGTGGGCAGGAGACAGACAGACTCGCCATGTGGAGAGAGCTTAGGTATAGAGTTTATTTAGTTAGGGAGTGGTGGAGAAGAAGAGAGAGAAAGAGAAGAAAGAAGGGGGGAAGAGGAGAAGAGAATCTGGAAGGAGGGTTGTCTGCTTCATCTCTAGAAGAAGGGCAGCCAACAGAGAAAGAGCAGGCTGGAGAAGGTCTGCTTGCCTCGGTTAGGGGGGCGGGGCTTGTCTCTTAAAGGGACAGGGTACCCAGGTGACAAGTCAGGCCAGCAGATTACAACACTCTGTTCTTCTGGGCCTGGGCAACACTACTCCACAAGGTCAGCACCATTTTAAAGTCTCTCCTACTCGGGTAACTGGTTCAGTACAAAAAGTCTCCTGCACGAGGTCAGCTACTTGCCTCTTGTCGTACTTCTACACTGAACTTTGCTGTTGAAACTTCCTTCTATCTGCTTTCCACCCAAGCCAGACTGCACAGCCCAGCAAGGTGCTGAGGAACTTCAGGCTGCATAGTAGAGAGCAGCCCCTGGGGATGAGTGGGGGTGTCTTAGGCATGTGAGGTGGTGAGTAGGCCCATGGAATCCCCAGCACTGATACAGAGGAGCTTCCAGGGTCGATGGTCTGCAGCAGTACGGAACAGTTTTAGCACTAAGAAGCTAACTACTTGTGGCCTTTTGGGGTTTGTGAGGCACCATTTGACTTATTGACAGTAGGGCTCCATCCGGTGGCCTTCAAAGCTCAGGGTTAGGCTTGAATCTTAGTATGCAGCACCATACTGCCATCCACAGAGTCGGGGTCAAACCTGGACACCCCCATGGGATAAGCACAGCTAGATGCTAGGGTCTGGAAGCCAAGCAGTGAGCGCCCTTTGCACACACCTTCTCCTGTCAAGGCCCAGTCCAAATTATACATGGCTTTGCACATCTGCAGCCCTACCTAGTACATGGAAGGCTAAGGGCAGATCTCACCCTGGCCCTACTGGGAGAGGGAACTCCACGGCACAAAGAGGATATGTTACATACTGAGTGTGGGTGACCCTGTTGGCCATAGCACAGGCAGATGCAGCCACCTACTCCCCAGAGGAATTCTCATGCTTGGTAAACACTATCACCTCAAGGAGGTGATGAGACTAAGGGAGGGCGCACAACATGGACTCTGCTATACAGTGCTCTGCTTACTGCTGAGTCCCAGAGCCTGAGAGCCCTCTCTCAGCTTTCAGAGATCTGCCTCAAACATGGCTCTAGCAGCCATTACACAGGGAGCGGGCAATTGCTGAAAAGAGCTGAAGAGAAATCCCAGAAGGCACAACCCAGAGAAACAGCCTAGCTGTCCACATTCTCCAGACAGTCAGGAACAATGCTCTTGATCCACTGATAGACAGGGTTTCAATTCAGGCTATTTCACCAAGATATGGAAAGCAAAGACTTGATCCCATGAGGAGCATCTTTGACTATACAACAGGCCCCAGGAAGCCCTGCTCTGATGCTGCCAGCTGTCCCCAAGGCCTGGTGTGCACCGCCTATGCTCCATGGTGACCCTGAAGGGATAAATAAAGACACAGGGGTGGGGTTACTCCCCATGGTAACTAAGATCTATGTCGTTCTAGTATCCACCAAGATGTAGGATTCTCAAGTTCCTGGATGAAGCCCTTCTTTCTGAAATAGCCAACATGGTTTCTAGACCCCAGTGATCAAGGTGGGTATCTTAAGCAGAAGGTGGTGCTCATGGACATAAATAATTCAGAGAATGATTAAACTTGGTTGTACCAAAGATGTCAAGAGATGTCCAGGTGAAAATGGCCACTAAGCAATTTGGCAGCTACAATTGGAGGCCAGTGACAAAGGCAAAGGACTGAAACTAATTTTATCTTACACGATGTTTAACAGCTCCTTTCGGTGATCAACACGCAAGAAGCTAGGAATCCTGATGCTGGCACCAGTGACAAAGCTCTGCCACCTATGAAGTCACTGGACAACAGGTTAAGACACAAAGGACAAAATCAAGAGCAAACACTAAAGCTAATCAGGAGAACCAAGCATTAAATACAGCTTTGCTGTCAGTTCTGGTCCCTCCTGAGATTCCAGGACTACACACAGAGCAGGAAATTAGCTGCAGGCACACAGAGTCAATCTGAACTGAGACCTCTGTGCAAAGACCAAGGTTCCTAGATTAAAGCCTGAACTATAAAAGACTACTCTTGGCTGCTATTGGAACCATCAAGAACATGTTTATCCCCTACAGAGACACTATTTTCTATTCTGAGGAGTCTGTAACTTATATGGGTCTTTTACAAGCTTGAAGATTTTTTTGGGGGGGGGGATTATCAAGATGGCTCAGTGGGTAAAAGTGGTTGCTATCAAACTTGGCAACCTGAGTTCAATCCTTGGAACCCACATGGTAGGAGAGAACTGACCCCTGCAAGTTGTCTTCTGCCCTCCACATACATTCTGTGGCACATATACAGTAGCAGCATATCGTGGCATGTGTGCAAAACCCACATGCCCAACCAACACAATATAAATATATACATATTGCCTAAAATTTGGGTTTATTTTGACATAGTGCAAAATTCTGAACCATAGAAACTTAGAGTCCAGGAAAAGGGTGCCAGAGTGGGGAGGAGCAAGCAGCCCAGGACCCCAGCTGCCACTTCCTGGCATGAGAAGGCAAAGGTAATCAGGCAGTCCTGGTGAAAAGCCTGCAATCTACCCACAGCACTTGCCCACAGCACTTGCAAGCCTCAGACGCCACTGAGGGTTACAGGGAGATGGTGACTCCTCCTTTATGAGTGGTCAGCAATGGGGAGGAATTCTGCCATTCCCATTCTGAGGGCTGTGGCTGAGCACCACCTAAAGAGGTTTAAGGTTGAGCTACTCTGATGGTGTAGGAGGTTCTTCTGTTTATGTGTTGCTTTCATTGGTTAATCAATAAAGAAACTGCTTAGCCTGATAGGGCAGAACTTAGGTAGGCAGAGAAGACAGAACTGAATGCTGGGAAGAAGGGCAGAGTGAGAGACACCATGGATTTCCTGCCTGAGACGGACGCTGGTTAGAATCTTGCCAGTAAGCCACAGTCATGTGGAGATACACAGATTAATAGAAATGGGTTAAATTAAGATGTAAGAGTTAGCCATTAAAAAGTTAGAGCTAATGGCCAAGCAGTATTTTAATTAATACAATTTCTTTGTGGTTATTTTGGGTGTAAGCTAGCCAGGCGGCCAGGACAAACAAAGGGCCACCCTTTTTGTTGAGGGCAACACTGTGAGGGCCTGGGAATGAGAAGCAATCCTAAATTAGGAGGCCTGTGGGCAAGCCTGAGGGGAACTGTCTTGGTCAGACTGATGTGGTAGGGCCAGTCCACCATGGGTGGTGTCAAAACTGAGCAGATGGTTCTGAAAGGTACAAGAAAGCAAGCTGAGCAAACCATGGGAGAAAAGATAGCAAACAGTCTCTGCTTCAGCCCTGCCCAGGCTTCCCTCAATGACAGAGGGTAACTTGTGAGACGAAATAAGCCCATTCCTCCCCAGGTTGCTTTTGGTCATGCACTTAGATAGGTGGTAAAAACTGACAAAAGTAACAGTGGAATCTACAAGTGTCTAAAAAAGTACGCCTTGGGGCATGTCTGTAAAGGCGGTTCTCTACTGGGTTAGTTCATATAGGCCATGGCATCCCACAGGCTTGGATCCTGAACAAAAGGGAGAAAGTGAGCTGCTTAGTTCCTTTTCTACTGCTGGAACAGAACAGCATGACCAAGACAAAGTGCAGAAGCACCTGTTGAGGGTTTACAGTTTTGGAGGGTTAGAGTCCATGGTGGTAAAACAAAGGCCAAGGGCAGGAACACCTGAGAACTTACATCTTAACTCTACAAATAAGAGGCTGGGAAAGGGACACACTGGGAACAACATACTTTGAAACCTCAAAGCCCACTCACAGTAAGATGCCTTCTCTAATGAGACCACATCTCCTAATCCTTTCCAACCCGTCCACCAACTGGGGACCAAGTATCCAAACACACGAGTCTATGGGGTCATTCTCATCCATACACCACATGACCTAAGCACCAGCATTCATCACTGTGCTCTCGACAGTACACACAATGGGACCAGGCCCTCACACTCCTGCCACCATGTCTCCGCCGTGAAGACTGCACCCTCTTTCCTTCCATAAGCAGCTCGTGGGAGGGCGGGGGCTACTGTCATGGCAGCAGGGTGTCCTCTCCACTGCAGTACAGGGATTTCCTGTGGGGAACTTGAGCATTTTGTCCCAGTTGCTGATGCAGGAATGAAGAATGCAAAGGAAGAAGAGGCACAGTGAAAAGCAGCCTCACGAGAACAACCAAGCACAAGAGATTATCAGGGTGGAAAACAAGGATGAGGAAATACCAAATCCAGGTATCAAGAAACAAGCATGACTACCAAGTTAAATTTGAATTTTATAAAACTATTGGATGTTATAATAATGAATAACAGTCATATGGAGGAGGGCATGATCAGAGCATCTAAAAACTCTGGGGACACAGGTCAAGATACCAGACCTCAGAACCCAATCCTAAAAAGTAGGTGAAATTAAAAACTAAAGGCACATAAAATATATTCAATGAGATTAGAGCAGAAATTTCCCAAAATCTGGATTAAAAGTTTAAATTTTGTTTTTTTCAAATTATGTATATTGGGGGAAAGGACTGCACATGAGTGTGGGTGTCAGAGACCAAAAGGGTCAGATGCCCTCAAGTTATAGGTGGTTATGAACTACCCAACATGGGCACTGGGAATCAGCATCACGTCCTCTGTAAGAGCAAGCAGTACATGCTCCTAACAAGTAGACAGCTTGCCAGCCCTAAGCTTACAAGTTCACCAACTCAGACATTTTCAGCATCTCAATAAAATAATGATGGAGCAGAGGGGAAAAACAGTAGTGAGGAACCTGAACTATAGATGAGGAAACTTAAGCCTGAGCTCCTGCCTCTTTTGCTCTCCAGTCCTCCCTCCTCTTCTGCTCTCAGGTCCTCCCTCCTCTTCTGCTCTCAGGTCCTCCCTCCTCTTCTGCTCTCCAGT
>JAQHUG010000018.1:10037364-10066185 GCA_028555095.1 Dicrostonyx torquatus | reverse complement strand
AAAAAAAAACACAAGTGGAGATGAGAAAGTCCACTTGGGATGCAGTGTCCTGTTCAGCACAGATGCCTAGGGGAGCAGCATGGAGAGGGACAGGTGGCAGTAAGGACTCAGTCTGTGAAACTTCCCTGTCGAGCCTGGTAAACACCGAGATCCACAAGAACAACACCCACCCCATCCTTCTGTGCCAGTCAATAAGGACCTGGCCTGTGCAGGAGCCCTTTCTGGTGTGCTATCCCTCCCTCACTCTGGACCCTGGAGACTGTGGCTGGGACACAGGTGACAGTAATAAACTCCATCCTCTCTGGCATGCCACAGCTCCCATCAGATGTACGACCTCTTCTCTCTCCTCCCCACCACACCCCACACCGTGTGCATCAAACCACTCCTGGAACTGCACATCAGTTCCCTCTACTTTAACCCTGGAGCTGCTAAGGCATCTACCACCCACCCCGCAGAGTGGCACAGGCTGCAAAACCGGCTCCTGGCTGGTGTGTACTCTGATGGGACAGAGCCAAAGGCCGCACTGCCCAGGGTACAGTTGTTGAAGGGTGTGCTCCAAGGCCGCACTCCACTGGGCACCTCTGTTCTTCACAGAGAAGCCAGGAAGAACCCGCTGGTGTCCATTAATGCTTCCCAGCACAGGAACAAGGGGGTTGCAGGTGCCCCAACCTTCCCACTGACAGAAAGATCATGTGGCTGCCCACTGATGAGCGCAGTGCCCCTCTCACCTCAGGCCACATGCAGAGGTATGGAGAAATAATTGCCTCCAGGACGAGCCCTGATTATTCTCAACAGCACCTGTCCAAAGAAACGAGCAAAGTGGCCGGCACACCTACAGCTTGGCCGGCCCTGCTAGTGCTTTTCATTACGGCAGCTATTTACTGCACTTTACAGGCGTTCCACGCCAATTAGTCTTCCACCATGTCAACAGTCCTCACTCAGAAACATGCAAAACACACAAGCCATGCCAGTGTGCACAATCCCGGGAGCTCCCTGCTTTTCTCATGTGGGGGGAGGGGTAACTAGATCAGGGCTACCTAGGCGAAGGCTTATTCCTTCCCACCTCCTGAGGTGCAGCAAGTCAGTGAGAACAGACAGACAACCCTCTGAAGAACTGACATCTGGCTCTTACACTGTCTCTTCATTCCATCATCAACCTTGAAGCTCCTGTTTCTGTGAGCAGTTTGTATATATATGTGTATCTGTGTTTGTGTCTGTATCTGTGTGTATGTATATGCATGTTTGTCTGTGTATGTGTGTGTCACAGTGTTGTGTATGTGCTGTGTGTATGTGTATGTACATGTATGTATTGAGGGAGGGTAGATATGGAATTCTGGGCCACATGCCTGCAAGGCAAGCTCTCTACCACTAAACCACACTTCAGCCACATAAGAGAAAAACTAGAAATCAATATCCATCGAAGGAGCACTGCTGCATTACATTAGTGTGAGGGTGTCTCACACTACCACAGAGCATGGCCATGTTGGAACAAGCTGGGCAGTCCAGCCAAACCCCTAGGGACTCTGTAGCCATATGTATCAGAGACCCCTGCCTAGAAGAAGCTGTGGATACTGGAGTAGGAGGTAAGAGGGGGGCTCCAGGCACAAACAGTGTCAAAATCTGGAGCCCCAGCCCATGACACAAGACAACAGCCACCTGATTCCTAACGCTCAAACCTGCGGGCACCACATTCTGTTTTAAAAATGTCAACTTCATAAAAAAGTCAAAAGTGTGCTTTTTTTAAAAAAGACATTTAAAAAATGCCTGCCTCAGCCGGGCGGTGGTGGCGCACGCCTTTAATCCCAGCACTCGGGAGGCAGAGGCAGGTGGATCTCTGTGAGTTCGAGGCCATCCTGGTCTACAGGAGCTAATTCCAGGACAGGCTCCAAAGCTACAGAGAAACCCTGTTTTGAAAAACCAAAAAAAAAAAAAAAAAAAGCCTGCCTTCCTGCAAACATTGTGTGGACTGTGTGATGAGCTGCCATGTATCTCCAGCTACCAGGGTCTACACTTCAGAAAGCTATAGGGCACAACTCAAAAGATGCAGACACATACTGTAGGGTGAAAAGAGACGAGGAAAAACACCCTGACCCTGACTTGACCCCAGAACCAGTGCTTGAAATTGCACCAATCCCTGAGCTTGCCACAGAGTCAGGCTGCAGATTCCCACCAATCCCTGAGCTCAAAATATCACCAATCCCTAAACAGAAAATACCACCAAACCCTAAGCTTACCCCAGAATCAGACCATCAAAATCCACCAATTCCAAGCAAAGCTGAAAAGCTCCGCCCCCCCCACCTCCTAAGAAATCCTATATAAGGTCTGTACCCTGTTCAGTTTGCAGCTGTTTCTCACTGGAGGCAACCACCCTCCTGGATTCTTCCTTCCCAATAAACCTCTTGAGTGAGGTGTGTTGTACAGTGTGACGTTTTCACTGCAGCAGAGCACAGCTGTGGAGCCCAGCAGATCTGTAACACTTGCTAGGGACCTAAGCAGAGCTATAACACTTCACTGGGGAAACCCTACCTGCCAGAGCAGAGCTGTTACACTGGAGTTGGGGAAACCTTTCCCTAGAGCAGGGCTGTAACTGCCAAACTTATGGTGACTTTGTGGTATTCCTTGGCTCCTGACTGCCAGGATACCTGTCCATCTGAGCTGCAATGCTTACACACACCACCAGATGCAGTCTCCTCCCAGGCACAGAACACCAGGGAGTGGACACACTTATGTTCAATGCTGTTCTAGCATGTTTCCAGGGGAGATCTATTTTCATCGCAATAGCACCTGGGTACTTTCCTAAGCATACATAAAGGCAGGACTCTAGAGGGTGGGGCACAGCACCCAAATCAGTGACTGGCAGACACTGATTATACACATCATAAAGTTGTCCTAGTCGTCACTTGGGGCCAGGTGCTTATCGTGGTTTGAATAAGAATGACCACCACCACCCATTGGTTCATATTTTTTAAATGCTTAGTCAATGGGGAGTAGGAGCTCTTTGAAAGAATTCAAAGGACTAGGAGGTGTGGCCTTGTTGGAGGAAGTGTGTCACTAGGGGTGGCCTTTGAGGTTTAAAAAACCTCATGTTCTCTATGCTTACAGATGAGGATGTATCAGTCTCAGCTACGGCTCCAGCGCCAGCCTGCATGCTGCCATGCTCCCCACCATGACGATCATGGACTAAAGCTCTGAAACCGTAAGCAATCCCCCCAGTCCAATGCTTTCTGTCATGAGAGTTGCCTTGGTCATGGTGTCTCTTTACAACAATAGAAGAGTGGCTAAATCAGTGCTCAATTTCATGTACAAATCCAAACCACAGCACAATCTGAGGACAACCCACCAGCAAGGAGCAGGCTGAGACCACCTGACTCTATGACAAGCCCAGTTGCCAGGATTCACCCCCTCTTCCTCTGGAGCAGGACTGTAGTAGGGCAGGGAATCTGCACTGGAGGCTTTGGAAGAAGAGAGCATTGGGCTACATCCTAGTTCCAGCTCCAGGCTGCAGGAAGGTAATGAATATATTACACCCGGAGGCTTGCTGAGAAGGTAGCCTGTCTCCATACTATACCCTGAATAAATAAAGGCATGGTGTGGCCTTCCCACAGTCCCTACATTTGCTGGCAGAAGCTGAGACTAGCTGCTCCCTGTTTTCCTAGAACGAAAAGAAGAAAGCCCCTAAGTCCAGGCCTTAAGATTTCTCCCCAAACCTCTTTTGGTACAAGCTCCTCCCTCCTCCCCTCTTCTCTGCAGTCTCAGGACTCGGTTCAGTCTCCTCTCTTCTCCCCACTCTCAGAAGAGGTTCCTCAGCATGTGAGATCTGTGTCCACCTTCCTGGGCTGTCAAATGGACCCTCTTTCCACTCGGTCCACCTGTAAAATGTGGATTAGAGACTGGGAGGTGGTCTATGCTACAAAGAGCAGCTGAGCCCAAGGACAGAATAACAGGTGGCAGAGGCTGCCTGTGACCTTGAGGTGTCACTAACATGCTAGGGAGGATATTTATTCTCAACACTGTTAACTAACTCAGAGGTCCTCTAAGACACAGATTGCTTTTGAACCTCAAAATTGGGAAGTAATTCAACACTAATTCTCCCCAGGATCTTTTTCTTTACTAATAGTTTTGTAAATTAACAAAGTAATGTTTCACTATGCATTTTCATCCATACTGTTTTTACTGGGTCCTCTCTCTGACTCTCCTTCTCTGTCCCCCAGCTGGACATGGAACTAGAAAGGAGAGCATGAAAGGAGAAGAAGAAATCTCAGGTGAGGGGAGAGGAGCATGTATGTGACAGCAACACTGAGTCTGAAGTGCATGCTGGGAGGACTCTTGCAGTTCCAGAACAATTCATCCCAACTCTCCTAGTCCTTTGAAAGTGATCACAGGGCAGAAAAACAGATGACTGTGGAACACCAAATGTCACTGCTAAAGAGGTCTGTCCCCGAGTATGCCATGGTGTTTGGAGGGTTCCTCTGCTTCTCTGTTGGTGTCAGGTAAACAACAGTTACTAAGGAGGTTAAAAAAAAAGGGGGGGTGGGGTAGGGGGGACGTACGTACTTCCAATAAACAAGTCAGACATCACCATGGTCCTTAAAGAGGCAGAATGAAACTGTTGCTAGGCAACAGCCCAGCTACCCTCTGGTGGGCTCGGGTATCTGTTGTGTGACCTGTCAGCTGCACTGTCAGAAGGTGGCAGCGACCTGACTTGGGCCCAAATGTGCAGACTGCAGATGGGATGACCCTTTACTGTCTGAGAGAAAAGGTTTTCTGAGAACACAGCCAGACACCATGACACAGGGAAGCACATGCCAGCTTCAAATACAAACCTCAGGAAGTAGACATCTCACACAAAAGCAGGAACGGGAGATGTGTAGTGAGGCTGGGGAGATAGTGCTCCAAAGGTGATTCGGTCAGGGGAGATAGTGCTCCAAAGGTGATTCGGTCAGCCTCACATTGGTGCTCACACACACCCAGAACAGCCTAGCCCAGGGCCACCATGAGCCTTCCAGGACAGGCTGTATGAATGCACAGCAGCTCCACACCATCCTGCTCTAGATCTAGAGCACCAGATGTCTCCTCCAAGTGCCCTTCAACTGCCTCCTCAGCCTGGCATCTGCACTCCGCTGAGTGTTCTGGGGACTAACTTGTCCCCTTCCCTCTCCAGCAAGAGCACCACCCTGTCCTTCCCTGGCTCTGGCTTCAGGGAGTCCCAGCCCAAACCCCTGCTGCTCTAGCCTCCAACCCTTGGGTTTACTCTCTCTCAGTCACTCTACTGTGGTTTTCAAACAAAGAACGCCAATCTCAGAGTGTCCTTTCTCTATGTCCTGATGCCAGAGGGATAACGTGACCCAAAGACCTGGAATGGGTGAGCAGACTTTTAGGAACTCTGACAACCAGGGTGCATAACGGCAAGGGGAGCAGTGAACAACAAGTCTGGAACCCTCATTGCTCACCTCAGGCAGCTCCAGCCCTTCTAACTCTGGGAGCCTCTTGCTTCAGGCTCTCCCCCAGTTTCCTTCTTCACTTGCAAACACTGGCACAGCCAGTACCTGATCTGCACTCCTCTCCACACACACGAGGTTGAATTTCATGGCTCTTCTCTCCACAAGCACCAGGCATCCTCTTCAGCTTCCCAGATGGGCTCATGTAGGCTTGAGTGCAATGAGAGATGTGATAATTCATACCCTCTGCTCCCAGGCTCCCTAACTAGTAAACATGGCTCATCAGCACATCAAATGTTGACCTTATCTTGATTCTCAAATGCCGTCACACCAGACAGTTAAACATACCATCAAACTGTGTCGTTTCTTGGTAAACAAGGAAGCTGCTTTGGCCTATAGCAGGGCAGAATATAGTCAGGCTGAAGGAGACAGGGAGACAGAGAGAAAGTAGGTGGAGTCAGGGAGATGCCATGTAGCTACCAAAGGGGAAAGACACCAGAAAACCTTACCAATAGGCTACAGTCTCATGGCAACACATAGATTAATAGAAATTGGCTAATTTCAAGATATAAGAGCTAGATAGAAATACGACTAAGCTATTGGCCAGGCAGTGTTGTAATTCGTATGGTTTCTCTGTGATTATTCGGGTCGGGGCAGCCAGAAACAAACAAGCAGTCTCCACCTACACAGTGCAGTTCATAGTGTCCTACAGCCCTACTCTCGGCCTGCAAGGAACCTTAACTTACATCAAGACTAGTCACTTCTGGGCTACATGCTAGCAATACTGCGAAAGGTTAGTCTATCAACAGGTAGGTCTATCTGGGAAGTATTCTGATCAAGAAGAAGCCAGCATATAGGGCCCACAGGACCCCCGTGACTGAGACTAGCCCAGTAAGCACTTGGTCAGTTGTACATTTCCGTCAAAGGTTCACCATCTGTAACTTATGTGGTAAACATAAATCCACTTTCTGGATCTAGTTCTTCTACTGCATTGACCAAGCTGTGCAGGACAGCAGTCCAATCTTGGTTCACATCCCTTTAATTCCTCTTTTTCTGTATATGATTCTAAGTCTAAAGAGGCCAAGAAATGTCCTCCAGGGTAGTGAACCTCACGTTAGATCTGTCACCCAACCCAGGGGTGTCTAACACTTGTACTTTTTCTGATTCTTGCAGCTCCCTGACGAATTGAAAACAGCCAGCCTAGAGCACTCAGGCCTCCACACCAGCACAAAGCAGACGGAAACAACAGCAATGTCATAACAGACTCAAGTACTCCTGAAAATCTAATGTTTGAGACAGAGAAGGGAATATTCTCCCCCACCCACAAAAAAATAGGCATCACATTAACGGCTTGATCTAGAAAACAAACTTATTAGTTGGGATAAAGTGAGCTGATTTTCCACATTAAACTAGACAGGTCATTCTAAAGCAATAGTACCAAAGGCCTAGCTGAAGCCCTGGCTTTCCTCCTCAGCGCACCCCATGCCGTCCCCATATGTCTTCATCTCTTTTCCTGCCACCAGAGTCATCTTTGAAGAATTACCACACCCAACACTGCGGACTGATGACACAATCTGTCTGCACCACTACAGCCTTCCACGCGCTCCCTCCACACTACCTAGACCTGAAGATGGTTGTTTGGGGAAATTGTACACTGTGGGAAGACATATTGCTGTGGTCGTGTAATAAAAAGCTGGGAGGCCAATAGCTAGGCAGGAGTTATAGGCAGAATTTCTGAGGAGAGAGGAAGTAGGAGACGAACGGAGGCATGCGAGATGCCATCGAGACTCGGAATGAGTTAGACACACAACCTGGGAGAGAGGTAAAAACCACAGTGTAGAACAGAGATTACTTAAAAAAAAAAGGGGGGGATGTAATTTAAGTTATAGGAGCTAGTGAGACAAGCCTAAGCTAAGGCCGAGCTTTCATAATTAACAAGTCTCCATGTCATTATTTGTGAGCTGGTAGCCCAAAGGAAAGTCCACTCACAGATGAGCTAGAAGGAGGGAGGACAATGAGTGCTCATCTAGAACAAGCATTTGTGTGGGTGAATTCGGGAAGTGCTGGTGAAGGGTAGCAATGAACGGGTTTACTGGATAGAGAGGGTCCTACACAGGCTAGAAATGCCCAGCAGACAGCCAGCCTCCCATCGAATGCTAACATCAAAGATCCTTCTTCATGCCCCATTCTAACTACCCTCTGAGGATAACATTCACAGGGCTCCAATGATCCATCCAAATTCTTTCTTGCCACTACCAACTTCCATGAACAATGGAACGAAAGCTGCCTTGGAAGGAGGTCGTTTCCAGGGGAAAGGCTGAGGCCTGCTCTCACTTGGGAGGCCAGGTCCACTGGGTCTGCTTTGGATAGCACAGGGAGCTCTGGGTACAGGCATACCCTCTGGGGTTTGAGACTCAGTTTCAGTGAGATGTGGTATTGGACAGCAGCCATCCATCCCTTTCCCAGTCCTCCCTCATTAACAGGCACAGAGCTTCACCCATGGGCAAGCCACAGGATCTGTATGAAAGGTAGGACTCCCCAAACCAGGCTGCTAAACCTGAGAACCTTTTCCTTCTTCCACAGAGGTCAGGCTAATCACCAAGTGGAAGGTAATAGCTGGAAGTGACAAGGGGCCAGGACTATTACTTAGCTAATAGACCACAACTTGCTAGCTAGAAACAAAACAACTTTTGGAAGACACGCCTGGTCTTGCGACATTGATCTAACAGTTCCAAGTTCTTCCTTCCAATTCAGACTGAGTAAATGTGAGCTCAGGTGACAAACTTCAGAGATGCATACAGACACCACCACAGTGCCAAGGGAGGGAAGATAATACTGTATATCTTCTCGTGTCTGGTTCCGCTGTTTATACCACCCTGGGCCTCAGCTGTGGCAGGTGTTCTTATTAGCACACGAGGGAGTAAGAGCAAATGGGTCAAGAGGCCAGGAGGTGGGGCTGCACACTAATTAGGACGTGACAGGACCACAGGAAGGCTTGGGGAGGGGAAGCTGCCAGATGCAGTGAGGCAGAATGGAGAAGACTTTTTAATGGGGCTCCTGAGCCTGCGCATACTGCAGCAAAATCTCCAGAGTGTAATGAATTCGAGACACTGCGTACAGAATACTCCCTCGGTGGCCTGAGGTTTCCAAGCCATTTGAAAGTCTCTCGGCAGAGCAAGAGAAACAACTTCCTGAACTCGTAGCTCTAGAGTGACGAGGGTATTGCTGGCAGTGCCTAGTGGAAAGATCACAGACCCTGCTAACTTTTATGACAGTGGCAAAGCCCACACGAGGCCACCCTAAAGCAAACAGAGAGCTGACTTTAAAAGCAGAAGGCAAAATTTGAAACTGAATTTTTTTTTAAGTCTTCCTGAGTTGTTTGTAGACTGTCTTCCCAGTCAGTCCCACAGTGAGCTGCACATGCTATGCCAGGTGACATGCAGACAGCACAGCATCGAGCAGCAAAAAGGTGCCCACCGCCGCTCCAAATCCAACATCAGCTTTGTCACACCGTTCACCTGCCTACCGGCACCAGCCTTCTCTTCTCATTTCCACTCTTCTTACCAGCTCCTTGGAATTCAGTCCTGAAGTTCAGAGACAATACATAGGAAGGCTGTGCTCATCATGATGGCCACTAGGGGGACTCCCAGACCTTGGCTCGGAGTCAATGGTAGGCCATCTCTGAGTACCCATCCTGGCTAATCCTCCCCGCCACCCTCCAGCACCACCATGGCCCTGCACCAAGGTCACTCTGGTAGGCAGCTATCTGCTGCCTGTCTTCCCTTCACAGTTTCAAGAGAGGCCAGGGCTTCACACTGGCTGGTCTGCTGAGTTCCAATGTGGCAGTATCCACAGCACAATGAAAGGGAAGTGATGTGGAAGGAAGTGGCAGGACAGACTTGACAGACAGGAGGAGCAAGGCAGGAGGAGGGGAGCCCTGGGAAGCCCAATGAAGCAGCTCCTGCCCCTGTGGCATGCCATGAACAAAGAGAGTCCCAGCTAGGCTGACAACTGCTAACCTCACCACAGTTCTATAGAAGGCCCCATTTGGGATTGTACAAAGCTTGGTATTGAATTTTGTTTGTTGGTTTGTTTCCAGGCACAATCCATAAAATATGAGCCCAAGAACTGTGCAGCTCTATGGAGGGAGGTGATGGAGAGAAGGAAAGGGGGGGGGGGGGTATGTTACAGAGGGAAGGACAATGTGGTCCTCACAGACTAGAACCCATAGATGAATGAGGTTGAGAGCCTACACCTTGCCTGGTGTACAAAGAAAGCCAACGCTTATTTCCCAGCCTCTTCTCACCAACTCTGATATGCACCAAGGACTTAGGCTTGATCACACTGGTCTAGCCTGAATTTTGTTGTAGGGCTTGACTAGCAACTCTTCAGGTGGGTACCAAGGGGCTGCGCTGAGGCTTCGAAGGGAAATGGGAGAAAATGTGCTCCAGTAGGGAGATAAGGAAAGGGCAAGCCTGGCTAGTCTGCATAACCCTGGGGTCTCAATTACCAGATGCCACAGCAAGAGTTTGAGTGGTCGCCGCCATCCACAGCTCCAACGAGGGCATCCTGACTATCTCTGGCACACACAACCCACTCCCCGCCATCCCAGGAGGCCCCAGCAGGAGCATCAGACATAGTTGGTATTTCACTGGCTCTGCGTGCTGTCAGCTCCCAGCTTCTCCTTTCCTGAGAATGCGGCACTGACATGATCTACGCTCCTCCTGACATTTCTCTCACCTTCCTCCGCTGAAAGATTCATGCTGGTTCTTATGTGGATGCTCCTGCCCAGGCATAAGGCAGGGGATGGATGCTGGTTCTTATGTGGATGCTCCTGCCCAGGCATAAGGCAGGGGATGGATGCTGGTTCTTATGTGGATGCTCCTGCCCAGGCATAAGGCAGGGGATGGATGCTGGTTCTTATGTGGATGCTCCTGCCCAGGCATAAGGCAGGGGATGGATGCTGGTTCTTATGTGGATGCTCCTGCCCAGGCATAAGGCAGGGGATGGATGCTGGTTCTTATGTGGATGCTCCTGCCCAGGCATAAGGCAGGGGATGGATGCTGGTTCTTATGTGGATGCTCCTGCCCAGGCATAAGGCAGGGGATGGATGCTGGTTCTTATGTGGATGCTCCTGCCCAGGCATAAGGCAGGGGATGGATGCTGGCAGCACTCATATCTGCTGCCTCGTGCTGCCCTTCTGCAGCCATGGATGAAGCTCAGCAAGTCACCATTTACAATGCAGACTTTAAAGCTTCTAATTTTCCAACCTTCTGCCACAGCTCTCCACAGGGACAGCTGTTGATTTCAAGGACATACCCATCTTTTGGTCTTCCTGACGTCCAGTGGCTGAGGTCCCCAGCTTCACAGTATTGTCTCTTCTATCTCTACTGCTTTGTATACTGAGACAAAGGCCTAGAGTGACAGGCAGAAGGGCTGAGGAGGAGGGCTAGCTTCAGACTGAGGGCTTGCCAGCCTTGGGGGTCTTGCACCTGGGACTGTTTCTCTTCCTGAACCTTCCCTCACCACTCCCCTGAAAACACAGGTCTGATCCCAAACGCCCTGGGTCTGGGCTCTGACGAGGTCACTATGATGGCCTCTATCATCCACACTACCTGCCATGGGCCACCTTATCATGCCCAGTCTCACAATGTGAAGAGCTCCAGCCCTGCACTGCCCGCCCTAGCTCCCTTCACAGTACCCAACCTTACAATGTCCCGGATGCCCAGCCTGAGGTACTCACCAAACTGCCAGTCAAGCTCCTTCTAGCCACAGGACCAACAGCAAAATCTGTCACTCATTCACTTTCCTGGCCGGTAGCTGTATGACAGACTCCTAAGGACAGGGACTTACACATCTCCAGCATCATTATTCCCTCCACCCTCACATCCTCACCACATCACTATCCCCACCACCACCATCTTCACAGAAATGGCCCCCACACAGCCACAGGGAGTGGCACTATTAGGAGCTATTCCCTAATTGAAGTAGGTGTGGCCTTGTTGGAGGAAGTGAATCACTAGGGGGTGGTCTTTGAGGTCTCAGAAGCTTAAGGTCCAGTGTATCACAGGCATTTCGGGTTGCCTGAGGATCTAGATGTAGAACTCTCAGCTAGAGGAACAGTGATTCCTTTAGTACCATGTCTGCCTACACACCACTCCTCACCTTGATGATAAAGGACTAAACCTCTGAACTGTAAGCCAGCCCCAATGAAATGTGCTTCTTTCTAAGAGTCGCCATGGCGATAGTGTTTCTACACAGCAATAGATTCCTAACTAAGACCCCTGGCAACACCATCACCAGCATCCCAACCACTACCACCTTCTCACGTTATCCCCACCATCATCACCACTATGACTCTACCCAGTCCTCACCACCTCACCCCCTCTTCCCACCATTTGCACCATCACTACCATCACTCCCACCCACCCCATCACCAAAATCCCCACCATCACTCCCCTTCCTCACCAGGATATCCAAACACCACAGTAACGCACGGCACAGAGCAATTCACCATCCCAGGACTGCACAGCAGAACAACCTCCTCACCGTCCAATTACTTTCTCCAGGGAGACCACTGGACATGGCTGACTTACAGAAGCCCCTTACAGTATGCAAGTGTCCTACACCAAGGACCTCTAACTGCCAGGTCCCACCCACTTTAATTGTCCAGCCTCCATCCTACAGAGTACAAAATCCAAGCTCAGAACTTGAAAACTCACCAATCCCCACCCTGGAAAGCTCCACCCCCAAGAGATGCTATATAAACACTGCCTTTTGCTCAGTTCTGTACCGTTTCTTACCCAAGCAGAGGCAGTCACCCTCCTGGGTTCTTCCCTCCCAATAAATCTCTTGTGTGAGGTTTGTTATGCAGGGTGAATGTGATATTCCTTGGCTCCCCGATTGCCAGGATACCTTTCCCATTAGAGCTAGCTGTAAGGCAACTTCCATGCACACTTACGTTACACACTTCAAACTAAAATTCCTATGAGGCCAAACCCAATGTGAACTCATGGATAACCATCATACTTGATTTTGCAGATTCATAAGCAAAGTCTAGACATGAGCATGATTCAGTCAATAGTGTGGCCCCGTAAGATTAGAATAGAACTGAAGAATCCCTGCCACCTAGAATCCACATTTGCAGTGGTACTAGTGTGAAAGAAGCCCCAGATTTGTCAGTCTATAAAATTACAGCACATATACTCGCATATGAAACATAACACTAGATAACCATCAATTATGGTATTGCAGTCTTTATTCTGCTAGAATTTCTACTGTTATTTTTAGTGTGTTCCTCCTTTTTCTAAAGTTCAGAGCCACCTTTAGTGGTATGGGGGTTTTGCTTTTGTACTTATACCTGTAATCCTAGCCCTCGAGCAGCTGAGGCAAGAAGACCCTGAGTTTGAGACCAGCCCGGCCTCAGCCAGGACTATACTAGTGAGCTCTGCTCCAGGTCACCCTAGACTACCAAGAAGACCCTGTCTCAAAAACAAAACCAAATAAACAAACCGCAAATTCAGCATGCAAAGCTCTACAGCAGCACCAGACCCCTGGTATTACAGGGTCTCTCTTTGCATTAAGAGCAACTACCCTCACCACCCAGGTCTGTATTCGTGAGCTCTGTGCCCTCTGTGTAAAAGAGCAGTCCAAGCAACATGTTCTTCGGAGTATATCCCATCTTCTTCTGGACTGAATCCTACTTCTACTCAGGGCCTAGGTGTGTGCATGGCTCCTCAGGCTAACTGCTCTTTAATTTCAAGTTTCTCCATCTTAATTGGGATTTCCTTTTCACAAGGAAGTCTTTTAATTATTGTTTTCTCCCTCAAGAGTTATTACAGAAATAACTTCAAGCCAAAGACCACAGAGCAGGCTACACAGCAGACACAGGTTGCTCAGTCAGGCTCCTTCACTCCACAATCTGCCTGACCTAGGCTCCGCCCCTCAGGCCCCGCCATCTTGCCATCCCCAAGGCAGCCCAACAGTGAGCAGCTCAAAATGCCCCCAGCAAAACAGAGTGTGGCCTGCAGGGTGTCACTTCTAATCAGAAATACAAAGCAGAATGTATGCAAGCTGGGGGCCCATGTGTGCTTTGCACGGGGTATGGCTCAGGGAACACCAGGAAGGCATGAAGTGATGACAGGCAGGCTGCCTCACAGCTGGTGTGAGAACCTAATGGTGACAGAAGGCCCTTCCCAAACCTCCCCATAAATAAACTAATAAAAAAGACATCATGGCTGTTAAAGATGTGCATATGTTAAAGCCCCAAGTCCCAGGTGACCATGTACAGAGACAGACTTCTAGGGAAGAATTAACAAGGCCACAAGGGTAGGGCAGTGACCTGACATGATTGGTGTCCTTCTGGAAGACAGACAGAAGAGCACACAGCGGCAAGGCCAATGAACATACAACAAGAGGAATCTGCAAACCACAGAGAGGACTTGGGAGACACAAATCGCTAGGCCTTCCTGTTGACTTCCACCCTGCAGACCCATCAGACAGTAAACTCTGCTGTGTAAACCCCATCCCTACATGGTTACTGCACAGCAGAGTGGGCCAGCTCAGAGGCTTGCTCTGTTGTGTAAATCCCATTCTTACATGGTTACTGCACAGCAGAGTGGGCCAGCACAGAGACTTGGCACCTTTGTGAAAGGTGCACAATATATCTGGCAAGGAACCACCTCAAGGCCGCCTTCCTAATGCAGAGTTCAGGCCCCAAAAGCCAGGACTGCATCCTCCTTCTCTGTAGCTCCAGAGCAGACCTGCAGATGCTTCGGGAGAGGTGAGGGCCTGACATGATTGGTGTCCTTCTGGAAGACAGACAGAAGAGCACACAGCGGCAAGGCCAATGAACATACAACAAGAGGAATCTGCAAACCACAGAGAGGACTTGGGAGACACAAGGACAGAGAACAAGCACCAGGCTGTGGGCAAGCACAGCAAATGACCCATCTGGAGCTGAGGGAGGAAACTGGCATAGTATTTTTTATGGTCTTACTGGAAAAATTAATTCAGATTGGGCTTCGTCAAAGCACCCCCATGGGCTGAGACCAGGAGGAAGGACTATAAACAAGGCACACTGATAAATGGCAAACACCGAGCTTTGAGGAGCGTCCAGGGTGCATTGGGACCAGGCCTTATTTAACATCTTCATTAGTGATCTGGAAGGAGCAGTAAACAGCACATTAATTACACATCCAGATGATTCTGAATTTGGAGGTGCTGCAGAAAGTTAATGAGGACAGAGAAATGATGCAAAAGGGACCCAAAGGCCTTCGTGAGGAGTGCAGGAACTATCCAGGGCTCGGCCTCACGTAGGAGGCTGACTGACGGGAACAGTTCTGCGCTCTGAGTCAACATCCACTGCCCCAAGTCGCAGGGGCTCGGCAGGTGCAGCCAAGTCCCACCCACCCACAACTAAGAAGCAATAAACAGAGCTTTCAAACCAATGCCAGCAGCCCAAAGCCTGACATTTG
This sequence comes from Dicrostonyx torquatus, assembly GCA_028555095.1. Taxonomy (NCBI): domain Eukaryota; kingdom Metazoa; phylum Chordata; class Mammalia; order Rodentia; family Cricetidae; genus Dicrostonyx; species Dicrostonyx torquatus. The sequence continues at coordinate 10,051,271 of JAQHUG010000018.1, read as the reverse complement.
AAAGAGTCAGGTCTCACCCTAATCCTCAATCCTGTGATCGACACTCAGGAGGACCACCCACGAGCATGAACAGCTGAGTTCACCGTGATACATGGATGCCAAGGCGGACACCCAAAAAGACAAGAACTAGGACTCTCAGGACTTAGCCAACAACACAATGCTTGGGTTTCTAGGACTTCATTCTGAGTTAAAGATATAAAGGAGACAAATGTTTAAGGCCTTTGAACTCATAACCTCTGAACTCTAATATGTTACAACATATGAAGTAACAATTACAGTTCAATTCCACAGGACAAAAAAAATGAGAAATACAACATGTATTTACAAAATGTACATCTCAGAAGAAACATCCTCGAAGCCTGACAAAGCCCAGTGCCATTATACACCAAATGCTGCTCTCAGGAAACAGCAAATCTAGAAGGGCCGAAATCCTAAAAAGACTGCTCTGGGAAAAAATAATAAAATTAATTTTTAGAAGACATTTACTTACATGTTTAGATGGGGTTATTTGTAGAAATAAAAACACTGCAGAACACGACATCAGCCACACTATGTAATAAAGTCATAAGCTCTCTGGGATAACGGCAGCAAGTGCAGATGCACGTGTTCAGGGAGGACCTCTCTTTATGACATGGCATGCACAAGCACAGAGCACATGCTGAGCAACACTGCACATGAACTTTCTAGAATCTGACTGCCAAAGAAGCACAAACTGTCTTAAGGTCTTCACGCCATCTACACCCCCAACAGTGGGTGTGTGAAGACAGGGGCCTGGCGTGTGAACCAGAAACATGATGCTGAGTGTTACAGAGAGGGCAGTGGGCAGCTACTTGAGGGTGGGCAGAGAGACCTAGCTGACCAAGTCTCATATGATGGAAAGTATGCTGTTCTTCAGGGCGTGGCCCTCTCCAAAGCACACACTCTCACATATGTTTCTACCAGGAAGATTTTAGTCCCAACCCCAATACCCTTCTGGGGACAAACTCATAGACAAACCCAAGTCTCCAGATGCCTGTGTTGTCTAGATGGTGCAGCCATAACAACCCCTTCCTACTCCGGCTACTTAGCCTTTTCCAGGGGGAACTGAGGGCTGGGGGAGCGCTCAGGATTTCAGTACAGACAACTATAAACAGCGCTCCTGACTGCAGACGCATGCTCTAGAGCCAAGCTGCACACCACTGTCTTGTGCTGCTGGCTTGCAGGGGAACTAGAGATTCCTCAGTGAGAACATGGAAATGAAAACACAGGAGTGGCCAGGCAAGACACATGTATGCAATCCCAGCACTAAGTGGGCAGAGGCAGGAGGATTGCCCATTTGAGACTAGCCTGGTCTACAAATCAAAACCCTGTTCCAAAAAGAAAACAATGCACGCGCACACACACGCATACAACAAAAAAGTGTAGTTTTTAAAAGGCAGGAGTTAACTAGGTAATTCATAATCTGTGTTTCGTGTCCTATCTGACACTGCAGCACTGAAAAGCATCTCTATGTCCTTCGTTGCCATCACCATTTTCATTGTCATTGACTCTTCCCTCGTATAAAAGATGGATGTGTATAAAAAAATGGATGATGGAAATGATGACAGCAAAAAATATTAAGTAACTTGTTCAAGGAGCTGAACCCTAAGTCTCCTGCCGCCCCTGCTCACTCTCTAAAACTCTCACAGCAGCCTCAGGCAGGCCACTGCATGGTCTCCTTCCCTTCACCAGAGTAGGCTCACAGAGCCCTTAGACAGGCTTTGGCATCCCTACTTCCTGTCCACATTCTTCAAGAGGCTTGGAAGTGAGGAGAGTTTGTGTCTTTACGAGACTATGCTATGTTTATCACTATTGACTAGAACAGATAGCAAAGAAATTTTAAGGATATCCATACCCAAAAGGAGGCATCTTCAAATTAACATAATAATATAATAATAACATAATAATTCCCAAAACTGCAATTACTGGAACCTGGGTGGGTTGATACTGTGTGGCCTTCTCCCCAGGAGTCGTCTCCACACAAACGACAAGCCAAAGAGAACCCAGCGCAGCACCTTCCAGATGGTCACAGTTAATACCCACCCGTCTAGGCTTCTGCCTCCCAGGGCAGTCAGGGGAGACGCCTCAACTAGTCTGACACTCGCTTATCACAGAAAAGCTAAAACCCACAGGACGAGGTAATGCACTTCGTGATAATCCAGTCAGTAACAGGCTGCACGTTAAGAGAATGGCTCATCGTCTCCATCACCTAACAATGTCACAGCACAACACACTACTGATGTGAGCAGCGGTGCTGGTCCGTGTGAGCTCACCACACACTACTGATGTGAGCACTGGTACTGGTCCGTGTGAGCTCACCACACACTACTGATGTGAGCAGTGGTCCTGGTCCGTGTGAGCTCACTACACACTATTGATGTGAGCAGCAGTGCTGGTCCATGTGAGCTCACCACACACTACTGATGTGAGCGCTGGTGCTGGTCCGTGTGAGCTCACCCCACACACTACTGATGTGAGCACTGGTGCTGGTCCGTGTGAGCTTGTCACACACAACTATACATTACTGTGATAGTGAACCGTTACTAGGTCATGAATTTACCACACTAGACTTTGATCAACTTTTACAGAGGAAAAAGACACAGTGTAAAACCACCTATCATGTCAGTGTGCACCAGGTCTCTTAATTACACACACCCTTTTCTCTTGGGCTAGATTTATCCTCTTGCTGTTCTGCATTTGGCCCTAAGAGGTGTGTAAGCACTCTCTCTGATGCCACAACAGAATCACCTAACCACACAATTCTCAGAATGTGCCCATGTCATGAAGTCACATGCTGCATTTAAGTTTAAACTTAAATATAAAATGTTTCATTTCAAAACATATTCTAATGTAAAAATTAGTATAAAGTTACAGACAAGGTCTGGCAGTACTGAAGACACTTTCACACTCAACATCTGAGTAAGGCAAGGGTTCTGAAAAGAAACCTGCCACCAACAGACTAATACGAAGGGCGCCTGGGAGCCCCAGCCTGAGAAGAGCCCCAAGGGTCTCTCAAGTGACAGGTCCTCAGCAGTGAGTTCTTGATCCCTCGCTCTTGTTCAAAGAGCTCTTTCTTGGTCCAAGATCATGAGAAAAGCCAGCCCTGCCTTTTCCAAGTATTCATTACCTTAAAACAAAGTCAGTGTTCAGTCTCAGTATCTACTCAGCAAGCACGAAGGGAAGTAAGCAAAGATGGAAGCCAGCTAGCTTCAGAGATATGCAGCAGGGCCCCGCATGCAGCAGGCACCCTCTGGTCCCACATTTAATTAGCATCCCCTAGACAGTGATCTTCATGGACTCTAATTGTTCTCCCTGCCTCTCCCGGGTGCCATTCTCAAAGGACTCTTGATCATTTCATCTCAGAATTCTGGTTTTTAAAAGAGAAGCCTTAAGATACTCTCTTCCCAGGAAACCCTTCTTCTCTTCGCTCACTTTCACGAAGCAATCATTTAAATTGAAAAATGTAATTCTTTTTAATATGGCACAAAAATGAAGGGACATGGTGGCTTCTAACAGAGAGCTGTACTCTGACCCACGGATGTGGCCACTACTGCAATCAGGGCACTTAGGTTGCTGGGCCAGCAAGCTATCATGGACCACTTGCCTCAGTATCTCCATGCTACAGATAAAAAACTAAGCCAGGGAGACTCAGACAAGAGAGCGCTGAGCATATCCTCCATGCTCCTCTGAAGATCTACATGCTCAGCATCAGGAGACATACATGCAGCTTCCCTTCCCAAGACTGCAAGAGCCTGTGTTTCATGGACAGAATAGCAGTTGCTCTGAAAAACTCTTCCACAGCTTCCAACCCACAGAGTGGGCAGTGACCCTCACCTCATGAGAAAGTCCAGTATTCAAACCACAGCAACAACTGGCATTGCTGCCAGCCACATCTGTCCGCCCCACTGGACCACATGCTCTGGAGTCCTGTGCTAGGGCTGTATCCTCCTCTCTGTGACCTGGACACTTCAGCTACACCTTCCTCACAGACCCATCACAAGGCTTGCATCCATGAAAACACATAAGCAACCCTTTACCTTTTCTGACTGCATGAAAATCATGGGGCGTCCCAACTGACAGTCTCCACGCTCGCCCTCACATATTCCCAGACCCATGGCACAGACTCAGTTCACCATCTCCTCCACAATTATGTTCTGTTTATCCTAACAAAGCAGAGATTCTAGGGATGTGAGCTGAGAACTGAAGATGCAGGATGCAGTCCTGGGACAGCGGTCCAGGCTTTAGGCTGTCACCATTCTGAACCACCAGTCAAATCTCATACCTGCTCTTCCTCTGGAAATAGAAAATGCAGCACGGTCAAACGGCTGCCCCCCGTGTGAAGAGAGGGCAGCGTGTATAGTGCTGCCCCGGGCGCCCAGTGCTGGGACAGAGGCGCTCCTCTCCTGGGGCTGCTTTGTGCACAGCACTAATCAAGGACTACTTTAAGCTCTCACTGGATTTGGAGAGCAAGCATAAATACAAAAATCAAGACGACAGCACCAATGTTAAAACATTGCCAAGACTGAGCAAAATCTGCCTCACACAACAGGCTGCTCCAGTCACCATCAGGGTTCTCAAAATACCCCAGCAGACAGGCTTCCTGTGATCTCAACAGCTCCTTCCCATCTTACAGACAAGGAACTGAGGCTCAAAGGCAGTAAGGACCCACCCCAGAGGTGCGCTGATATATAAATGGTATGGCTGCCTGGCCCTGATGACCTGGACCCTTCTTATACCCAGTTTACTGCTTTTGAGAACATGGTTACTACCGGCTGAGAACGAGCCAGAGCAGGTTCCTCGGACCAACTCAGGGACCATCACAGCTGTTCTCAGAACCAACTGCAGCTTCATCTTCTCTTTTTGGGACAGTGACAAAATGGGACATCATTTCAGAAACACTCTGCTGACTGTGTGTGTTTAAAAGGCTCATCTTCAGGGCAGTGAACTCAGGCAGGTCCAACGTCACAGCTGCCTTCCTGGGGCTTCAGTCCCAAGCACGTAGCCCTCATGGACCCTCCTGCTACAAGAATCAGGTCCAATTGTACACAGTGCACCAGTCACTCGCTGCTTATTGGCTCACCAGAACACAGCACAGCACACCAGGTACCATATGTGGTGCACTCCGCGACTGCTTGTTATACTCTGAGTATGGAATGTCTCCTACAGGGTCCAGTGTTTGACCAGTTAGTCTCTGGGTGGTAGCTCTGTTTGGGGAGGCTATGGAACCTACTGGATGTGAGCCCCAGCTGGCAGACACAGGGTCATAGGAGGACTTTAAGAGCTACAGTGAGGCTCTGCTTCTGGCCCAGGACCCACCTCCAGCACAGTTCACTGCTTCCTGGTGTGTCACAATGGGAACCAGAGGCCATATGCTTCTGCAATCATGCCTTCTGCTCCATAGTGGACTGAACCTTCTCACATCATAAATCAAAATAAATCCTACATCCCTTAAATTTTTTTTAAGTATCTCATCACAACAACAAGAAGCGTAACTAAAACACTGCTTCTGGCAACAAGAGCCAGCTCGTCTGGTGACTCCACAGACGCGAATGACTTCCAGCAGAAAACCCCGGGCTCTGTGGATGAGTCTGCTCCACCAGGTCTTGTGGGTTCAAAGCTATGGACTCCAAGTCGTCACGTGAGGTCCTCAGGATACCCAGACAGCGGGGCAGACTTCTGTCAGCCACCTGTTACTGTGCCTGCTGCAGAAGGCCATAGTGGATGGTCCTAGCAGTGAGGCCACATAAAGAGAGGAGCACTCTGATGACAGCTCTGACACCCTGATGTGCAGGGGAGCCCCAGGAAGTACAGTCTTACAGCAAATCTTCCTACTCACACGTGAAGTTCCTGTGTGACCCTGTCCTCCTGTCCTACCCAAAACAGAGCAGCTGCCCCTGTTCTCTGGAGCTCACCACCAGAAAGGAGGAACGTGTGTCCCAACAGGGCTATGTCCTTTACAAGCTGTTACGTGTTTGCACAGCAGATCTGAGGGGTCCTCGTCTTTTATTCATGAGATTCCTGTGAGTTTCGCACTCCGCTTGCTAACATATCTAAATTCATTTTACACTATAAATAATCCTTTCGTTGCTTAAAATCAATACAGTTGACACTAGAGAAAGACGTACCACATCCACCCTGTGGATCTGGCCCCCACTCTGCAGCTGCCCCAGGAGTTCTGTGCCTTCATTTCAGAAGCTCCTGTTACCATCACAGAAAGGCTGCACGAATAAGGTGAACACATGGTGACCTAGAAGACAGGGGTACACCACACCCCAGATGTTAGCTCATCTACCCACCACACTCTAACCGTCCCAAGAACTACTGGTCCCCTAGCCCTGATGACCTATCTGTGAATCACTGTGGTTTAGGAGTTAGGAACTAAATTCTCTACAGACCCTGTGCCTGCCCCATGATGCACACTGGTCACTAGAAACAGCTGCCAGGAGTTAATTCAAGTCTGAGACACATCTTTTGGGCAAGGCCTGAGAGTCAGAGCAAGGTCAGAAGAAAAGGTTTCAGGAATGGTGTGTGGCCATTCAGAGCAGCAGTAAAGATAGGTTCACCAGAACACATGATGGGGGGCACAATGTGATGGGTCACAGGCAAGGTCACAGAGCCAGGCCAAGAGTGCCCTCTACTGACGGTGAGGTCATTGCTACGTGAGCATCAGCAAGGATAGTGTCAGAACACAACACACACACACACACACACACACACACACACACACACACACACACACACACTGGGCTGGACGTGTGTCAAAGGACACCATAAACATACATACTACACATAGCACACACAGGAACAGTATGAACACACAATACACTCTAATTCAGAAAAATAAAAATGCTATTAAAGCAGGATAGGTGCTCAGCCATCGAGAGATGGCTCAGCAGGTAAGAAAACATACTGCTCTTTTAGAAGACTGGAGTTTGGTTCCCAGCACCTCCCTTGGTAGTTCATAACTGCATATAACTTCTGATCCAAAGGACCCAATGTCCTCTTCTAATCTCTGAGGTCACCCACACACATGTGGCAGATACTCACAAACACATACATAAAGAAAGAATAAATCCATCAGAGTTCCACCATTCTCAGACTTCAGTAACTGGAAAATCTGCATGTCCCAAGTAAGACACAACCTGAGGACTGTTGTTTACAGTAATGTCCCTGCCAAGAGTCCCACAGAAGAGCACACAGTGTACTCCATGTCTAAGTCTCTCTTAGAAGCCCCCTTCCCATGGTTCTCTCTCCCATCCTCTCAGTAAGATCCACTAGTTTAGGACATGTGTGAAAGGGGACACTGCCACTGGCCTGAGGACACAAGCTGAAAGAAAGTGGTCCCCCAAAGCCTACTGTCTCCACCCATCAGTCCTTCCCTTTCTGTCCACATCGCCAGTGCACTGTGTACTTGAAGACACGTCTTAAGGGCCTCAAGCCTTGACCACATCACACTGGGGAAGAGTAAGGAGTGGGCCTCTCTACAAACACTGACAAATGATCAATACCAAGAAGTCTACAAACAGCCAAGAAAAGGCTGGGAGCTGGGGAGGAGAGCTCTGCTCCTCACAAGAAGACCCGCATAAAGGGAGACACCGTAAGCAGCATGTTCCAATCCCAGTGTGTGGTGCTTTCAACTGACCTCCTACTTCATTTACAGAAACATGAAGACCTAGTAGTTCGTGGGTTATGTGCATTCAAAAAGAAAAACAAGACACAAGTATTCACTTGCAAAGTAAGTTAGTCCTCCCTGAGAAGGCTATCTGTTTTCAGTTATATGTGGCAGGGCTGTGCTATGTAGCAAAGGCTTTCTGGAGGCATCTGGAAAGAAGAGTTGGGCACCTGGCTTCATGATGGGGACTGTCACTACAGATCATTTGAGTAGATTAGGGACAACACAAAGCATGGCTTCAAAGAGCAAAGAGCTAAGGAGCTCTAGTCCACCAGCTCCTGCTGGCTGCACTGAACAGAAAGAGCTCAACATTCTGGAAATCAGGGCTTCCTGCTGACCGAACCTGCAGACAGGGTTCCTGGGATTCAGACTTGAATACTATCCAGCTTCCTCCTTCCCAGAGCTGGCAACAGACGAGGACAATACTGAATGGTAGGCCAGGCTGCCTTTAACATCTCATGGGGAAAAGGCCAGTTTGGCAAAGGTCTGACATTCAGGGTAACTGGAAGGAACACATGGCACATGCATATGGCAGCAAGCCAGGATGAAGGCTTCCTCTTCATACCAGTCTGCCGCTGCTGCTGTTGCTGCTAATACTGCCAGGTGAGCAGCTCAAATCACTGTCAGCCTCATACTGCCTGAGGAGCTGGCAAAACCCAAGTGGAAAGTCAAGAAAATCTGACATTCAGACCCAGATGCCCTAGAAACTTAATTCTACCCACAACCAGGGATGGCAACAAGACTCCAAATCCAGTCCCACCTAACACTTGCCATGAGACTTAGCAGAATATCTGCTAAGCCATCGTTATGTACCTCTGGCCCCTGGGAGCAGAAGTGCTGCCCAAAGTCCATCTTTGCGGCAGCTTCTCAGAGTGCACTGAATTGTGCAAGGGATGCTGTGGTACCAAGCCTACAGAAGGCAGCTGCTTCACTGGAAGGAAAGTTAAAAAGAAACAGCGATTCACGTGTTCCCCTTGAGTCTTCCCTGTTATTTAGCTTTTTTGGGTCTGCGGATTGTAACGCGATTATCCCTTACTTTATGGTGAATCTCACCGTGAAGTAGAAACAGAGAAGACATCACAGGTGGGCGGGGGAGAGGTCTGGATGGAAAGGTATGAGTGGGAACAGGAGGATCAGGTTGGTGAGATGGAGGGTGAGAGCACTGGGAAAGACAACTGGAACCAGGGGCATCTCTGGGATGAGCTAGAAACCTGGTGCTATGGGAACTCCTAGGAGTCTATGAGAGTGACCCAGCTAAGACTCCTAGCAATGGCAAATACAGAGCATGAACTGGCCAACTCCTTTAAAGAGACTGGGACCCCAACCGAGCCACATAACCTCTGATCTACAATTTACCCTGCCTACGAGATATTCTGAGACAAAGGTGGCCAACCAATGATTAGTTCAGCTTAAGATCCATACTATGAAAGGGAGCCCACCCATGGCACTGCCTGGAGGGCCAGGACCCAGAGGCTGGACAGCCCAGAGACCTAGGATAGAAGCAAATATGACTGGCAGAAAGGAAGAAAAAAAACAATGAAATGACTTCTCATGATATTCTGCTATACTCATAGATCGTTGCCTAGCCCAATTATCATCAGAGAGGCTTTACCCAGCAACTGATGGAAAAAGATACAGAGTCCCACAGCCAAACATTAGGTTGGACCTCAGGGAAACCTGTGGAGGAGAAGGAAGAAGGCTTGTGGGAGCCAAAGGAGCCAAGAAAACACACAGCATCAACTAACCTGGGCTCATAAGGGCTCACAGAGACTGAACTGAACATAGGACCAACCAGAGAACTTGTGTGAAACTGACCCAGACCTCTGCACATGTGTTACAGCTGGTCTTCTTGTGGGGTTTCTAACAGAGGCAGCAGGGACTGTTTTTAACTCTGTTGCCTGCTTTTGGGACTCTTACTGGATTGCCTCATCTAGCCTTAATAGGAGAGGAGGAATCATAGCAACTTGATATGCTATGGCTGGCTGATATACGTGGCAGGCCTGGACTTTTCTGAAGAGAAAGGGGAAGAAGTGATGGGGGAAGAGAGGAGGATGGGGCAGAGACTAGGAGGAGACGGGGGGGGGCGGGGAGAAACTGTGATCAGGCTGGGAAAAAATAATTAATTTAAAAAATGGAGATAAAGCCAGGTGGTGGTGGTGCACACCTTGAATCCCAGCACTCAGGAGACAAAGACAGGTATGAGTTCAAGGCCAGCCTAGTCTACAGAGCTACTTCCAGGACAGGTTCCAAAGCTATAGAACAATCCTGTCTCAAAAAGAAAAAAAGAAAGGGAAATCAACAAAAATGGTATGAATTGGGGCCGGGCGGTGGTGGCGCATGCCTTTAATCCCAGCACTCGGGAGGCAGAGGCAGGTGGATCTCTGTGAGTTCGAGACCAGNGAGTTCGAGACCAGCCTGGTCTACAAGAGCTAGTTCCAGGATAGGCTCCAAAGCCACAGAGAAACCCTGTCTCGAAAAACCAAAAAAAAAAAAAAAAAAATGGTATGAATTCAACAGACCGCTACAGAGTCCACGACAGGCAGCAAGGCCTAGCAGGAAGTGAGAAGTGGCCACGTGCTGGCAGACACAACAAGGCTGTCCTGGCCTCGGCTTGCAGAGTGAAGCTGGCCCTGCCAACAGATGGGGTACAGTAGACTGTGAGAGAAGTGAGACAAGGTGAGGCAAGAGCTGTTGAGAGGAGTCACCAACAATGATGACACACACCAAATCTAAACAGGCTGACCTCAGGACGTCATGGCTGGGAGGGTGGTATATATGGGGTGATAAGCCTATGGAAACAGCCGATGGGGACAGAGACCCTATGAAGACAGAGAACCTATGGAGATGGAGAATCTATGGGGACAGAGAGCCTAAGGAAACAGAGAGCCGATGGGGACAGAGAGCCTATGAAAACAGCCTATGGAGACAGAGAATCTATGGGGACAGAGAGCCTATGGAGACAGAGAGCCTATGGAGACGGAGAATCTATGGGGACAGAGAGCCTATGGAGACGGAGAATCCATGGGGACAGAGAGCCTATGGAGACGGAGAATCTATGGGGACAGAGAGCCTATGGAGACAGAGAGCCTATGGAGACGGAGAATCTATGGGGACAGAGAGCCTATGGAGATGGAGAGCCTATGGAGACGGAGAATCTATGGGGACAGAGAGCCTATGGAGATGGAAAGCCTATGGAGACGGAGAATCTATGGGGACAGAGAGCCTATGGAGATGGAGCACCTATAGAGACAGAGTGCCTACAGGGACGGAGAGCCTACGGGGTCAGAGAGCCTATGGAGACAGAGAATCTATGGAGACAGAGAGCCTATGGAGACAGAGAATCTATGGGGACAGAGAGTCTATGGAGACAGAGAATCTATGGGGACAGAGAGCCTATGGAGACAGAGAATCTATGGGGACAGAGAGTCTATGGAGACAGAGAGCCTATGAAGACGGAGAATCTACAGGGACAGAGAGTCTATGGAGACAGATAGCCTATGGAGACAGAGAGCCTATGGAGATGGAGAGCCTATGGAGATGGAGAATCTACGGGGACAGAGAGCCTATGGAGATGGAGAGCCTATGGAGATGGATAGCCTATGGGGTCGGAGAGCCTATGGAGACGGAGAGCCTAAGGAGACAGAGAGCCTACGGAGACGGAGAGCCTATGGAGATGGAGAGCCTATGGAGACGGAGAATCTATAGGGACAGAGAGCCTATGGAGATGGAGCACCTATAGAGACAGAGAGCCTACAGGAACAGAGAGCCTACGGGGTCGGAGAGCCTATGGGGACGGAGAGCCTATGGGGATGGAGAGCCTATGGGGACGGAGAGCCTATGGGGTCGGAGAGCCTATGGGGACGGAGAGCCTATGGGGATGGAGAGTCTATGGGGACGGAGAGCCTATGGAAATGACAGAGAGCCTATGGCGACAGAGAGCCTATGGAGACCAAGAGCCCACGGAGACAGCCTAGGGAGATGGAGAGCCTAGGGAGGACAGTGAATCTGGGAAGACAGAGAGTCTGTGGAGGATAGCGAGCCTATGGAGGACAATGCTCCTGGAGGACCCAGTCCTGAGACCTCCAGAGAGATACTCAGTGAGTTCGTGAACCCACATGAACCACAGTTCCTGCTGCCTTCCATCCCTCTCTGAATGGATGCCCACAGTGACCATACCTGGTTACCACTGTGCACAACATGTGGGGCAGTCAATCACCTAGTGCCTCAAGTCACCAGCTGGAGAGCAACTGTGACTGAGTGGCTGTGCTGCAAATAGCATCAGAGAAGGCTCTGCCCCACCCATTCTTGTGGTACATCCTGGATACCCAGCACGCCCTGTGGCTAGGCCTCTGAAGTAAAGGACTTGGTCTGCCACAGGCCAGGACTCACCTCACACAACCCCAAGTGCACGACCCTGAGTGCAGCAGGACCTGCAGTCTGCTCAGAACTGGGTTGATGTGGCCAAGGGAAGGGAAGTGCTATGACTGTCAGCACCACATGATATGTCAAAGTGAAGGTGACTCGAGCTAATCATAACGATCAGCCTCAGATCTAAACGTGGCTTCCTGGAGACTACTGTCTTAATGCACAGAGGACAGCTCTCTTTAAGTAAGAAAGGCTGTAGTCTCCCTAAAAGGAGGAGGAGTGGAGGGCTGGATTAGATGGAAGCAGAATTCTGGAATGGGTGTGGCAGCCACAGAACAGAAGCAATGATCAGATTGAGGTGACTACATACAGGTCACCTTCAGAGGTAAACAGAGTCTGCTCAAGTAACCTGGAGCAGCATTTGCACCACTGTTCAACACAGCAGCTAGGTGGGAGTCTGACAAATTCGCCATCTCAGACATACCAGTATGAAGACATGTGGGAAAGCTGTGTCCACAGACAGAGCAGCAAGCAGACTAATACCTCCTAAAGCAGTTCTGTGATGAAGGGAAAGTCTAGGATGGAGCAGTTTGAATTAGAATCATACATATGATTGCTTGTCCACAGTTGGTGGAAGTGTTTGGAAAGGATTAGGAGGTGTGGCCTTATTGGAGGATGTGTGTCATTGGAAGTGGGCTTTGAAGTTTCAAAAGCACACTTCATTAACAGTTAGCTCTCTCCCATTGCCTCACGGTCATGGTCTTAACAGGTACACTCTCAGCTACTGCTCCCGTGTCATATCTTCCTGCCTGCCTGCCTGCCGCCAAGCTCCCCAACATGATACTCATGGGCTCACCTTCTGAAACCATAAGCATGTGGTGTAGGAGGTCCTTCTGCCTATGTGTGCTTTTATTGGTTAATGAATAAAGAAACTGCCTTGGCCTGTTGATAGGGCCTTAGGTAGGCAGAGAAAACCAGACTGAATGCTGGGAGAAGGAAGGCAGAGAAAGAGAAGTCATGGAGTCACACTGGAGATAGACATGCTAAAACTATGCTGATAGGGCACGACCTCATGATGATGCACAAATTAATAGAGATGGGTTAAATTAAGATGTAAAAGTTAGCAAATAAGAAGCTAGAGCTAATGGACCAAGCAGTGATTTAATAATACAGTTTCTGTGTGATTATTTTCCAGGCAGCTGAAATAAATAAGCAGCCTCCCTCCTATAAATGTGTTCCTAATGTGGGAGACCCCTCTGTTGTAGGATAAACGGGCTGCGTCCTGCCGCCTGGCTAGATTACACCCGAAATAACCACACAAAAATTGTATTAATTAAATTACTGCCTGGCCCATTATGTCTAGCCTCTTCTTGGTCAACTCTCACAACCTGATCTAACCCATTTCTACCAATCTGTATAACACCATGAGGTTGTGGGCTACAGGGGAAGATTTGGACCAATGAATCAAATTAATTAGCAGTGATCTAATTAATACAGTTTCTGTGTGGCTATTTCGGGGCTAAGCTAGCCATGTGGCAGGAACGAACAAGTGGCCTGCCTCCTACAAGCATGCTCCTACTTAAATGCTTTTTGTATAAGCTGCCTTTGTCAGGGTGTTTTTTCACAGTGATAGAACAGTAACTAAGACAGGGAAATTCAATGTGAAGGCCTTCCCAAAAAATGGAGTAACACAATGTGAAAAGCTAAAAGTAAGAAATGAAAGATATGGGGAACACCAGGGTGTGTCAGCACACACTCTGTAACCCAAGCACATGGAAGGTTAAGAATTCAAGACCACAGACTCAACGCAATGCCCAGCAAAATTCTTCAAAGACCTCGAAAGAACAGTACT
>JAQHUG010000018.1:10010714-10035828 GCA_028555095.1 Dicrostonyx torquatus | reverse complement strand
AAAAAAAATAAAGAAAGAAAGAATTCAAGACCAACTTGGGCTATGTAGGAAGTACCTATCAGGAAGGAAAGAAGAAAAGAAGAAAGGAAAAAGGTTCCAATGGAGAAAAAGACATTTCAGAAAACTTCTTTTGTTTTTCTGACCTGAATAAGAGACTGTATATTTAAAATAAAGACAAGATGGCTTGAAGTTGAGACAGAAAGAATTGAACTTAAGCATACTCTGGAGGCAGAGTCTAATCAGAAGGTTCTGAAGGCTTGCTTCCTGGTAGACACCCAACAGAAAGCAATGTACCCTGGCATCAGAGGATTTCCTCTGAAACCGGCATCAGAAGTCGGTGCACAGACAAGCAAGGACAGCTGAGGGAGAAGTGAGGTTAGCTCACTGCCTGTCTGACACAAAAGCTGAAGGTCCCAGAGACTGGAGCACTAGGCTGCAGGCGGAGGCCTGCAGGCGCATGGGTAGACACTGGCATGTTCACTCAACACTGCTGCTGTCAAAGCCAGCTGCATGGCAGCTGAGGACACCCAGTGTCCCCAACACTGGGCAGTGGAATGGAGGCAAGTTGCTGCCACGCTTGGGGCTGTGTGGCTCACACCAGAGCAGAGTACAACTTTGAGGACCTAGTGCTCCTGGAATAACAACCCACCCTGGATCACAAACATCTACTCCGAGTGTCACAGTGTGTAAGGGTAGTACCTAGGTAAATGACCACAACTGCTAAATTGCCCACAGGCCCATTAGCAATAGAAAATCACTGTCACGTGACACCCCAGCTGACACATACACAGAATAAGAAGCATGGCACTTACTTTTGTTGTAGCAGGTGGCTAGCACGCCTTTATCTGCTGGGCTGGCACTGATGTGCCAGATCTCACCAGCTTGATGAAGGAGGACATTTTTATTTATAATGTTATTTTCATCATCAAAATCTATGATGTGGATCTACAAATACAAGAAAAGGACAATCAGCATCTCAAATGCTTTCCTCGGCACCTTAACAAGCACCGTGATCATGAAGAACCACGTGCAGACTCAGTGACGGCTGCACTTTGAGCAGGACACCCTGCAGTTCAGTTCTCACAGAGCCCCTCCCAAGGGCAGAGTGGCAAGTCCCCATGGAGTGCTTCCACAATGCCAAGCTGAATAATGCTGCCAGCTGGCTTTCTCCAGTCTAAAACCCTCAGGTGCTAAAGCCTTTGCTCTCAAGAGGCTGAGGGATGAGGGCACGCTAGTGTCAACCTCACAGTTTCTCGGGCCTGCTCTGTGCTTGCAGGGAGGACAGAAAATGGCAAGGAAGTGCCAACAGCTGAGGTCCAGGGTGGCCATGGGGGCTGGTGCCCAGCAGGAACCAGGTGAGCTGGCCGTGGGGGCTGGTGTCCAGCGGGAACCAGGTGAGCTATACTGGTCCCTCTATGATGAATAAGACTCAATTCAAGGCAGCAGTGACTGAGGTAGGTAGGACTTTATTTTTGTTTCTTTTTAAAATTGAGGCCAGCATATCAGCACCCATGGTTATACACTATTAATTACCACACTGTGAAATTTAGGTCTCCAAGTGACAAGGGTAACTACACCATCTCCACGCTTTGCTGGAGGAAAATTAGAGGAAATATAATGATTTTCACACTCATTCTCTCTGATCAGCACTCAAGCCAGTAGAAGACACTTATTTACAAAAATATACATATACTAAGAAAATGCATGGCTCTGCTTGTTTCTTCCAAGAAACCTCCCCATTGGCCCTGACTACTGTAAGGAAAGGGTTAAAGCCACCTTGGTGCCCAGGATGAGTTCAGATGCTTGTCTCTACTTGGCTGTGGTAGGATCCCATGAAGCTATTTAGTACCTGGTAGGCTATTTAGCAGTGTGGAAAGATTTAAGAAGACAGGAACATCAAAAGGACTACACAAACATGACACCCATTTTTGTTTAAAAAAGCACACATGTCCCCAGCTGAGGAGAAATTAAAGGAGTCTCTCTGGAGGTGGGAGTCACAGTCTTTGCCTTTGACATTCTGTGCTTTGATTTTTAATGGTTTTTATAACAACAAATATGTGTGACTTTTGCTATCAAAACAAACTTTTATTTTTTTAAGACAGGGTTTCTCTGTAGCTTTGGTTCCTGTCCTGGAACTCGCTCTGTAGACCAGGCTGGCCTCGAACTCCCAGAGATCTGCCTGCCTCTGCCTCCCGAGTGCTGGGATTAATGGTGTGCGCAAAAGCAAACACTTAATACTAAAGTGTTTGCACGATAGTTAACAGCGTGTGTGTGTGGTATGGCTTCTGAAGGCCTCTTGCTCATCCTCGATTCTTCCTCCTCTGCAGTGTTTAGTATAAAAAAAACGACCCCATCCTCTTCAAGAGAAGCTCTGCACTCATCAGTGTGGAATGCAACCTTAGCAGTGGCCTGACATGACTGGTGCCAGCCAGTTAGCACAGACAAACCCAGCACACACAGGCAGTTCCCTTTCCTGTGGGAGAAAGCAGGAGTGTCTGTGAGTTTCTTCCTGTCCTCGAGCTCAGTTCAACAGAAGATGAGACAAATTTAAAGTAACAGAGACCAGGCGTGATAGGGCTGAGAAGGACTGGGGACACTGGACAAAACAACAAATCAAAAGTGGGTGGTGGCACATGCCCTTAATCCCAACACTGTAAGGTTGAGGCCAGCCTGGCCTACAGAGCAAGTTCTAGGCCAGCATGGACTACATGGTGAGATCCTGTTACAAAAAGTTAAAAGTCAGAACCAGGGTCCCACAAGATGGCTCATGAAGCAAAGACACTTGTCACCTGACCTGATGGCTTGAATTTGATCCCTCGAGCCTAGATGGAGAAAGGAAAGACCTGACTTCTATAGGTTGTCCTCTGACTTCTCACACACAATAAGTAAATATACGCAGAGGTGGGAAGATGGCTTTGTGAGGGAAGTGTTTGCCAGACAAGCAAGAGGACCTGATTCGGATTCCCCTGAACCCAGGTAAAAAAGGTGTGAGTGCAGGCACATGCAACCCCAACACGGTGGGGTGGAGACAGGAACCCCACAACTCACAGCTGGTCTATGGGGAGTGGGCTAAGTACAGTAAGGAGATCCTGTCTCAAAAATAAGATTAAAGAGGACACCTGCCATCCATTGCTGCCTCACAGATACCCATAGTACCTGGACCCACACCTACACCCATCAAAGCTATTTACTTAAAGAGCCTCTTGGTTCTGGTGGTGCCCCATGTGGATCCTCACACACTGGCTGCTTCCCTTCCCAGTCTTCCAGGGACATGGCCCAGCTGAACAAATGTCTCCCCCACCACTCACTAGCTTTACTGCCTGAAGCTCCATGACTACAACCAGCTCTCAACTCAGGTCAATGACAAAGACAGACAGTCCTCCTGGGCTAACGCTGGAAAGGGCAGGCCAGTTCCATGGTCATGTCTCACTAATTTTCTCTAATGATACCAAAAACACTATGGCCTGTTTCCCTCTATGACATGAGGCAGGAAACCTGAGTTCCAGTCTGAATTCTGCCACTTCCTGGCTGTGTTACCTTAAGTGAGTCAGCAAGTCCTTCTGGGCTCTTACTTCAACATTTGTAAATTTATAGAATTAGATTTCTAAATCCATTTAGTTAAAACCAATGTCCATCCTTCATCTGTGAATGTAATTAAGAAATGGCAACATTATTAAATATGTCACACTTTCCCCAATGTGTATTAGGTGAAGGCTGTGACTCACTACATATATTAATTTCCTTGAGTCTTCCATCCCAAGACATGAACACCAAAGATGCTTGTCAGCACAGAGGATCCAACATACCTTAAATCCCAGAACCCCTAGGTCTGCGACTGTGTCTTTCAAAGCAATGTGTAAGATGAATATTCTTAATATTCTTTTGTGTCATGAAGCCAAGCCTAGCAAGATAACTGACCAGATGCCACCAGCTGTCTCTTTAGTGCCTCATTTAGATGTAAGCCTAAAACTCAGAAATACCTAAATATAGCATTTTTTAACCTTTATTTTTATTTTATCTATATGGGTATTTTGCCTCCATGTGCGGCTGCAAACCACATGCATGCAGTGCCTGTGGAGGCCAGGAGAGGGCATCTGATCTCTTGGGCCTGGAGATACAGATGGTTGTGAGCCCCCTTGTGGATGCTGAGAATCAAACCTGGGTTCTCCACAAGAGCAGCCAGTGTTCCTAGTGCTAACCCATCTCTCCAACCCCAAGTACAGCATGATGGGGGCATAATCAATACATCATGCGAGACAAGAATTCTCAGACAGTGAAGAGCGTGACTTGCAAAGGAAATAAACCGAGGGAAGCAAGGCAGAGAACTGGCCATCTTGGCCTCTTCTCTCCTGACACTGGCTCACATGTCCAGCCTGCTCCAGGTACACAGTCTCAGGAAGAGTAACCAGCAGTGAGTCCTGGCGGTACTCAGGAGAGCTGATGAAGCAGACTGCTGGGAAGTCCTTGACCTGCACAGTCCTGCAAAGCTCCTGGATGGATTTCCCTTCAGAATCCTGCAGACCCCTCGTGCTCCACTGGTATTACAGAATATCCCCAGCTGAGGGCCGTAGCACGACTACAGGACAAGGGCACATGAGCTCTATGAAAACTCCTGGGTTGTTGACTTCAAGTCCCTCTAGCAGGTGAACTGGCAATGCATTTTGAGGCAGATCTCCCTGACATCCAGACCTACAAGCCCATGGAATCCACGATGGCAAAAATCACAGAACTGGAGCTCCAGGCACAAATGTCCCACACATCATCATTTCTTTCAAAGAAAAATAATTTGATTGGATTACCTACAAATACAACAAATGCCAAACAAAGTCTAGGATATCGTAGGATTTCCCTGTAAAATAAGCAAATGTGTTTTTTTTGTATTAGAAATAACCATGGGAGCTGGAAAGACAGCTCAGCCATTAAGAGCGTGTACTGCTTCTGCAGAAGACTAGGGCACCTCTGGCCTTTTTCACTCCTGCACTTGTAGGCACATACCCCACACAGATGCATACACATAATTAAAACTAAAGCTAAAAGAATTAAAAGATTGTTACCAAGGTGTCTAACCTTCCTTAACATAAAGTCATCTGTGACAACTGTTTAGTGACAGGGTGACAGGCATTAAAAGATCTTAGTCCTCAGAAAATGTCCAATGAGTACCACAGAAGAGAGGGATAAAATTGGGGAAAAATAGATACAGGAAAGAACCGACCAGAACCCTACAGGAGGAGCCCTACACTGAAGGCACTTAACCCAGAGGACAGGTAAGAGCAGAGTCAACGTGTGCTTCCAAGCTAGGAAAGAAGAAAGGGAAGGTGTCCCGTGGCATAGCTGGAGAGAGGAAGGCTCAGAAACCCTGGGAAGGGCACTGGAAGTGCCCACACGCCCTGTTTAGGTTAGACTCAGAGACCACAAACACACATCTGTTTTAAAGAGACTTTATTTTCTATGTCTGGCTGTTTTGCCTGAATGCTTATCTACATAACGTGTGTGTTTCAGTTACCTTAGGTTTTGTTGGGTTTTTTTTTTTTTTTGGTCTTTTTTTTGTTATTTTGTCTTTCTTTTCTTTCTTTCTTTTTTTTTTTTTCTGAAGCTGAGGACCGAACCCAGGGCCTTGAGCTTGCTAGGCAAGTGCTCTACCACTGAGCTAAATCCCCAACCCCATAACGTGTGTGTTTCTAGTGCCCAAAGCAGCCAAAAGAGAATATTGGATTCCCTGGAACTAGAGTTACCGGTGGTTGTGAACCACCATGTGGGTGCTGGGAACCAAACCTAGGTCCAGTGAAAAAGTAGCTAGTGCTCTAAACTTCTGAGCCATCTCTCCACATCCCCACCACCACTAAAAGCATTTTCAATTGTATTTTTTCTCAGTCCATCATTTTTTAATTATATGTATATGTAAGTGTCTGAGTGGGGGGTTGTGCACGTGAGCACAGAGCATGAAGAGGCCAGAAGACAGCATTGGATATCCCTGGGCTAGAACTACAGGCAGTCGTCCCTGACCTGAGTGCTAGAAACTGAACTCGGGTTTTGGCAAGAACAGTATGTGCGGTTAACCACTGAGCCAATCTTTCCAGCCCCTCAAACACACATTTTCATGAAAAATTTTGACAGCTTTGCTCTTAATCCTGCCCCGTCTGCCCCATAAAGACAGAGTTTTTGTATTCTTCCTATATAGCCCAGGCTTGCCTTGAACAAATGATCCTCCTGCCTCAGTTTCTCAAGTGTGGGTTTTATAGCCATGAGTCACCATGTCCAGTGAGAAGCTGGTAATCCTCAGCGAGCAGAGAGAATGAACACTAGCCCACTGAGCATGTCCAGGGTAAGGTATGAGGTGACTCTAAGCGACAGCGTTGTCCCTGTCCGACGTAACGTGCACATTTCCACATTCTGATCACTTCTCACTCTTTTCTGAGTAGCACTGCAGTAATGTTTTACACAAAGCTTTTTCTAGGCTCTGAATACAGAAATTGCATGTTAGGTGAAAGAAATGTTCACTTACAGAACTCTGTCTAGAAATCTGCCATTTCACACTCCCCAGCAGCACACAAGAGTGACACTTCACCAAGCCTGTGCTGCATGAGTATTAATCACCAACTGTTAACACCATCTCCTATGTGAAAATATTAGCTGAGTAGAGGCCTTCCACCATTACTACCATGACCTTACATACCTTTCTTTTCCCAGTGTCATGATATTCATGATCTCTCTGTGAGGTCCATAAAGCAGGCACGTTTATTTCCATTTTGATGAGGAAAATGAAGTTCAGCAAAGTTAACCCAATTGTTAAAGGTCATGCAGTTAGTACTAAGCCACTAACTGAATCCAGATCCCCTATGTGTCCACTGCATTCTCCACACCAGCCAACACCAGTTGAGATGGGAGCATGACTTGTTCCAGGCTTAGCTACACACAGTACTAGGAGCAGTCAGAAATGACTTAGTGATCATGATCCCCAGACTGCTTCTTAATACTTATACAGTAAAATATATATGACCATAAAACTAAACCAAACTGCCAGGCAGTGATGGCACATGGCTTTAATCCCAGTACAACAATCGGGAGGCAGAGGCAGGTGGATCTCTGTGAGTTCAAGGTTAGCCTTGTTTACAGAGTGAGTTCCAGGATAGCCTTCAAAGCTACAGAGAAAACCTGTCTCGAAAAAAACCAAGATAAACAAATAAAAAGATAACTAAACAGGGCTAAGGAAGATGTCACACTCGTTAAATTGCTTGCTGCATGATCATAAAGACCTGAGTTTACATTGCCAGAACCCAGAGAAAAGCCAAGCATGATGGCACAAACCTATAATCCTAGCACTAGAGAAGTAGAGAGACAGACATCTGAAACTCATGAATCTGGCCAAATCAAGGTACTGATTTGATAAGCAATCCCATCTCAACATACAAGGTACTGCCTAGCATGGTGGTGCACCTCTAATCTCAGCATTCAGGAAGCAGAGGCAGACAGATCTCTTGGATTTTGAGGCCAACTTGATCTACATAATTCCAGGTCTTACTCTGTTATTTACACACACACATACACAGAGAGACAGACAGACAGACAGACAGACACACACACACACACACACACACACACACACACACACACACACATTGAGAAAATACAATTGAAGAAGATACCCAAAGTCAGCCTCTAACTTCACACATACACATGCACCTATGCATACATACACACAAACACATACATACACCATACATACACAAAAAAAAGAAGCACTAAACAGAATGTTTAAATTATTGTACTCAATGATTATACAGTTGGATAATAGCTATGACTTGGAAATATATACTTTAATGAAAATGTTGTTTGTGTGGCATTAAATTTTTAAGTATTGCTTGAAAAATCAAGAGCAAAATGGCTATGAAACTAAGAATAAGCTTAGTAATTAACATGTATACATTTGTCAGAAATAGTTACCTGATTATCATATTTAAGAGACTGCGTCCCAACCAAGAAGCGAATGGCATCTGTTTCCGCAGTTTGAGGTGTTAGAGCGCGTGCCTGAGGAGGGAGAAAATGCACACACATTTATGAAGTTAGGCTTAAGAGGCACAGACAAGTCGGCTCTTCTCATCTGCTGTGATGAAGGATAAATCAGCAGTGTCTAGAGGCGACTGCACACTTCCAACACAATTGCACTTCAAATCCGTACGTGAAAGAACTCTAAGTGGGCACTAATCTAAGCAATAAAGATACAAATTATTTACCCAGCAATAGTTAAGTTGCGTAATAAAACCACCATGTCAGCAATAAATAGATTGGTTCAACAAATTACACTTCATCAAACAACACAACACAACAGAAATGGCTTCCAGCAAATGCAATGCAGGTAGTTTAAGCCCACTTCCCTGCAGAGAGCTAGAAAAGCTGCACAAAATACAGTCTGCCTCAAGGCCCAGGATTGGTGACAGTGCACCTGCAGGTTAGAGTCTGAGGAAAGCTGAGATGAGAACACTCACAGGGCAGGGCCCACCACAGGGAAGCTGGCACAGCCCTCACCACACAGGAACTCAGTAAGAAGGAGCAGAATTGTAACCAGAGCGGCTGGTACTGAAGCTGTGCATGCTCTCAACCCTTGGTCCGACAGAGGAAGACGGAGCAGACCACTGCTCCCAGGAAAGTCCTCCACAGGAAGAGAACATCCCAAGTGATCATGCAGAAGCCTAACCTTCACTCAAAACTGTCATTGCACAGACAAAAAACTCCTGGGCAAAAACAAAAGAAAATGGGAAGGGGCAGGAAGTTCAAATGGCCCTTTCCCTAGGAAATAGGCCCTGGCATTCTAAGATGTGTGGACCAGGAAAAGTGGAACTCTGGAGTTTGTCACGGGCATCTGCCAGCTGGGGAGCCCTGAGCTGGACGGCCCCTCAGAGCGTAAGCCAACAGCTAGGCTTTATACCACATACCCCAGCTGAGCAACTGGGGCGACAGGTTGTCCCTGGAGAGTGGAATGGGCTTAGGCAAAGTGCCTCTGCAGGTGAAGCTACCTCCAGCTACAGGGTCCAACTAAGCTGCCAGCCACCGTCCAGCTCAGTTGTGAGCCTTCATGAAGGAGAAGTCTAGGAAACTGAGGAGAATATAAACTATACCAACTATGATTAGAGTGTTCAATAATAGAGACAAAGTTAAGAATTTCATACTTTGAGAAAAAAGATTGCCCAAGTCTGACTGGTGATTCCAGCTTGTAAACTAGCTCAGCTCTCTGGGTCCAGTCACCACCAGGACCCAGGGCAAGGCCCTGGAGCGCTCACTGTACATCCTGATGGGCTGGGGAAATGTTTACATCCTGACTCCTAGACAGATGGCTGTGCTCAGACACACAGAGAAGGGACTGGAGACAGGGAGACCATCCAGGGCATTAATCATGCTGGTGCCTGGAACCAGGAACGCTTTGTGGCCGCAGTTACAGACAAGTAGAAACAAAGCAGGGTCAGAGGTGGAATTACAGAGGGGAACGTCAATCAATCCTCCAGCTTCATATGCTCCTACTTACATGTGGCACTGCATGCCCACGATCCTAGGCACAGGGATCATGAGTTCAAGGTCAGGCTGGGCTACCTAATGAGACTCTCCCTCAGAAATCAAGGCAGGGACCAGCCAATCTGGAGGCCACACAGCTAAGCCACACATTATTAGTTTGCCATAGAAAGACCGGGTTACAAGCTCCCTGGGCCCCTTTCACGGAGAAGTTATCCTTCACTCAGTGTGCAGTAGCTCATGCGTGTCCAGAGCAGGACAAGAGGTTGATGTCCATCGCCTTGGCAGCCTTGCCTTAGGCTACATCCTATTATGCTCTGCATAAACATTGGTCACTGATAAATATTTTGTCCAGAACTGTAATATAAGCCTTACCTGACTTAAACTTAAGTCTCTCTCCTCCTGCTTCAAAGCTAAAGGTGTTTAACCAGCCATGATTGGAAATTCTGACCATGGAAAGAGGGAAGAGAAGGAGCACCTGTTCGTGGAAGATCCCTGTCATTCTCGGAAGAGACATGAACATTTCCCCCATTTCTTAGCCACTCTCCTCATAATTCCCACCCACGATCCTTCTGGAAGAGAGATGCTCATGTGCAGCAAAGCTCCATCTTTTCCTTTTATGTTCTTTATCTTCAACATTCCTCCCTCATGCAGGGTAATGGTGGTGGCACACAACTTTAATCCCAGCACTCGGGAGGCAGAGGTAGGTGGATCTCTGTGAGTTCAAGGCTAGCCTGGTCTACAGAGAGAGTTCCAGGACAGGCTTCTACACAGAGAAACAGTCTCAAAAAGCCAAAACCAACAACAACATTCTTCCCTCAGATGCTGGGTTTCCAGTGAGAGGAGCTCCAGTAGCAGCAGCAGCAGCTTAAGAAAGACTCCCTCGGGCAGCTGTGCTGGCTCTAGAGATGGAGGAGGAGGCTTGTGCCCAGGAATGTGGGTACCTCTGGACGCTGGAAAAGGCAGGGTTACAGATGCTCTCATGGAGCCACCCCAAGACGACAAAGACCTCCCAGTGAACTGATTTTAGCAGAGTGAGGCCTTTAGGGGTTTCTCTCCTAGGGAACAGGAGAAGACTCTAAATTTCTGTCCCCGCTGTCCACAGCCACTCCCTCATTAGAGCCTCCTTGATGATCACAGATGAGCTTCTAACGTTTTTACTATTTATTCATGGACTTTTTCTCTTTTGTCTTTGCAAATCAGTAAGAGAAAGGGTTTAATGGCTATCTTGACCACCCAGTCTATATTATTTATACCGTTTTCACAATTAGTGAAAACTTGAGATTGCAGAAGACCTAACCACACTACCTCTGTTTCCCCACATTCCCCAGGGACAGTGGCATAAAACTCAACTGACTGATAGTGTATTTCAGTGGGCACATGGTACATAAACTACATACAGGCAAAGCACTTATAAACATAAAATTTGAAAATTAAGTCTTTTTTTAAAGTCATTTTTGTATTTCAAGTTGATGGTGAAAGGCTGACATGCATGTTTCTCCTGCTCTGTGGGTGCCGTGGAAGTGTCCAAGAGGTTTACGGCCTAGACTAATCATGAGAGAGAGAACATAAACAGCTTCTTCGTTTTACAGGAGGAAGTCAAGATTAAGTGCCCTGCATTAGCAGCCATCTAATAAAGAAGAGCAATTCCAAAATGCAAGCATTCTTGAGTGAAGAAGATAGGCAGGGACACACGTCACCTCGTGCATGCTACTTAAGGTGCCCTGGAAAGGTGTGTGTGTGGGGGGGGGGGAACAGAGAGTAATGCTCAGAAAGCAAGCTTGCTGTGGGATAATCCTTCTGTATGCTATGAATATATGTTGCTCTCATTTGATTGATTAAAAAAAAATGCTTTGGTCTATAGCAAAGCAGACTATAGCTAGGCAGGAAAGCCAGACTGAACACTGAGAGAGAGGGCAGAGTCGGGAAAGATGTGAGCAGCCACCCAAGAAACAAGATGCCAGCATAAAAGCCATGGCCACGTGGCAATATATAGATTAATAGAAATGAGTTAATTTAAATGTAAAAGCTACTTAATAGTAAGCCTGAGCTATAAGTAAAGCAATTTGTAATTAATATTAAACCTCTGAGTGACTATGTAGAATTGGCTGAAGGATGGGGCAGGACAGAGAAACCTCCGTTTACACAAGCTGACAGAATTCAGAATGGCATTGCTGACCTAGAAGTATTTTTTCAAATTCATACAATACATGGATGTGTTCCTGTTGTTTTGTTTTGTTTCTGGAAAAACAGGTAAGAAAAATCATTCTCACAAACAAATCTAAAATGTGTCTGTAAAAGTAAAAGTCTCACAAAAAATTTAAACGAGATCTTCCCAATTTTAGGAAAGGTTATTTGTTAAGCAGAATTCCTAAGGTTGTTTTATTCTAGCCAATCTAGTACCAGATCTGTTGCTCTATGTCAATTTCTTCTAGTAAGCCATAAATAAAGTGCAAGGCCCAGACTTTTCATTAGCAGAGAGAAGACAAACACTTTATAAGGTCAGAGACAAACTGGAAGAGTATTGAGGGTCAGAAACACTGGCACAGACTACAGCAGCAAAATCACTGCCTGGTTCAATAGAAGTGAGGATTAAATGCCACCACTTACGGACGTTAATCAAAATTAAGTGACTTGCACTAGCAGTTTGGTTTGGTCAGAAAGATAATCTAACAGGTTCCACTATGTCGAGGTCTGGACAAGAGGAGAATGTCCGGCTGTCTCTAGAGCTCTTACAGTGAGGCAGGTGACATATGTCGCTGCAGTAAGAACACCAGACACCTTTTACAAGCCCATGTGCCCCCTGTTCTCATGCAGAAAGACTTGGGCATGTTTTTAATGAAGCTTCTAGTCTGTGGTCTCCATGACACAACCCAAACAAATAACAGGAGCTGGACAGCCTGAAGGGTCCAGACAATGGCGGGAAATAGTCACTAGGAACTTAGGAATTTACGGCACTCCCTTGAGAAACTTATCATCTCACCTGGCTGCTTCTTAAAGTGTGAAATACATGGTTAACTACACAGCAGACAGCTAACTGTACCTAAAAGCCTTGAAGGAGCAATGCTAACTTAGAAAGGAAAGCAGTGAAGAAAGGCTGGGCTCTAACCAGAGAACAGGGCCAGGTTAAGAGTTCTCCTGCACTTAGCAACTTCCTGCACAAACTGCTTCCTCATGAAGGCACCAGGAGAGCAAGCCAGTAAAAGTGATGGAGAACAGACAACCAAAGGAGCAGAGGAGGGAACAGATACATACATACATACATACATACATACATACATACATACATACATATATTAAACGGCCACCTGATGAATTTTTAAACAAGCCACGGCTCAGTGGTAGACCACTGGACAACCATGCAGAAGACCTCAAGCTCCACACCAGCACCACAAAAAGCAACTGATCACCTGGACCCTGAAACTCTTGTGTACAGAAACATGCCTCCCCTGGGCATGGATGAACAGAATACACAAGAGCTGTAACTTGTCTGTTCTCAACTCTACTGTAATCCAGTGACTCAAAGGGCCTGGCACATGGTAGATGTGATGCAGTTATTTGATGTCGTGGTCAGTTTGGGGTCAGTTTGTCACAAGCTAGATCTGAGAAGAGGAACTTCAAATGACAAAATGCCTCCATCAGATTGGCTTGTAGGCAAGTCTGTGGGGCATTTTCTTGACTAACTATTGGTGTAGGCAGTGCTACCCTTGGGTAGTGGTCCTGGGAGATACAGCAAAGGGAACTGACCATGAACCTGAGAGCAAGGCAGTAAGCAGCACTACTCCATGGTCTCTGCTTCAGTTTCTAACACCACGTCCCTGCCATAAGTTCCTGCCCTGACCTCCCTTCATAATGGACCTGGGAAATGAAATAAACCCTGTCCTCCCCTTTTGTGTATCACAGCGGGAGAAAAGCAAGTTAAGCCAGGCAGCGGTGGTGCAAGCCTTTAATTGCAGCATTTGGGAGGAAGAGGCAGGTGGGTCTCTGAGTTCAAGGCCAGTCTGGTCCACAAAAGTGAGTTACAGAACTGCCAGAGCTAGAGCGACACAGAGAAACTCGGGGTGGGGGAAGCTAAAACGAATAATGTCAAATGAATAATGAAGAGATTCCACCAGAAAAATGCTACCAAAGCTTATCTCAAAAAATGAAAAAAAAAAAAAAGAAAGTCTGGAGAGATGGCCCAGGGGTTAAGAACATTAGCTGCAGTGCAAAAAACCCAGGTTCAATTCCTAGCACCCACAGGGCAGCTCACAACTGGTATACATATACTGCATAAGCAGACGTGCAGGCAAAATACTGATACACGGAAAATAAAAATAAATAAATCTAAAAAACACAGAAAGAAAGAAAAAAAGAAAGAAAGAAAAGAAAAGAAATAAGAAGCCTGAACAGCTATGATCAGGAACTACACCATGAATATATGAGAATGAGAGGCCAGGGGCAGGTAAGACAAACCTCCCTCACTGTTCCCCAGAGCAGGTAAGCCATACCCCCTTGATTGTTCCACAATGTGAGAACACCCAGGCCAGATGAAGCCATCTCCACCAAAATCACATGCCAACAAAAACTAGAAACTTCTAGAGAACTGTCACTAAGTAAGCTGGATCTAGCATGGGAAAGCCATCTCAGAATTCAAGGATTACCTAACAT
This sequence comes from Dicrostonyx torquatus, assembly GCA_028555095.1. Taxonomy (NCBI): domain Eukaryota; kingdom Metazoa; phylum Chordata; class Mammalia; order Rodentia; family Cricetidae; genus Dicrostonyx; species Dicrostonyx torquatus. The sequence continues at coordinate 10,021,677 of JAQHUG010000018.1, read as the reverse complement.
CTAGAAAGCTGTTAGCGTAGCTAACCAAAGAAACAAAAGTAAAGAAGGTGCTGGAAAGACAGCTCAGCAGCTAAGAGCTGTACCCATCTCAAGTGGCTTAGGACCACCTGTAACTCAATTCCAAGGTATCTAATGCTCTTTCTGACCTCCCTGGGCATCAGGCACACGTGTGAGGGACATACATGCATGCATGGAAAACACTGATATGAATAAAGTAAAAATAAACGAATCTTAAAAAAAAAAAAAAAACTCTTGAAAAGCACACATCTGTAGATGCTCCCAAGCACAAGGCTTCCTCCAGCACAGGTCCAGTAGCATCCCCTGACTCCTCCCAACAGTGATAATCCCTCAACCCTCCCTAGCACGAGACTGCTGCACTCTAGCTTTGCGATTTAACGTGTGTGTTGCATCGTGCAGATTTTAAGTCAACATCCTCCCGTCCTCTTCCACTATTCCTGTACTCATACAGCAGGCAGGCATTCCTCGGCGTTTACTCTTTACTACTCTGTGTGAGTAGTACGGAGCAATCTGAACACCGGTCATCGAACATGTGTGTGTGCGCGCTGTCTCAGTTATGTCAAGCTTGCATGCGAACTTTGAACCTTGAGTGAGGCTAACACTAACTGCTGGGGCTATTTCCCTTACCAATCATCACAGCCACCCCTGAAATAAACTGGGAGATGGAAACCCCATTCCACTACTCACTCCAATCAGTAACTTAAATGCACACATCACGAATAAGAGTACAGTCGGGGGAGCTAAACAAACAGAATTCAACAGCTATTGGAGGAAAAAGATGTTCACAAGGAAAAAAAAAAAAAGCAAGCATGTTCCCAACTTGAGTGAGCAAAATGTTTAACAACACCCACCCAGCACTTCTCCCCCTTGAAGCCCCTCCTTGTCGGTCATGTATAGAGCAATATCCAACACACACGTCAAGAATTGCTCCTCAAGACGCCCGCAGTGCGAGTGTGATTAAGACACCTGCGGGCCGAGCGCTCACCCTCTGAGGTCCATGCCGGCCCTCTTACTCGGCCACCTTCCGATCGGGTCCCTTCTTCCTAAACTCTGCCTGGGAAGCCCAGAATCCTCGCCATCAGTGTGAGCACGCTCGCAGGTGCGGGTCAGCCACGGGCAGCACCGACCCCCGGTCTCCTCCAGGCCCACCTGAAACTCCAGGCCGTAGATTACCGGCGCGTCGTCCTCCATGACGCACGGCTAGCCCTTCCGCTCACGCCTCAGCGCCCGAGTCCGGCCTTAACAGCGATCGGCCAGAACCCATTCATTCATTCCCCCACCGAAAAAAAGAGACTCCACGCCCCGGGCCGGCTCCCTGACGGCTCACTTCCTGTTTTCTTCGTGGCGTCATCAATACGCTCGTCTCCGGTGACCAATGGTGGCGGTGCTTTTCTGGTGCGCATGCTCATTTGGATCCTCAGGCGGGCTGGGAGCCGCGGGGGTTCCTGGGTCGGAGGGCGGGACCGGGAGCAAATGCTGCGGGACGGGCGGCCACTAGGGCGGCGCTCTAGCGTTCCCGACCGGCTCCCTGGAGCTTCCGCGCAGTTACATGGGCTTTATGGTTGGCAATGCTTAACTCTAAACGAGGTCCTGAGCAAAGGCCACTGCCAGGAACCTTTGCTTCAGCCTCAGCGGCAGACTCTTAAATGACAAGACGGCAGTGGTGTAGGGGAGCCGTAAGGGCAGCCGTGTCCATTTCCCGTGAGCGACGAGTCCTGCACAGTGACACATCCACGCCATGATCTATACTGCCCAGAGCTCCCAGAGACGGAAGTCTCTTAAGTCCTGTTCTGGCATGGAGAGTGCTGGAAAAGTCGGGCGGTGGTGGCGCACGCCTTTAATCCCAGCACTCGGGAGGCAGAGGCAGGTGGATCTTTGTGAGTTCGAGACCAGCCTGGTCTACAAGAGCTAGTTCCAGTGCAGGCTCCAAAGCCACAGAGAAACCCTGTCTTGAAAAAAAACAAAAGAGAGAGAGAGAGAGAGAGAGAGAGAGAGAGAGAAAGAGAGAGAGAGCTGGAAAATAAGAATGCATCCCAGGGAATTCACTGGACTGGCTCTATGGAGTTCTGGAGCCACACATGTTTCTTCTATGTTTGTGACTTTTCCAAGTATCTTGGACTGGCCTTCATGACAGCAGTTTATGTGACACTACCATTAGTTCCCTTAGCAGTCATCCGCTGCTCACCTCTGTGTCTAACATCGTGACTTTCGGGTGAAATCTCTGACCACTGTCTTCCCCGAATCGCAAAGCTATGAACGTCATCAAACAGTTATAGCAGAGGGTTCGCCGCTTGCTGTAAAACCCAGCTACCCAGTGCTTCCAAAGCATGCTTGAGAAGTGTATAGATTGACTTCTCATTCTTACTGTAAAAGTTCATCCAATTGTTACCATGTCAAATAGCAGAATTTAATCAAGGTAACCTGAACCTATGTTCCCAAACTATAGTCACTCATCACTGGCTCCAGAATAAACCTTTAATCCCCTTTGAGATGAGAGCTGTGTTTTTTACACTGTCATAGCCTTTTCTGAGATGACACTAGAAATCAAGAAAACGGAGTCCCTGACTCTAAAACTGTTCTCAACCAACTCACTCAAGCAGGCGGGGCTAACTCTTGGCCGTCCCTACTTCTCCCATCTTTATGGACGTTAGCACACACTGCCATAGACATAGGTGGGGACGTGGAGAACAGGCAAGCGCAAAGACAAGGCCCTAGGAAAAAGCATCCTTGGTTGGTGCCAGCCCCAAGGACAGATGATTTCCTTCAATCACCGGGCCCACCCTTCTCGCTCTCCAAACGTTTGGGGCTTTAGGTCCCGCCCACCGCTCATGAACCGGAAATGTGTCTGGCTTCCGGCTTCCAGTGGGCTCTCCCGAACTAAGCCTATGCGGAAGTCGGGCTGGAGTAGCCGGCACGCGCAGGCGCGCAAGCTCATGGGCGCTTGGATCTTGAGCCGGCTTCCGGTCTCCAGTCATCTCTTCGGACCCTTTTCACCCGAGTGGGATCCGCCCCCGGGAGCGGGTGGCAGGTGAGGAGTGGGCTGCAGTCAGGAGGGGTCGCCGGGGCCCTCGACCTTCCGCGTGTAGTCACCGCCTTCTCCCAACGCTGGGTTGGGACCCGCCAATCTGTGGCAGCCCCAGCAGGGATTGCCTTTTGACTCTAGCCAATTCTGTGTCCCCTATGGTTTGTGGTTTTGGATAAGGTACACATCCTCCAGGCCTCAGTTTCTCGTGTACAGAGGTTCATGTGCATGTATATTAGAAACCGTGTTACATCACCATTGCTCATGGTATGTTTTCTTTACCCCAACTTCTGCTCCTGCCCTCCTCGATGTCTCATATTCCCACATTTAAAATACTGCGGTAAGCCAAACGCGAGGGGCCTTAGAGACGGGCTTAACGTGAGCAGCTGGGCAAAGTGTTTCGTGCCTGTGAGCCCGGCGTTCGGCAGATTGAGACAGGAAGCCTGCAAGTTTGAGGTCAGCCTGGGCTAAATAGGGGGACCCCCGGGTCTCCAAAAGAAAAGGAAGGAAGGAGAAAGAAATAATGGGAGAGGAGAGAACTGATTCCAAATGATTGTCTTCTGACTGTACATACACAAATGAGTAAATGCAGTAGGATGGGGTGTTGGTGCTGCACCTGTATCAGCATTTGGGATGTGGAGGCAGGAGGATCAGGAGTTCAAGGTCATCTTCTGTTTTGTAATTTAAGGCCGGCTTAGGTTACTTAAGTCCTGTTTTTATAAAAACAGATTCTCACACATAATGAAAAGTTAAGTAAATCTGGGCATAGTGGAACACACTTGGGGGGCAGAGGCAGACAGAGGTGAGCTCGAGACCACCCTGGTCTACAAAGCAAGTTTCAGGACAGCCAGAACTGTTACACAAAGAAAGCCTGTCTGGGGCGGGAAGCTGAGTAAAAACCAAAATATTAGCCAGCCAGCATGTAGTGAAATTGGGGTGTATGTACACTGTTGCAGGGAATGGAAAAGGCTTCTGCTGAACTGGAAAAACTAGTTCCTTGTTAAAATAAGAAGGTGATTACTGTCAGTCAGTGGTGGTATATGTCTTTAATGCCAGCACTCTGGAGGCAGAGACTAGCAGATCTCTGAGTTTAAGGCCAGCCTGGTGTACTGAGTGAGTTCAAGGATAGCCAGGGCTACATAGAGAAACTCTGTCTCAGAAAGAAAAAACATGATTACCTTATGATTTAGCACTTCCATCTCTGCCTATTGGAATAGGATGTACCAAAGAACCAAAATTAGAATCTCAACGATACATACATCCTGTTCACAGCAGCAGTGTGCCCGGTCCCTAGAGGCTAGAAGAAACCCAAGCATCTGGTAATGGGTGAATGGATAAACAAACTGTCACATGCCTGCAGTACACGCTAGTCACCTGTCAAAGGGAAGGAAAGCCCATACATGCTGCAGCATGGATGTTCGGTACAGTGTGGAGAACGATCTGTGATAACCATGATTCCTGTTTAATGACAGAGCATGTAGGGAAGGAAAGCTTGTACATGTCGCAGCATGGATGTTCGGTACAGTGTGGAGAACGATCTGTGATAGCCATGATTCCTGTTCAAATCAGTGAGCATTTAGCAAACAGAGAGCAAACAGAAGAACAAGCAGGCAGCAAACCCCATCCAATCAGAGCCCACAACATCCGCCAGAGAAGTCCAAAGGAGTCTGAGTGTGAACAAAGGACATTAAAATGGTACTCACGACATCCTGCAGAATCCGCTGGGGAAGCGATAGTCATGCTAGAGTTCTGGATGGAGGGTCCTGGGCAGGGCAGAGCATTCCCTTCATGGATGAGTCTCGTGGTGTCTCTTGCCAATGGTTACCTTCTGTCTCTTCTCAAGAGCATGTTTTTACTATCAAGATCTGTTACTGTTTTCAGCCGTACATAGGCAAGGGCCCTTGGAGAACACTATGAGGTAGATATGGTTGGGCCTGAGGGGGCGGGGGTGCGTATCCCACCTTCACAATCAGGGCAAACAGCACTTGGTCGCTGATAACTATATAATACAGTGGATGAGTTCTTTATGCGTCTATTTAAATGTGGTCCCTGGAAATTTAAAAACAACAGGTGTAGGATGATTGTACATGTGTGAGTTGGGGGGCGAGTAATGATGTGGGATGTGCTTCTGTGTATGTGTTGCTTTACTGGTTGATGAATAAAGGTGTTTTGGCCAGTTACTTAGCAGAGTAAAGCCAGGCGGAAATCGTAACAGAGATATACAGAAAGAGTAGGCAGAGTCAAACAGACGCAGAAGGAGGCAGATGCCATGGAGTTGCCCAAGAAGCAAGAGGTAACAAACCATGAGCCTCACGGTAAAATATAAAATAATAGAAACGGGTGAATTTAAGATGTAAGAACTAGCTAAAAATATGCCCGAGACATTGGCCAAACAGTGTTGTAATTAATGTAGTTTTTGCATGATTATTTTGGTCTGGGAGAATGAGAATCAACGAGCAGTCTCTGATTACAGGGTAGATTTAATGGGTATAGAATATTTGTTTTGCAAGATGATCAAAATTCTAGCAGCTGATTGGACAATAATGAGAATGTGGACACTTAAAAATGGTGAGCAGTGAATTTGTGTGTATTTTATCACTATTAAAAATAAGTAAACTAGCCGGGCGGTGGTGGCGCATGCCTTTAATCCCAGCACTCGGGAAGCAGAGGCAGGTGGATCTCTGTGAGTTCGAGACCAACCTGGTCTGCAAGAGCTAGTTCCAGGACAGGCTCCAAAGCCGCAGAGAAATCCTGTCTCGAAAAACCACTAAATAAATAAATAAGTAAGTAAGTAAGTAAACTAGAAAAAGAAATTTCTAATTTTATACCATTTGGATGTGAAACTATTAAAACTTTTGTTCCACTGAGCAACAAGATCTAGGTAGCACAGCCTATCATCTCAGAACTGCAGAGGTTGTGAGTCCAAGTCCACCCAGGTTATGTGAGATCCTTTCTCAGAGAAAAAAACAAAAAAGCAAGTTACTTGCCAACACTTGAAATAGACAGTGATGTGACTTGTGACTGCCTCTGTTTTCAGGCAACATGGAAAAAGCTAAAGATGATGAACAGAGCCCAAGTGAGGCATCTCCTCCAGGCCAGGAGGGGCCTGAACCTATCCCTGCGCCAGCATCTGGGGAGGAGGGCCAGCTGCTGTATCACGAGGAGACCATCGATCTCGGTGGAGACGAATCTGGATCCGACGAGAAGGAACCCTTGTCTGAAGACTCTCGCTGCTTAGTCGATAAGCTGAACGAGCACATGATGGAGAGCGTGCTCATCTCCGACTCCCCGAACAACAGCGAGGGTGATGTGAGTGACCTCGGCTGCCTGCAGGATGTCGTCGAGCCCCCAGCAGGCGCCACTGGTGTCAGGCTGCCCAGTGCCACGGACAGAGAAGGAGCGGACACGCTGAGCAATGGCAGTGAAACCGATGGAGATGATACACCCAGAGACGTTTCAGACATGACACCCGATAGCAGAGCATCTCTGAAAGAAGACTCGACGCGGGAAGATGTGCCAGGCATGCCTGCACTGGAGAACGCTGGCACAGAGGACGTGGGGCCCAGGGATGGCCAAACTCACCCACAGGAGCAGATCTCAGAAGCATCGTCCAGTCTGTCCTCCACCAAAGACGAGCCCATACCTGTCTGCACCATCTTCAGCCAGGCCACCTCTACTCCCTCCCAGCCACACTTGTTTCTGCAGGATGGCTTTGAGTCCCAGATGGTGAAATCTCCAAGTTTCAGTAGCGCCAGTGAGACATCAGCCAAGACTCCTCCTCCGATGGTCCAGCCCAGTCCCAGCCTGAGTACATTTTTTGGAGATGGAGTGAGCTCCAATTCCTTGGCCTCTGACTTCTTTGACTCCTTCACAACTTCTACTTTCATTTCGGTCAGTAATCCCAACGCAGGCTCCCCAGTTCCAGAAAGGCTATCTTCACTTGCTGCCCCTGTGGGAGAAAAGTCGCCAGAGTCCACCAGCCCCTCTTACTCTACGAGGATGGAAAGATCGGAATCAGGTGTTTCCCCGGCACCTCTGGAGTCTGAGTCTCCAAAGCCATTCTCACAGATCCAGGCTGTGTTTGCCGGGAGTGACGACCCCTTCGCCACAGCCCTGAGCATGAGTGAAATGGACCGGAGAAATGATGCATGGCTCCCCAGCCCAGAGACGAGAGAGGTCCTGATGAAGGTAGCAACCCAGCAATATGGCACCGTGTTCATAGACAAGGAGAACCTCACCATGCCTGGCCTCAAGTTTGACAACATTCAGGTAGGGTGCAGAAGGTTTCTGTGTCCATATCTCACCCCTTTTCATCTCTTCCTGGAAATGTGTGTAACAGGCTTGGCAGCAGTTATAACTCCAGCCTCCTAAGCAAAATGAAAAATCAATTTTCGAAGAAATTAAATAAAGAAAGAATGCATTCTAGGGCTGGAGAGATGGCTCAGTGGTTGGTAGTGTTTGCTGTTCCAGAGGACTAGAGTTTAGTTCCCAGCGCTTGCAACTGCCCATAATTCCAGCTCCAAAAGAGCCAATAGCCTCTTCTGGCTTCTGCAGGGCAGGCATTGCACTCACGAGCACATACCCCACCCCACCCCCAGACAGACAGACACACACACACAACTAAAAATAAATCTTTATAAAAGAAAAGTGCATTTTAAAGGTTTTCCATATAGTGAGATATTAGGTTAGACCCCAGCATAGGGCAATGGATGACTGAAGGAGCTGAAGACCTCGGGATGGCTGTGGCGCTGGGTCTGTAACTTTCCAGGATTCTGCAATCCGGTGGTTCTCAACCTATGGGTTCTGACCCCTCTTGGGGTCGAACAGCCCTTTCACAAGGGTCACCTAAGACCAGCAGATAACACGGATGTTTACTTTAAAATTTATAGCAGAACAAAATTACAGTTATGAAGTAACAGCCAAAATAATTTTATGGTTGGGGATCATCACAGCCTGAGGAAGTGTGTTAGAGGGTTGCAGCATTAGGAAGGTTGAGAACCACTGTTCTAATCGGTCATCAACCTTACAGATGACTTTTAGTGTGTACATGGCTTCTTCTGGGAATTCTAGTGTCCATGATGCCCATCCGCTGTCCTCCCTCTGACACTGCTGTGGCTTGGGTGTCCTTTGTTCTAAATCAGCTCCCTAAAACACTTACATTGAAGTTTGTTTATCAAGTGGCTTATCTTAGTATCGAATTAAAAGTCTGCTATTTAGCGGGATAAATTTCTATTACTTATTTATTAAGCAACTCTGGTGGCAATTCAGTTAAGTTAGAGAGGCCATTGAGTGATGCTTGCAAAGCTGTGTTTGGTGATGGTAGCATCCCACAAGGACTTGTGTGATTTTACCCAAGTGCTCTGCTGACTGGTGACTACTGCTATAAGACACCATAACTAAAGCAACTTGGGGGAAGAAGGGATCATCTCGCTCAGAGTTCCTATAACAGTTCATCATCCAGAGCAGTGAGGGCAGGAAGCAGGGGAGGAGCTGGAGGCAGGAGCTGATGCAGAGCCCATGGAGGGGTACTGCTTACTGGCTTGCTCAGCTTGCGCTCTATAGAACCCAGGACCGCCAGCCCAGGGATGGCACCGTCCTCCATGGACTGGTCCCTCCCCCATCAGTCACTAATTAAGAGAATGCCCTACAGGTTCAGCCTGATGTTCTGGAGGCCTGATCTCAATTGAGGCTCCCTCCTCCCAGATGACTCCAGCCTGTGTCAGGTTGATATGAAGTTAGCCAGCCAGCACAGGTGGTTTTCATTCCTTTTCATCACATGTAGCGAGCATACAATATCATAGGCTTTCCCTGTGACATTACCATACTCAGATAGCATGTCCTTTGCTCATATTCACCTCCCATCTCAGTCCTCTCTGTCACCGGCCAGCTTCTTTCCTCCAATGTCCATTCTGCTTGTCATGGTGGACACGTGTGTGTGTGTGTGTGTGTGTGTGTGTGTGTGTGTGTGTGTGTGTGTGTGTGTGTGTTTTGATCTAGGCTACACATATGGAAGAGAACATAAGAGATTTATCTTTCTCTTTTCCCTTCTAGTATCCTCTCTTGCTCCTCCCTCTTTTCCCCTTTCCCAAAAAAGTCCCCTTTCTACTTTCATTTCTTGTATTTTTCCCCCATGGAAAATGTTTTGTTTTAGAAAGAAAAACAGAATCAAGGACTCTGTCCTGCTGCTTTGTATTACAGTTCTTATTTTATGCATATACGTGAGCATAGAGCTATGTATGTTTATAAACAGATATGCAAATGTTTTCTGGATATTAGATTAACATTTCCTCATGCAACCATTAGAAACAGTCAAAAATCAGTAAAAATGTGTGATAGCAACAGCAAATTATTTACTTCAATTTTTAAATGTAGATTCCTCACTGTACAGAAGCCACAAAATACTTGTCTTTTATGTTCTACTTCATTTCATGTAACAGTCTCCACTTGGGTATTTTTCCCTACAAATGGCACGACTTTGTTCTGCTTTATGACTGCAGAGATCTCCAGTGTGTTTACAGACCATCTTTTCTTTCCACTCATCTGTTGACGGCATCTCAACTGGCTCTGCATTTTGACTGTTGTGGGTCTAGTGCTGCAGGACACATAGATGACGGGTCTCTACTGCAGTGCGCATGAATGACAGGGATCTCTACTACACGTAGATGTTTAGAGATCTCTGTGGGGTGCTAACTTCAGGTGCTTGACTTCCTTCTAGGGTAAACTTGGAACGACTTAGCTGAATTACATGTTGTTGTGTTTGATTTTGAGACAGGGTTCTGGTACATAGCCCAGGCTGTCCTTGAACTTACTGCATGACTCGGGCTAACAAACTCATAGTTCTCTTGTCTCAGCCTCCCAAGGCTGGGGTCACAGTCCGGAGCCACCCTATCCACCTCATGTAAGAGTTCTGTTTTTATGGAACCTCTGCACAGATTCCTATGACATCTGCACCAACTGCTATTCTCAGTGCTCTTGCCCTGGTTCTGGGTGCTCTGCGTCACCCTGTGCTGTCTGTATCTACCATAGAGATGACAAATTGGGTTCAGATCTGTGTCTAAGCTGAAGAACCGGAAGTTGCCTCTAATCATCTGGAAAATGCAATGAAACCACAGAGACTGTGGGCTCATTCCTGTTGGGATGGCTGTTAACAGACAGGCTGTGGCGGTGATTGCAGTGAATGCAAATTAGTAAACCATTATGGAAAGCAACATGGAGGCACTTCAAGATATTAGAACTGAAAATCACCATATGATCCAATTAGAGCTGAAGTCAGCAGCATAGAGAAAGCTGGATTCGCGTGCTCTTTACAGCCTGTGCATAATGGGGCAGTACAGTCAGCCTGGGTATCCATTTCCGGGTCCAGAGATAAAGAGAATGTGGTGGGTACATGCAGGTGACTGAGTCTTTACAAAGAAGGGACTCCTGTCGTTTTGACAATATGCGACAACATGAAGGGTGAGATATGAAATGAAATAACTCACGCCAAGAAAGACAAATGCCACCTTTTTTTTTTTTTTTTTAGCTTTTCAAGACAGGATTTCTGTGTAGCAGCCCTAGTTGTCCTGGAACTCACTCTGTAGACCATACTGGCCTTTAACTCACAGAGATCTGTCTGCCTCTGCTTCTCAAGTGCTGGGATTAAAGGCGCGCACCACCACCACCCAGCATACCACATGTTCTTGCTTAAAAAAAGAAAAGAAAAGTAATGAACTCAAGGCAAACAGTAGAGTAGAAGTTTGTGGAAACTGAGTCTGAGGTAAAGCCATGTGAGTGAGATCTGTGTAGCATGATGGCCCAGTTAGAACACTCTACAGTTAGCTTAGAATCTATGACAGTGGGTTTTATATTGTACCCGCTCACACACACACTGTAGCTATGGGTAGTGATGGTGTTTAATTTGTGTTATTCAGTACACCGTATCCT
>JAQHUG010000018.1:9979447-9989568 GCA_028555095.1 Dicrostonyx torquatus | reverse complement strand
AACTCACAAAGATTTGCCTGCCTCTGCCTCCCGAGTGCTGGGATTAAAGGCGTGTGCCACGACCGCCCGGCCTTCCATGGTCTCTTAATGTCTGCATAACACTTGACCAGAACCTTCTGGTTTTCATTGTTTCCATTGAGAAGTCAGGTGTAATTCTGATTGGTCTGCCTTTATATGTTACTTGGCCCTTTTCCTGTGAAGCTCTTAATATTCTTTCTTTATTCTGTATGTTTAGTGTTTTGATTATTATGTGGCAAGGGGATTTTTTTTTTATCCAGTCTATTTGGTGTTCTTTAAGCTTCCTGCATCTTCATATGCATATCTTTCTTTATGCTGTAAAAGTTTTCTTCTATGATTTTGGTGAATATATTTTTTGTGATTTTGAGTTGGACTTCTTCTATCCCTATTATTCTTAGGTTTGGTCTTTTCATGGTGTCCCGTATTTCTTGGATATTTTGTGTTAAGCTTTGTTGAATTTAATAATTTCTTTGACCAATGACTCTGTTCTGTTTCCTCTGTTATATCTTCATCGCTTGAGATTCTCTTCCATCTCTGGTATTGTACTGTTTATGCTTTCATTTGTGGTTCCTGATCATTTTCTCATAATTTCCATTTTCAGAATTCCCTCAGCTTGTGTTTTCTTTATTGTCTCTATTTTGGTTTTCAAGTCTTGAATAGTTTCTTTCATCTGTTTGATTGCTTTTTCTTGGTTTTCTTTAAGGGATTTGTTGATTTCTTCCAATTTTTTTTGTTTGTCTTTTCCTCTATTTCTTTAAGGGAATTATTCATTTCCTCTTTAAGGGTCTCAAACATTCTCCTGAAGTTATTTTTTAGGTCATTTTTTTTTCTGCTTCATCTGTATTTGGATGTTCTTACCGCTGTAGAACCACCAGTTTTTATTGGTGTCGTGTTGCTCTTTGTAGTGTTGAATGTGTTCTTCCCTAATCTACTCATCATTTCCTCTGGTGTAGTTTGGGCTGTGTCTCTGGTGGCCAATCTTCCAGGTGCCAGTGGGTCCAAGGCTCAAATGGTTGTTCCATGTGGTGCAGTCAGGACCATGGTTCCAGTCACCCCAGAGGTCACTCTGTGTTGCTGGAGGTCGCTCAGCACTCCAGGGGCCGCCCTTCAGCCTTCATCTTACTCTGCTCTCCACTCCTGGTGTTGAGCCAGTGTGAACCAGTCCATTTTGTTTGGGAAAGGCTGTGGTGACCAGCTCGAGTGTCGACACAATGGCGTGGCCATCATGTGCAGTTTCCACAGAGCTGATCCCACTCCTGTTTGCTTCCAGAGGCCACCTCAGCCTTGCTTGGTTCTCCAGCAGTCAGCATGTTCCTTCCAGCCAGTGCATGGTGGCTGAGGTAGGGTCAGGCATGGAAGTGTGCTGTGCTCTTGTCCCAGCTTCTACATGAATACCTGCTGGTGGTTCTGTAGCCAGAAGCCATCATATACCCTGGGGCAGATCACCTGCCCGCCATCCTCTTTCAGGGTCAGCCTTTGGAGAAAATGACAAGCTCAAAGAGTATGATCATGTTTGAGGCCGTTAAAACATACTGTGTTCCAGAAAGAGTATTACCATTTATCTTGATCCTGATGTTACTTTAATGTCCCCGTATTTGGTCTCATATTTATCTTGTTTTTAGTCTTTGAAACTTTTATACTGACTTCTTAGGCTAACAAAGGCATTTTCTTTTTTTATAGTTTGTGTTTCTTTGTTAGCATACGTAAATACTTTTATTTATTGCCATTTGTTTTGCTATGCTTACTGTCTGCTCCCTATTCTTTGAATGTCTAGAAATACTGCAGTAAAGAATACTTTTATTTATGGTGATGGGTCAACCAATAAAGTTCTCACTGTGCAACTACTAGAACCCGAGCTTGATCACCAGAACATGAGTTTAAAAGTCAGGCATGCTTTTGGGTGTTTGTGATCGCATGCTTGTTATCTCTGCGTTGGGGAAACAGATCTACCCTTAGGACTCTCTGCATTAGTGAGAGACGCTGTCTCAAGAAAACACGATGGAGCATATCCGAGGAATGAAACCCAAGGCTGCCCCTGGCATTCCAAATGTACACACAAACACACACACACACTTTCTTAGCCCCATGTGAAATTAAATGCCAAGGAAGGAAACACTTAGATATTGTTGATCTTTGGTGGCCACTGACCACTGGAGGCTCTTTTATCCCCAAGAACTGAATCCCATCCTTGTGTCAGTAAAAGCAGGCTGAGCATGTACATGAAGAGTAGGACGGAGAGTTTGCCAAGGTCTGAAAGGTGAGTCTGTGTTGCACGAATAATAAAAACTCAGAGAGAGAAATTGGGGTTTTGCCTGAAGGTCAGAAAAGCAAAATAGCCTGCCACTGGCTCCTAACCTCAACCTCAATCTGAAAATGGTGATCCTGCCTCCAGAAATCTCAGATTGAGACTGAGAGCTGTCCTCTTGTTTATAGAACCCTCTCTAGTTCTGGGATTAAAGGTGTGTGTCATTGCTGCCTGGGCTGTAAGGCTGGCCAATGTGGCTGTTTTACTTTTCTGTTCCTCAGGCAAGTTTTATTTATTAAAATACAAGTGAAATGCCACTACAAATCTGCTCCCGTAGCTCTGCCCGTTTGCCCAGAGGAGGATCTGTGTACCAGTGACTGCAGATTACACCAGGTCGGGAGGGGTTGGAGACGGGGACAGGTTCTCAGAGGTGGCCAGGTGAAGCTCTTTTGAATAATTGATGTAATTATGCTCCCCTAATGGTTGCAGTAGCCCAGGCAGCTCACGGTGCTGATGCAGGTGTGTGCTTACACAGGCAGACAAGAGAAAGGACCTGGCTGGGCTGTAGGCTCCAGACCGTTGTACAATGACAACAGTAAGGAAAGCATATGAGACTTAGTGCATGCTTGCCATGTACAGGGGACTGTATTTTGTGTCGTGCCCAAGTAAGCAATCATCCACACTCCGAACTTTAATTGGAGGTTTCTCTCCCACCTGCCAGTTCATTAATAACCCCTCAGAGGCTTAATATTAATTATAAATGTTTGCCCTATATCTCAGGCTTATTATTGGCTAGCTCTTACATTTAAATTAAGCCATTTCTATTCATCTATGTCTTGCCACATGGCCATGGCTCTTACCAGTCTGCTGGCATGTTGTTTCTTGGGTAGCTTGCCTGAACAGTGTCCTCATCACCAGAAGGAGGCAGAGGATCACCAAAAGATCAAAGCACATGGAGCTTCCTGAGAGGTTGGGCTGGTGCGGTCTGTCACCTCTGAAAGAGTAAGCAAAGGGAAGAGCTAAGAAGTCCATGCATCTAATGAAAGCTGCAGCATCCTGAGAGTGGCCCCGCCTGGAGTACTCATGTTCCAGGCGCTGGCCAGGATGTGTCATGGTGGGAATGCAAGGCTGATGGCCTCCCTGGAATGCCATCTGGCCACTCCTTATGAACTAAGCATACTGTCGCCATACATCCCAGCAGATGAGCCGTTGCACTGCCCTGCTAGGCCTCTCATCCCGCTAAACTGAATACGTCTACACAGAAACCCACACCTAAATGTTGGTAACAGCTTTACTCATGTTTGCCCAGGGCTAGAAGCCGGCACAATGCCCTTCAGTGACTGAATGGAAAAACACGTGCCTCTCCATTCAGTGGAATGATCCTGGAAGGTTAATTGGTGTGCCTCAGTCCTCACCAGTGTGCCCTGTATGACAGGGCAGCCCTCTGCCTCAGCTGCCTCTTGAAATAGCTGAGACCCATATCTGCACATGAACTTCCCATAAACAAGGCCTGATGTTCTGGTCCCTTGCTGCTTTCAAGTCTGCGTGCCATGCAAGAAGTGCCAGTGAGGGTTCGAGTGCACAAGTTCACGCAGAGAGTATGTGTGATGGACTTTTAAATTCTCCCCTTGCTTTGAACTCTTCAGGGGCTTCCTGTAGCCCTACAGAGTAGGCACAGAAGGCCTCTTCATGCTCCTCTTGGCTCTGCCTGAACCTGGCTGTCCTGCTCTCTTCTTCAAGCACCCTCTTTTGGGGGTTCCTCCAGACATCATTTCTGCTGCTCACTGCCTGAAGCCTCCCTCCCTCTCTCATCTTGCCTGATTCCTACCCCTTCCCTCCTCACCCTTTCTCTTCTCAACACATCTGAGGTTAAGTCTGGCCACCTACCATGTATACCCACCTCACCCACACATAGTCTTCTTGTTGGAGAACCACTGGGGATGCACACAGCCATTCCAGACATCCTTGAAAGGTGTTTAGTGCCTGTCTTCCTCGTGAGATCCTAGCAGTAATAAGGGTGCTCACCACTTTGATCTACTGTGCAGTTAGTGCCGGATACACTGAGACACGTCTAAGCCTTCAAGTTCCCACAAAGGTTAAAGCACTGATGTCCTGTAGCTCTGCCCAGTGATCCCTTCCTGTAACTGCACAGGGGAGAAACAAGTGTGAGAGCCCAGACAAATGAGTTGTCTGCCCTTGTTGCCAGCCTTCCCATGCTTCAAGTTGTGACCCAGAGTGGCATAAAGGAAATGGGTGTTGGTGGGCAGTCCTGCCATGGCTGCCTTCACCTTGTTCACTGACTGTTCATGTTGAGGAAGTAGAATTGTGCTGAACACAGAGGACACAATATCTTATAGACCGTGATACACAGGCACAGATGTGTCTAACACATTTAGCGTTGATTATACATCAACAGAAATGAGAGCCTAGAGGTATCTGCTAAAGGACATCCGTCTTCTAGATTAGGAACTGGGAGGAGCCACCCAGCGACCTCCCCATGTTCTGTGCCTCATTCAGTTTTAATGTTGTGATCTGAATGTCTTGACTGATATCTACTTCTTGTACCTCTTACTGCCAAGTCACATGGGCCGTGTTATCACATGACATTGGCATCTGCGCCAGCCTGCCAGCTGCCTTTGCCCTGGTTATTAAGATCTGGACGGCACTGCTCCCACAAAGCAAGAAAGCGTATGTGCGGTTGACACCTGCTCCTGTTCTTGCAGAGCTGCAGGAACTGGAGGGCAGCGGTCGACCTGTGCGGACGTCTGCTCACCGCCCATGGACAAGGCTATGGCAAGAGTGGGCTGCCCACCAGCCACACCACGGACTCCTTGCAGGTCAGAGCCCTTCCTGTCGTGTTGTTAGACGGTTTATCGTCATGTGGGGGCACACGGGACTGTGGCCTTTCATGTAAGATGAACAGGATAGGGATTCCTACATTCTAAACTTGATCTCCATGAGAGGTCAGTGGTCCTTCCTTTCCAAGTTTCCTGCATGTTTAATTCCTCCCAAGTGACCTGAAGGTCTCAGTCTCCAGCGAGTGCAGAGCTTACGTGTTGTAAAATGTATGAAACAAGAGACTTACGTGGAAGGAAACTCTTCCAGTGAGGAGCAGCCTTGGAAGTCCTTCAGGGCTCCCCTCCCCTCCCAAAAAAAAAAATGGAGTTTTTAACTTCAATTTCAATATCACCAGGAGTCCCAGAATGGACCATGTCCCCAGACTCTGCACCACTGAGAAGAGCTTCCAGTGGGCTATCTGTGGAGCAGCCTGTGACAGGCTTCTTGCTGTCTGGTTCCTTCCCACCAAGAGCCTGTGCACTTGAAGAATGGGGCAGTGGTCCCTCAGCCCCGATGCCCTCCTGCCTCCATGTCTGGAGTCGCTCACTTGTGGACACGGTGTCCTAGCAGCCTTTCATGCTTGTCCTCTTGTTTGACAAGTCATGGTCAATGTGGTCCTCTCAGATAAAGTCCTCTCACTCTCATGACCATGGCAGCTTCCTCAAACCCATGTTCAGTGCAATCTCCCCACCCTGTGTGGGCCTCCCATGGCCGGTGCACATGCCATGCTCACACTTCTCACAGACAGCCCTCCAAGCCTGTGACCACACCCTTCCCTGTGCTTGCAGGGCCTCCTCAGATCAGCCCTTCCATTTTGAAGGGCCATCTTCACACAACCTGTGTGCCTCACGCCTCCCTAGACTTTCCCACTTCCATGTCTCTACTCACCCCACTGCGGGGTCCTTTGCAGTAAGAGGGCTGTTTTTTCTACTGCCGTGTTTCCACAAGCCCCACCACACAGCTCACCACCACAGCATGGTTGCCTGTAATAAGAGGGGCTGTTTTCTCTTCAGAAGCTGTCGTGATGCTTAGGCACACACTTTGTATTATTGCATTAGACTCAGTGCAGTGAAACTGTGCACATTGCTGCTGTGGAGCTCAGCATATTTCTGTAAACATGGAACTCTGCAAATGTGAGGACAACAGTAATCTTAGCCCTGAGTCCTGACTTCCTTGTAGTAGAGGTCAGGCTCCACACAAGGCCTTGCAGACAGAGCTGACATGGGGTAACCTGTCCCATCCTGCATTTCAGCTCTGGTTTGTGAGGCTGGCACTGCTGGTGAAGTTGGGCCTTTTCCAGAATGCTGCGATGGAATTTGAACCCTTCGGAACTCTGGACCAACCAGACCTATACTACGAATACTACCCCCACGTGTACCCAGGACGCAGAGGTAAGGGGCAGTGCTGCGCATCTGAGTATTATATGTATCCCTGCTTTGTTGTGGTTTATACAAAATTGATTGCCTGGGTTTTCTTACCCAATCATGAAAAACTAAATCAGTAGCCTCGCACAAAGCCCGAAGCTATAGAAGCTCATGAAGTTTTTGTGATTGGGCTGACCTGGAAGTACTTGTTGGCACAGGCTGAAGCCGTCTGGCCAGCACCTGCTAAAACCTGTTGCCCACTGTTCTCCAGGTGAGTACTGACATTATGCCATGTTCCTGAAACAAAAGCAAAGATCCCTGAGACACACTCATCTTTCTATGTTGACAGCTCCTGAGAGTCTCTGCTCTTAATTTATTTTTAAATTTGGTTATAGCAACGAAGGGCATCACAGTCCAGTCTCTACCATTGCTTGGAAACACCAGGCATAACATGGGCTGTACTAGGACAGAGGCAAAACTAAGGATGGAGAGAAAGGAAGGCAAACTCTCTGAATCCTTGTGTCAAGCATGGTGAGTTGGATGATTGTGCTTGGTCCCCAGTTGATGGCACTGTTTGGGAAGGTTTAAGAGGCGTGGCCTTGTTGGAGAAGATGTGTCACTGGGAGTGGGCTTTGAGATTTCAACAGATGCTTGTGCTTCCCAGTGCACTTGTGGCTGTGGATCAAGATGTGCGCTCTCAGCTGTCCCTTTGCTCCACTGCCGTGGACTCTGTTCTCTGAAAGGGTTAGCGAAATTGAGCACGTCCTTTGATAAGTTGCCTCAGTCATGGTGCCTCATCACAGCAGTAAAGAGCGAGACACAGAGGTGTAGGGCCTTAAAGAGACACTGTGTCCCTCGAGAAAGCCATTTTGGAAGATGTCTTCTGACCAGCTTGGAACTTAACTGCTGGGAGCTGGGTCCTTCAGTTGCACCTGCCTGGCCAAGGCTGCCTCCCACCGGTGTCTTTGTACTTCAATACCCTCACTCACAGAGCAAGGTGGGAAATCCTCCAGTGAGAGTGGAGATGGTGTCATGTGTAAGTGGCTGTGCCATCTTCCTGCAAGGCTGGTGGGCCCCACTTGTGTGCACCCCAGCAGCTCTACAAAGAGTAACCCTGGTTGTCAGGAAATGCAGCTGGCAGAATCAAAGCTGGACCAAAGGTGTAAAGATAGGGTCAGTGGCAAGTGTTAAACCTTAAATTCACATCAGCATCTTAGCTGTTGTTGGCTGACAAATCCATCCAGAAAGCTGGGCAGATAAAGTGTTCAGCTGCTTTCTGTGTTGTTTTTAAGCTCAGATCCTGAGGCATTGAAGGGATGTGAGAAGAGTGGAGTAGGTGGCTCTGTGTCATTGGTCTGTTCTGTCCCCTGTCCCCGTTACCTTTCATAATAGAGCCAGCGGGATCCAAGGCCGGCTCGTAACTGTGTAGTTCAGGTTAAGCTGGTAAGGTTGCTTCTGACTAGAAGAACTTAAGCTTGTAAGGAAGATCTACTTACAGTAGAGCTTAACTCCAAGCCCTTATCTGAAGTGGGTTTGTAAGTCCGAGAAGTGAACCAGCATACTGGGCAGACTTCACATCAAACAGACTGACCTCAGAGGTCCACCTCCAATCCTTAATGGCTAACACCTTTGGCTCAACCAGGGCCCAGTCAAGTCCCTTTATCCTCTGTACAAGCAGGGCAGCCAGGTGAAGAACCACAGCCAGACTCTGCAAGCCATGCCCCCCCCCCATTAGCAGCAAGAGGAGGTGGGGCAGAGGCTCCCCTGTAGTGAGGCTGCTCTGGCACACCACACACCAGTGCCCCACTCCCACACTGTAGCTGGGAAGGTACCTGCTAGGTCCTGAGTGCCATCAGAGTTGTCATTTGCTCTCTCCATGAATAGGCCACCCATACCCTCCCAGTGTCCGTCAGTCCACTCCACATCCATTCCCAAGAGTCATCCCCATGTTCAGAAGAGAGATGCAGCCACCTTTGGTGATTCAGGGTGCTTTCCAGCCTGTGAGCTGGCAAGTGTCACTGACACTGCTCCACTCTTTCCTCGTCCCCAGCTTTCCACTGCTCGATGGTCTTCTTCCCATGTTAAGGCAATGAATGCTGGAATGTTGTTCAGTAGCTTAGCTTATGCGAGGTCCTGGGCAGTGAGCCCTGGAGGTTGGGGTTCAGTGACTTAGCACATGTGAGGTCCTGGGCAGTGAGCCCTGGAGGTTGGGGTTCAGTGACTTAGCACATGCGAGGTTCTGGGCAGTGAGAGTTGGCGGCTGTATTTTTTTTCACCATATGTATTTGTTACTTTTCTGTTGCTGTGATGAAACACCATGACCAAGGCAACAAAAGAAAGGGTTTAAACAGGCTTCTGGTTCCAGAGAGGGCTGGATGGAGACGTGCGAGCGCTATGGTAGGCAGCTGGCTCAGCCCCTGAGAGCTCACATTCACAACACAAGACGAAGAGAGCGTTTGAAACCTCAAAGCCCACCCCCAGTGACACACCT
Source organism: Dicrostonyx torquatus (assembly GCA_028555095.1). Taxonomy (NCBI): domain Eukaryota; kingdom Metazoa; phylum Chordata; class Mammalia; order Rodentia; family Cricetidae; genus Dicrostonyx; species Dicrostonyx torquatus. The sequence goes on along the minus strand of JAQHUG010000018.1, from coordinate 9,980,612 downwards.
CCTCTAATAAGGCCACGCCTTCTAATCCTTCCCAAACAGTTCCACGAACCAGGGACTAAGCAATCAAATACACAAGACCACGGGGCCGTTATCATTCACACCATCACACCACGCTTCCCTCACTACTGTGTTAATATCACTATCCAGCAACTTAAGGAAGGACAGACTATTTTGACTCAGCAGTTCAGAAGGGACACAGTCCACAGTCCATCCCAGAGGGGAAGGTATGGTGTGTGAGACAGCTGATCACATCTCATCTGCCGTCCGCCTGCTCAGAGAACTGGATGGAATGCTGGTGCTCTGTTCAGTTTCTTTGAATTCATTCCTGGACCCCACCCCTAGGGGAGGTGCCACTCACGTTCAAGGTGGGTTCTCCCACATCAGTTAAACATTTCTGGAGATGTCTTCATGGACAGGCCCAGAGGGTGTCTCCCACATGATTCCAAATCCAATCAAGTCATTAAAGTTACCCAAGTCACCCAAAAATAGGAGTGGCCCTGTTGTGTACAGATAGCTCTGACAGGTTAAGGACATCAGTGTGTTTAGAAACTGGGGGAGAAGAGTTACAGCTAGTCCATTTTCCTTGATAGCTCTGATCCTCGGAAGAAAACCATTTTTCCTCATGAAGAATAGCTGTTTTCCTTCAGCCTAAGAACCAGCCCTCCTCACAGGCAGAGGCTAGTCCCTCCTCTGCTGCACTCTACCTTGGCCTCAGGGTTAACAGCTAGTTGTGATTAGGTTCTGTCTGTGACTGACAAAGCAGAGAACACGAACCACAGGGGTTCATCTCTCAGGGGCACCAAGCTCCCAAGCCAGTAAGCACATAGCTTCACAAAGGGTCTGGATTCTTTCTGGTGACATCACATGAATTGCAGATGCAGAATTACTGTTTCATGGAGGACTCTCTAAAAGGCAGGTGTTTCCTGAGGAAGTGATAAAAAGCTCAGCTCCCCTTGGCTTCTGACTGCCCCTGTCCTGCTGTCCAGTATCGTCAGGTCTCTTGCTCAGGAGTGCAGAGGCCTCTGCACCATATGCTCCTCTGTGGGGACTTTCCAAGGAGCAAGCTTCCATGAAGGACAGGAGCAGCTGTTTGAGTCCAAGTGTAGAGCGGCCCATTGTCACTGTACACTCTGAAGCTATGTTCTCCAGGTGTGCAGCCTGTAGA
>JAQHUG010000018.1:9932265-9974850 GCA_028555095.1 Dicrostonyx torquatus | reverse complement strand
AGGTTTCATTGCTACCACTGTCCCACCCAAGTGAAGGCTTAATTTTGCCCCAACACTTGCTCCAGTTGAAAAGCCAGTAAGCTGCAGCTGGAGCGATACCCAGGTTGGGTGATCTAGTCCATGCTTATCATCATCCTACCTCCATCTAGAAGCTTTGATTGAATTAACCACTTTTGGTCTAGGATTTTTTTGTGTATGTACAAATGTAGCATGTGTACAAATGCAGCGTTGGGTGAAGATGACTGCAGAAGGTTGAGGGTGTGTTGTGTCCTTCGAGACACTGACATGCTGCAGTGTCTGGCATGGAGCATCTCAAGGAGACAGATGGAGTGCACAGTGTTCCCATCAGCTGCCAGTGCCTGGAGATGGGGGAGGAGGATACCAGGAAAGGCAGAGGAGGGGAGAGGGTGTCCGGAGGATGCCTGATGGAGTGGTGAATCCAGCCAAGTGTCCCTGTAGCAAGAATGGAAAAGGAAGGCCAAGGCTGGGTATTGTGGGATCTTCTTGACATGCTCTCTGTTGTCAGTGGCAACCGTGCACATAGCAGTGTGTGCATGGCAAGAAAGTCCAGTTGTGCCTCTGCCACATGCTGCCAAGAGTCGCATCCCTCTGAGAATAGCAGTGACACCTGTAGAGTATGGCTCTCTGCTTTCACTTCTTAGTACATGCCAAGGCCTGGCAGGTTTCTAGCACATTCCTCCTTGGCTTTCCATGGTGATGGGATAGATCTTCAGCCCTAGAGGATCTGCAGTGTAGGCCTCCTCACTACAGGGGACTGTCTGAAATAAACTCTGAAGTGCTGTTTTCATTTAATGCTTTCTGAGCAATTAGTGAGAATACTACAGTATTCATGCCAACTGTGTTAGAATTTCTGTTGCTGTGAAGAGATGCCATGACCACAGCAACTCTTATAAAGGAAAACATTTCATTGGGATGGCTTAAAGTTTCAGAGGTTTAGTCCATTGTCATCATGGTGGACTATAATGACATGCAGGCAGACATGGTGCTGGAAAAGGAAATGAGAGTTCTGCATCTTGATCCGTGAGCAATAGGAAGTGAACCACATGTGACACTGGGCATAGCTTGAGCATAGGAGACCTCCAATCCCACCCCCACAGTGATACACTTTCCCCAACAAGGCCACACCTCCTAATAGTGCCACTCTCTATGAGCTTATGGGGGCTGGTTACATTCAAAATATCATATCAACCTAAATTTGGGCAAATCACAACTGTTTAAAAAAAAAAAAAAAAAAAACAGGTCCACTAGGAATTGTTTCTTACAGATTTTGATTGGCCTTCCCTGCTAGCAAGATGTCTCCCTGGAGGAGAAAAGAGGCAGGCATAAGTGGTGTGCAAACCTGGCATGCTTTGTTGTACTTGGTAGCCACACTGCAGTTCCCAGCAGCTCAGACAGGCCAGCTCATCCAGACTGGGGCAGTGTGGTGGTTTGAATGATAAATGTCCCTTATCTGGGGCATTTGAATACTTGGTCCCCTGGTGGTGATGCTTTTAGGAGCAAGGGTGCCGCTGGTGGCAGGATCTGAGAGTTTAAAGACAAATGCTATTACCAGTTTGCTCTCTCTGCTTCCTCCTTGTGATTCAAGATGTGAGCTCTCCGGTTTCTATTCCTGCCACCATGCCTGCTGCTTGCTGCCATGATGAACTCTTTTTCCTCTGGAACCATAAGCCCGAATACACCCTTCCTTTTGTAGGCTGCCATCGTCATGGTGTTTTACCACAGCAATAGAAAAGTAGGTAGTACAGTTAGTCACGGCAGACGCGTTGTTGGTGCCTTTCTTTAAGCCCAGTCTGGCACAGCTTCTGTGTGCTTGTACTTGAAGAGGCATGAGGTTTGCTTGATGGCCACATGTGTCATGTGCTGTGTCCAGAGCCTGGCCTCTAGTTGGCTCTTAAAACTACTAAGGAACTTCTGCATCAAGTCCTGCAGTTGGCGTAGAACTGACAGGCGGTATTTCCGGCTGCTCTCTTCCTGTCTCAGTTCTCGAACCTCCTGCTTCTCCTGTTTCGTTCCCATCATCTTCCTTCACTGAGGCCACATGCTTTTCTCCTGATTGGCAACCTCAACAACTTCAAGCCTCTTCCTCTGTGCAAGCCCATAAACTAGAAGGAAGCCTTTTCCTGCTTCAGCTTGACTTTGTCCCAGGCATTTATGAGGAAGGCATAACACAGAAGCTAATGGGAGCCTCATTTCTGAGTCCGGGATGGACAGGTCTCCTCACTGAGCTATCTGCCCTGCCAGGAGTACCTCCAGAGCCCTGTTCTCTGAGTCCAGGATACACAGGTCTCTGCACCTCCAGTGCCCTGTTCTCTGAGTTCAGGATGGACAGGTCTCTGCACCTCCAGAGCCGATTGCTTTGTCTGCAGCCCTCTGTGCCAGGAAACACAAGCTAAGCTCCTGTCTTAGTCAGTGCTCTGTTGCTGTGAAGAGACATCATGGTCAGGTCAACTTTTACAGAAAGAAGCATTTAACTGGGGGCCCGTCTACAGTATCCACTGTCATCATGGAGAGGAGTGTGGCTGTATCAGATAGGTGCTGAAGCAGTAGCTGAGTTCTATATCCTGATCCATAGGCAGAAAGAGACAGACTGGGCCTGACTTCAGCTTTTGAAGTTTCAAAATCCACCCCCAGTGAATGATACACTTTCTTCAACAAGGCCGTACCTCCTAATTCTTGAAGTCACTTAAAACAATTCCACTCCCTGGTGACTACATGTTCAAATATATGAATCTACAGGGGCCATTCTTTTTGTTGTTGTTGTTTGGTATTTTAAGATATGGTTTCTCTGTATAACTGCCCCAGCTGTCCTGGAACTCACTCTGTAGACCAGGCTAGCCTCGAACTCACAGAGGGAACCATTCTCACTCAAACCACCACGCCCACCCTCTGTTTGGCCTGCGTCAGTAAAGTCCTATGTCGTGGCTCTCATTGGTGTCATTTGGTATCTGCTACTGAATTTATTTGTGAGCATCTTCGTTGTTGCTGCAGGGCTATGACAATAGTGGTCTCCTTTGGTAAAAGGCTGGATATGCCTTGGTGAGGCTTACCAGAGAAGATCAGCTTGTATTGTACAGCTGGATCGAACAATAAAGGGCCTTTGTCCTTGTTCCCCCTTGAATCCCTGTGCTGGCTAGTATTTTGTCAGTATAGTCACTTGGGAAGGAGGGAACCTTAGTTGAGAAAATGTTCCTACCATATTGGCCCATGGGCAAGTCTGTGAGGCATTTTCTTGATGCATGCTTGATGTGGGAGGGCCCAGCTCACTAGGGCCAGTGCCACCCCCGGGCAGGCGATCCTGGATGGCATGAGAAAGAGGCTGAGCAGGTGTGAGAAACAAGCCAGTAGGCAGCACTCTTTTTGTAACTTTCTTTTCATTTATCCTTTGTTTCTTCCACATTATGCATTTGAATTATGAATCTTGGTCCCATCATTTTCCATCTCTTTGTAACAACCCTCTACCCTTGGAACCTTCCCCCCCCCAAATAAAATAAAATAAAACTTAAGAGGAAAAAAAAAGAAAAGGAAAGGAAAAAGGTCTCATCATGGAAGCTGTAGTGGACACAGTGAGTCAGGCAGTAAACCCTTTTGTCCATGTTTCATTTGCAAGTGTTCGTTGCAAAGAGTCATTGGTCTGGTTTGAGACCTCTGGTTTCTGTTACACCATCAATACTGGGCCCTCGCTGGGACGCCTCTTTAATATCCTGCTATTGGCCTGTATCATGGAGATCCTGCAGCTTTGGGTCTACAGGACCAGCACCTTCATGTGCTCCAACAGATCATACATGGATGTTGGGGTGGGCCTGGTTCTGGGTCTGGATAGTTGCAGGGTTGGCCAACCCACCAGCTCTCCTGTCTTCACCACCAGAGTGAGCTCTCCAGCATTGCCCTTGCTAGTTCACTCCTTGCAGACATGAGCAAGAGGTGGGGCCAGTTCTCCTACTTTCACATCCTCAGGGTCAGATCTCCCACACCTACACCATCAGGGCCAGCTTGACTGTGTTGCTCAGGTGAGGTGTAGAGGCCACTCTCCCAAGTGCTGCAGCTGGTGAGGGGCAGGGACAGTTCTCAGCTCTTGTGACTTCAAAGCCAGCTCTCCCACCTGCCACAGGCAGCAAGAGGTGGTGGCAGGGGAGTGGGCATCTCTTCCACAGCTGCACCACCATATGGCAGATGAGGGGCAGAGCCGGATCTCCATGCTCACACTCTTGGAGCGGTTCACCTGCACCCCCGTCAATAGGGTCAGCTCTACTGTACTCCCAGGGGAGGTGTAAGCAACACTTTTCCACAGCCTCTGTGTCAGCCCCTGCCTCTAGGTTCCTGCCTTGGTTTTCTGCCCTGATTTCCCTGGATGCTGAACTACAAACTGTAAGATGAAATAAACCCTTTTTTTCCCCAGGTTACTTTTGGTCATGGCGTTTCATCATAGCAATAGAAACCGTAACTCAGATACCTTCAAATGCTTCCTTTGTATGGTCAGAAAACACACATATTCACAGCAAGCTCGTTGACTCATTTCTGATTTCTGCTCTAGGTTCTATGGTCCCCTTTTCCATGCGCATTCTGCATGCAGAACTGCAGCAGTATCTGGAGAACCCACAGGAGTCCTTGGACCGACTTCATAGGGTCAAGACGGTCTGCAGTAAGGTAACTGTCACAGTGTTTAACCCACTTCATCTCAGCGCTCAGACCATGCCGTTCTCCACCTGTCCCCAGGGAGACCGTCTTACTTCTTCCGCACACACGAGGTCCTGGAATAGCATGACTGTGGTATTCACACCTAAAGTGATTTGGGGGACTTGAGGTTGGTTTGGGGCAGAGTCAGAGTCCTGAAACCCCTTTCCTTAGTTCACAGCAGACACATTCCTTATTGGAGACCACACAGGTGAGCACTGCCCAGCCTCCCTGAGAGTAAGCCAGGCCACCCTGGGCCAGGCAGTGCACTTTAGCCATGGGGGAATCTTCAGAATGACCCTGGGTGACAGCCATCATTCACCGGACCAATGCCAAAGGCCGGAAGGCTGTGGGTACTTGTCTAAGCGTTTCCAACTACAAAGTAATGTTTGAATCACAGAACCTTGAACTGTCATTCCATTCGGTTTTCTTTCTGGAGAATTGTGAAGCTTGTGGGAAACCCCTCCCTCAGAAGCCTCACCTCAGGTTAAGAGTGGCGTTGCTCTCCAACCCTCCTCACAGTGTTCCCAGTAGGACCTGGTAGGAATGGCAGCATGGTATAGTTTCTGAGAAAAGTATAGTAACATTTGTTAAGTCTCTTTTCACCTCCTGACTTTTCTCATAAAACCATTGTGGTGTCCCAGGGTCATGACTTTAGTCTCCCTGCAGAGTGCAGAGTGACAAGAGCCCTGCCAGCTTGTGCAGAGAAACCCTTACTCTAGTGGGGACAGGGATTCAGGCACTTGGCCCCCTTGACTTTGTATCCACTTCACTGTTCATGCCCTAACATAGAAGGTAGAAGAGCTAGGCATGGTGGCGCACATAATCCCAGGACTAAGGAGACTGAGGTGGGCAAAGCAGAAGATCTAAGCCAGATTGGGCGTGAAAATACTACCCAAAGAAATTACAGAAGACACACCTGCTTGCTCGCTTACACTTAACCAGCTCTTCTCGTAGTAACTCGTCTTCTATCTTAATCACAATCAAAGCAGGCACGGTGACACACACCTGCACTGTCCATACTCAGGAAAGGACCTGGAAAGGAAGAAGCTGGGCAGGAGGATTGCATCAAAGCCAGCCTTGGCTACATAGCAAAACCCTGTCTCAAAACCCCAGACTTGGGACTAGTGAGATACCTCAGCAGGTTTGCCATGAAGCTTAGCCTGGTCACCAAAGCAGAGAGGGGCGTCGTCCTCGTTACAACATTCTGAGCATCTGTAATCCAGTTTGCCCCATGAGTTCTACCTGTGTGGAAGATGCACTAAGGAATGGATAGAGTCTGTGTGTGTTCAGTGTGCCTATCAGGCCATGTTCTTACGTGGCATCCAGTTTTATCAGGATGTCACTTTCCACAAAGGAGTCCCATGTTAGTTTTGTCTGTTGTCTTTGAGTCGTTTGGTGAATTCACATGTTTGGTTTAAGTGGAATTAAGTGTGCCATGCTGCTGTGACTCGGAATTTTATGGCTGTCACTATCTGCAGATAGATGTCTATCTTCTGTTTTCTACGCCTCTCTTTCTGGTTCTGCAGGCTGTCTGTGCCTCCGGGTGTCACCAGAGCTTTGCAAGCCAATTGGGAAAGAACTCAATAGAGACATTCCTGAGAGCCATTTGCATAAATAGGTGTAATCCATAAACAGTGAAGTCCAATTAGCCTGGGGCTAATTTCATTTGCCAATACAGATGAGACACCCCCTCCCCAAAACCCCAGGTAGATTTGGCTTTGGGGTGCCACGTGGAAAGGCTTCCTGAGCTGCAGCTGGAGTAGGCAGCAGATGAGGCTCTGTCTCCTGCGCTCTGGAAAAGAATTGCGTGGGATGTGAATGTGGCCTGCTTCTCTACTGACAGCGTGAGAGCTCTGCTCCAGGAAGGGTTGGCGGCTTTGCTAAAAGGGGTTTCTGACAGATGGGCGCACTTGGGTTTGCTGCTTTACAGTAGACTAGGTTAGCAGTGCAGGACAGCAGCCTCCACTGTCCTCTCACTGGGCTCAGGCAGGCCAGCCAAGTGCCCTGATGGTGTCTGACGCTGCCTGCTGCTGGCGCTCCCCAGGGCAGATGCTTTCCTTGCTCCACTTTTCTGCCGCTCCCACAGACAGCAGATTAATTGTGACGTATTCAGAGAAGATGGGGCACTCGGCAAGCATATAAACAGTTAGAAAGAATGAGCGAGGACCATCGGGCCGCAGCCACACTCCCTGCCTTCCAGGCTCACACCAGGCCTTTGTTTCTGCCCAGAGCAAATTGCCCTCAGTGAAGGACCCGTGCCTCCCTCTGTGTGGGTTTGCAGTTTCCCTGCGCTGGTGGCGCTCACAGTGCAAATGTACTTCAGAAACCTCTGAATGCCACCATAACAAATCCCAGAGCATGAATAATAATAAAGCCGCTGGGCACTGCCACACCAGGGTGGAATCTTGATAGACCAAGCATGGCCCCAAGACTGAGAAGGGCACATGGGAACCTGGAGAAAAGCAGACTTTCCAGCTAGGCAAAATGTCTTTTACTCAGCCCTCTTTGCCTTTCTCTCCTCAGCACATGCATCCCCTCAACCTGATATAAGTGGAAAGAAAAGCACCCCTCCCCCCTTTTTAAGGCGTGAAGGTCCTAGAGGCTTTGTGAGAGCACTTTGGAGTCACACCGACTCGGTGGAAGCATCCAGCTGTTCATCCTGACCTGGCTTGGTCTGCTGTGCTGAGTGATGCGGCTAGTGACCTGGACCAGTGACCACTCAGTGCTGGAGCAGTGCAGATGTGGACTAATTCAACAGGAACACCCTGAGAACCCTCTTCCCTGCGGGAAGCCTGCATTCCAGAAGGCCCACAGGTGCCATTGATAAAGGCAGGAAGGCTTCCCTCTTAACTGTAAAACTCAAAGCAGGGACCTGGATCCATTTGTATAGGTTACAGGTTGTCGTTTTAAATACTGTGGCAAGCAAGTGGTAGTAGCTGTAGACAGATTCAAGCAGGGTGCCAGAGTCACTCAAGGCATCACGTCCCTGGGATGCACAGCTATCCTGAGCTGTGAGTGCTTAGTAGTATTGTTGCATTGGAAATGGAGTCTGTTACCAGATCTCGTCCAGGATGTGTGCAGGGGATCTGGAAGAGCCCCTCTGCTTTAGGGAGCCTCCTTACCAGAGATGCAGTCAAGTGAGGATCCCTCTCTCCCATCCCCCTGCTTCCTCCTGCTGCCTGCCCCCTCAGTACCAAGTATCTTCCCACAACTGAAGCTGATTGCAGTGGTGAGCTCATGAGACCCCCCAGTGAGGGATGCATTTCATGACGTGCAGATCGAATGAGCTGAAATTCCAGAGTGTTTTGGCTCACTGCCCCTCCTGGGAAGCCCTAAATTGAAGTCGGCGCAAGGTAACCTTGACTCAGCTGCACGCTTGTGATCAGCTGCTGCCTGGCAAATTACTCTGTGGCTTCAAGCACTTCCTTTAATTTTCGATTAGTGGGTTAATTGCACCTGTTGATGGGTTCAGGCGCCGTATTTCCATGCAAATGCCGCCCCCTTTATCAACCCTTTGCCCACCTCTGACACAGGTACACTCAGGTCCTCCTGACTCCCACCTGAGGAGCAAGCAGGCCGTGCTGCTGCCCTCCAGTTCCCTCAGTGTTGCTGCAGGTGACAGAATTCCATTTGCTCCTGAATGCCACTCAGCTGTGTGAAGATGCCACATGTCCTCTGTCCACTCATCTGTGGGTGGGCAGAGCTGCAGGAGCATGGTACCTTTGGGGCAGACAGGCTCCATTCCCTTTGGCTGGAGAATTGCCATACATTACCTACCACTCTACTGAAAATACAGGAGACAGAAACTTCTTTAAGGAAACAAGCTTATTCAAGGTCATCCGTGAAGGAGGCCAGACTCTTTAGCTGTATCGATGGGTGGGACAGGCTGTGAGGGAGGTGGATCTGGGCTGCAAGTGCCCATGCTGGGTGAGGGGCCCTCTCTCCAGAGGCCTTTTCCTCCTCAATGTTCTCCTGCACCTTGATCTGAGGCCAGCATCTGCATTTGCTCCTCGGGTCATGACAGTTACTTCTCTGTGAGTTGGTTCATACGAACCAAGGGGAACAGGGGGCCTTACCAAGTCTGCAAAGGAGGAGAGATCAGATGTGCAGGGCAGGCAAAGGTAAGTGAAATGAGGGGAAGATGGAGAAGACAGGCAAGCCAGAGTGTCCGTCCTGCACTGTTCAGTTGGTGGCTCTGTCTTCAGGGTCTATAAAGGACTCCCACTCTTGCTTTTCCCAGTGGCTGTGATAATGGAGTTAGGGCAGGGACCCATCCTGGGAAGCTCCAAGACACCAGTGATAAAATCAGAAAAGGGGCCTTCTTTAACCACTGTGATCCATAGCAGCAGCCAGGGTGGTCTGTCGCTGTGGGTATCACCTGGGGTTGGTGGTGGCTCTTGTCTTTCAGAACTGGGACTGTCACTCCATTCCTACCTGGTCTGCAAGGCAGTAACAGCTGGGTCAGGTTTTCTGTCTGGACCACCTCCAGGGCATTACTAGTTCCAGCCTGGAGTGGGCTGCCAGGTCGCTCCCTCACACCTCTCAAGGGTGGCTGTTCATAAGAGCCCTCCATTCCTTGCTTGCATGTCCTCATGCGGCACCAGGCTCCCTTCCCAAAAGTCAGGAAGAGCCCCAGCGTCACCTCCACCTGTTTCTGTTTATTGGGAGTCGCAGAATCCAGCCTGTGAACCGTGTGCACTGACATGAGAAGGTGGCCTGTGTTTTAAGTATTTTACCCTGGCAAGTCAGCTAGAATCTTAAGGATGAATAGGTTCTGGGCATGCTTTAGGGGAACCCCGCCCTCCACTTCTTCTCCCTGACAGTTCCCTCCACTTCTTCTCCCTGACAGTTTCTGGTGGGAGCTCGTGGCTCCAGGAGGAGCCAGCCTGCGGGTCAGGTGTCTGGAGAAGCCACACCCACAGGCCTCAGTGTCCTCCCCAGCATCTCAGGCAGCCTGCTGAGAAAGCTCCCAGAAGTTGCAGAGACCCACTTACTTCAGCAGTCAGCAAGGGTTAGCCTCACTGCTCCCAGGCCACACGTTTCCAAACCTGTTTGTTGCAGGGACAGAGGCAAGAAAAACCACAGGAAAACTCTGAGGCTATGAAACGGTTTTTATTTTTTTAATATTTTGTTGTGGCTTCATGTAATTAATTTTCCCTTGGCACTTATGAAGTTTACAAAACACTACAAGTACATTCTCCATGGAGCCCCATAGTCTATAATGCAGACGAGAAAAGTGTGTTGGGGCTTCCATATAGGGAAATAGAGATTAGAGATGGTAAGCTTAAGTCATCCTGAACCTGAAGCCACGTCTCACTATGTCCAGCATCACTGCTGTAACTGTGCCTCGCTGTGCACGAGGACATGAAGGGCTGGTGGAAAAGGAACCATCTGTGTCTGAACTGACAGTGTCCATCTGTAGAATGGATTCCCTGTAGTCTACAGACAGCTTCCTGAGGCGAGAGTGTGGTGCGCAGCCCTTTCTGCCCAGATGGCCCGCCCATCCACATGGACACAGGCACATCCTCCATTGTTACTCTGTCCTTTGTGCACACTCCACTGTGTGCAGCGCCTGGTCCTGTGTGGTCACTCTGCCCTCTGCTTTGCACTGTTGTCCCTCTGTCTCCTCTGGAGAGCCACAGCCCACCCGTCTCTTCCCCTTGCCTCTTCCTGATCAACAGTTTACACTTCCCAAGGCCACATGATGTTCCAAGGTGATCCATCCAAACATCTCAGATCCCAGTGCAGAGGCCAGAACCTGCTGCCCCTTGGCCCTACCAACTCTACTTTTTCTTGTCAGTCACAGAAGGAAGACTGAGCCACAGATATAGAGGAGTGTGTCACCTCTTTTCTGAACCCAGACCTCCAGCTGCTCTAGCCTGTCACGGCACCATCCTCCAGCTGAGCTCTGTCCTCTGCTTTCTCAGTTCCCATCATCAGGGCACTCATGTCTGTCTGTCACTGGCTCCCGGGCCTCAAGCCCCTTGTCTCTGCAGTGGTAGATTACAGGCCCAAGGCTGGATCTCTGAAAAATGGTGGAGCCTAGACTTGCCCACATGGCCAAGATGATATTCAGATACCCAAACACAGCCGCTCCCACCCTTCCTGGAGCTGTACAGCCCCCGTCCTCTGCACATGGCACCCAAGGGACCTCCTCCGAAGCATCACCTTGGTTTGTCCCACAGTTTCCAACCACATGCCATTAGGACCTCGGCTGAGGACTGCTCTGACCTGGAAGAGTCTTCTAAGCCATTAACTCTTTACAAGGTGTTACCTCAGAACAGAACTGGGCCAGGGATCGTGCACAAGCAACAAAGTCCCAACTACTTGGGTAGCTGAGGGAGGAAGAACACTTGACCCCTTAAGCTCAAAACCAGCCTGGGCCACACTGTGAGACCTGTTTTGAGGGAGGGGAATAAAGACCCTCCCCTTCCTTTTTTAATTACAAAGGAGCTATCGTAGTAACCTGGGGCTATAACTTCTGTCTCCTTTTGGAGAGCCCACTCCTGTGGCACTGCTTGCCAGCACCCTTGGCTGGACCTCCCCCACAGCTTATATTGGGCTAGTTGCCCATAGTGTCAACACCAGTCCATGGTGATTGTGGGTGTGGGGAGGGGCAGGGGAGAGGAAGATGAGGCTTCAGGGTGAAGAAGAAAATGGGCCTGCACAACTGTAGATCCTGTCTCACCCAGACAAGGTGGCTACTGTGGGCCTTGGCTACAATGTACCCTTGATTTAAATTTGATAAAACTGAAAGAAATCCTTTAACCTTCATGTTTATCTAATCAAATACAGTAGAAATGCCAGTTAGTATCATTCTGCCACCCATGCTTTCACAGGGACCTCTGCCTTCAGAGCATGTTCCAGAACAGTATGGTGCATTGCGCCTGCTGGGAGGGATCTAGTTAATACTTGTTCTCTGGGTCTGCATCCAGGACAACACAGACCTGTGGATGGGGGTCACAGGTCAGCCTTTCCCTGCAGTACCCGCATCTCCTAAGTGGTGCAGACATGGCCCCCAAGGCTCAGAAACCTCATGTCTGCAGTCAGAACCTTCCCACCGATACTCAAGCCCCTTAGTGGCCTGGGACACTGCAGACCCTGGAGCTCCTCAAAATACCACTCGCCAAACTCACAGGAGGTGAAAGCGTCTGTCACCTGCTCCGGTCCCTCCCCAACATGTAGATACATGCTATGCTAGTTACTTGTCTTTGAAGTGCACAGACCATGGAAGGGAAAATGTTTGTTTTGATTCATGGTTTTAAAAGGGTTCAGGCTCGTCACTTGACCCATGTGCCCCACCATAGCATCACAGGAAGACTGCATAGCATAAGCTTGCAATAGTTTAAACATGTTTTGCTCCAAGATTGTTGGTTTGTACAAGCTGGCTGGGGACCACAAGGACCTTTCCCTAGTACCTACTTCCACCAGCTAAACCCTACTTCCTGAGCTCTCTAGAACCTCACAGTAGGCCCGCCAGCTTGGGCCATGAGCATTAGCCAGTGAGCCTGTTGAGATCATAGCACACGTTGGAAAAGAAGATTAAAGATTCCCCAGACCATCACAAAACCAGGAGAGCCCAGAGCAGGCAGTAGAGTCCTTGCTAGCCCCGCCTCTGCCACCTCCACTGACACCTCCACCTTCTGTCTGTGCTGCCTCACACATTGCAGTGGGTACTGCCACCCCTCTGAAGTGCCCCACTTCTTCAGAGCCAGAACAGCAGGCAGCCTCCCGTGAGTGCTGGCTGAGATATGCAGGGCTCCATGGAGGCAGCCTTCCCCCAGGCCTGCACGTCCAGTACAGAGATCCAGGTGTGTTCCAGGGTGGGTGATGCAGTGGTCCTAGAACATGGAATTGTGCACACGGACCTCTCCACACCCCTCAGAGACAAAGAACTGCCCACTGTCCTGCTGTCTGTGGCTTTTTCTGGATGCAGATGCCAGCCTTTGTCCTAGTTCACTGCGCTCTCAGACTAAATCCTGAATGCTGGTGCCCTCTGCTGTCCCTTATCCCTTCTCTTTCTTCCCTGGCTGAGGGGATTTAAGAGTTCATTCCTGGTCAGTTTCCAGCTTCATGATCAACAAATTAGCTGGGAAATATCATTTGACCTAGTTGGAACTGGCTCACTTCCCTCCAAGGTCACACTCCTGAACCCCAATGTCTGTCCCCTGAATCTCTCAAAGGACAGTCTTGAGCCCCACGTGTGTCTCGAGTCACAGTCCACAGCTAGTTAGTTACTCTCTTGGTTATACAAACTACTGACTTTACAAAGGATAATACCCAATATACCACACATGAGGAAAGAAAGGACTCTCAATGCAGCCCTCCACTGCCTACCTGCCTCCTGGAGGGTAGCCACAGGGTAATGTCACCCAGCAGGTGGTGAGAGAAAGGTAGGTTTTTCACAGAGCAGACAGATGCATGAGAGACTTTTCCATTAACACTACCCCCACTTTTCTCTTAACACATATTCTCATCCTGCCCCAGGATATAATAATAATAAGTAATAAATAAAATAATGACAATAGTAAACCATCTTCCTAAGCCACAGGGGTCATGGTGACTTTTCTTTCTGGGAAAACCCAAATGCAGAAGAAACAATGCAAAGGTTTTAACCAAACAATAAAAACTGTGTGCCAGGTGGTGGTGGCACATGCCTTTAGTCTCAGCACTCAGGAGGCAGAGGCAGGCAGATCTCTGTGAGTTTCAGGCCAGCCCCATCTACAAAGCAAGTCCCAGTACAGCCAGGGCTACACAGAAAAACCCCACCTCTGCAGGGAGGAGAAAGGGTCATCTTCATGGAATGTAGCCAGTGTTGTAGGAAAGGCTGCAGGCCTGGCGGTGCCCAGAGGACAGGAGCTGATGCTCCCATGGAAGTTAATTACCCTCATGTATAACACATCTGATGCTTTCCATGAAAAGAAAAATGGAACACCCTCTAGGTTCACATCTGAGAAAGCTTTACGAGTCTCATCAGCCTAAACTCCACCTCCCACCAGAGTGAGGGCCCTGCCCTTCTCATTGGCTCTAAGTAACTGGTAGTCATCACAGTGCAAAGGACCCATCTGTGCAGATATTCCTTAATGAATTGGTTTCCACCCAGAGAAATATGCTTTGTCCAGGATATACAATGACACTGTGGACAAACCTATTCACCGTTTTGTTGTCCTTGTTTGAAATGACTGCAGATCCTGGCCAACTTGGAGCAAGGCTTAGCTGAAGACGGTGGCCTGAGCAATGTCACCCAGGAGAGCAGGCAAGGTGAGCAGTCCCCTTCTGTTCACGCTCTTGGGTGTGAGACTTGACCCTACAGGTGGTCCTCGCTGTGCTGTAGGGGGACCCTGGGTAGGTGAGGGGAAGAACATGAGTTTAACCCAACGATGAGAAATATAAGTGGGTTCTGAAAATTGCCCCGCCCAGCCATTGGTGCCCTAGGGACTTTCTATTTGCCTAGACAGATTCTCAGGGCAGGAGGGAGCACATTGAGAAGGAGGGGAAGGGAGCCGTAGTGTGTGGTCAGTGGCCGAGCATCCTGATCTTTCATGGTGTCTTAGAAATCACCTATGGACACACGGTAAACTGCACGGGCAGATCTGCCTCTGAGAAGGTCATAGCTCCGCCGTTTCCTTCTGCTATAGTGAAACACCCAAATCTGGTTCATTTATAAGGAAGAGAATTGTATTAGGCTCGCGGTTCTGGAGTCTGGGATGTCCATGAGTCGATGCTGGCCTGTGGCACACACAGTCTTCAGCATTGTAGCAGAAAGTAAATATCACATGACTCTTTTTGTTTGTTTGTTTTTTTGTTTTTCAAGACAGGGTTTCTCTGTGTTGCTTTGGAGCCAGTCCTAGAACTAGCTCTTGTAAACCAGGTTGGCCTCGAACTCACAGAGATCTGCCTGCCTCTGCCTCCCGAGTGCCACATAACTCTTTTAAAACCACCAATACCATTGGTAAGGCCTCGCCTCAGGACTCCATCTACTTTCCCAGTGTCCTCCCAAAGACCCCCACTTCAGATACCATCAACATGTGACTTTAGGTTATATCCTCAATACGTGAACTTGTGTGCACATTCCTACCGCTGAGCACGCTAGCAAACAGTCAGTTCCTTTGAAAAGGTTTATGACTCCCTGGGATTGAAGGGCCATGTGTGTATGTGTGCCATGTAGGTGAGTGATATGTGGTGTATGCGTGTGTGATTTGGGATGTGTATGTGTGCATTTACATGGGTATATTCTGTTGGTAACAAGGCTGAAACCCAGAGGCATGAATGTGTCAGCTTGCCCTCATTGATGCAAGCAGCATAGTCCCCAGCTCAGCCAATACTCCTGATGACCTCACAGCCCATCAGTGTGCCCCTCCACTCACATCAGATGTCTGTGAAGGGACCATTGCAACCCCAGCAAGTTCATAGCGCCAGTATGAAAAACCTAAGAAGAAACTATCAGTGAAGGTTCTGAACCAGGTGATGGCTGACACCGGAAGTGAGCAGAGATGTACAGTTCACGTGTCTACTGTGTGGCAGCCATGACACTGGCCTTGTCCTGTCTCCAAGCGGGGGTGCTTCTCTCCTTCCTTTCACCCAGCACTTTTGTGTTCACTGCTGGTGTCCACCCTCACCAAAGCCTGTGAAGAAGGCAGACCAGCACTGTTCCCATCTAAGACTAAAGGCCTGGGGAAGTGGTCAGTTCCAGGCTGCAGGGACTAAAACAACCACCAAGGCCTGACCTCTGCAGAGCCTGCTCCTCCATAGCCAGTGGACACGAGCGGGGGCTGTGTGCACGGGGCAGCCTCCACCTTGGGCAGCAGATGTACCGAGTCTGTATCAGGCACGCTCGTAGGCTTAGGGTTCTGGCATAGAAGTGGGCTCCTGCTTACTGATCTATCTTCGTCTGAGCGGGGCTGTTCCACTTGCTGCATCTGTGCATGTGGTCTCATATGAGAGCCCACTCTGACCTTCTCACTGAGAACACTGTCTTCTGTCTCCACTGCTCCATACAGTGAATTAAAGACATTCTGGTGAGACCTGGTAGGGTTAGGCTGCAGGTGGCGGGGGTGGGGAGGTTGAAATCAGTAAACAGGGTGCAGCAGTTTCTAGCTTACACAAGCATGCTTGCTCGTGCGTGCTCACGTGCTCTCTCTCCCCTGCAGCCTCTGTTCAGCTGTGGAGGTCACGACTGGGCCGTGTGCTGTATTCCATGGCAAACTGTCTGCTCCTGATGAAGGTACGTGGGCACCTGAGCTGTAGAGCACCTTGCTCTAGAAGACAATGTCATCAGGAAGCTGCAGGGAAGTCTGTGTGCTCCCGCAGGCCTGACAAGGACGTGGGCTGTGGGCCTCAGCGGTGTTCAGCATGACCTAGATTGCTCAGTAGAGTTCACTCACACTTGGGGGCCAAACTTGTCATTTTGAAATTCCACAGAAGACAGTTTATGTTACTGAATTTAATTGAGCAGACCTAGGTCTAAGTGGTCTGATTAAAGCTGCGCATTCCACCCGTTTTCCTCTGAACTGCTTCCAGAAAGCATCCTTTGTTCTGGTTTTAGTGTGAGGGTCATTTTTTGCTTGTTTGTTTTAATGATTGATGGTTTTGACATCTGAAGGCAGGCTTTCCCACCAGACCCACTTATGAGGGGGTCACCCAAACTTTCCCCCTGAGGAGCCAGCATGAATCAGGGAACCCAACTGAGCCATCAGACACTGTGTCTATTCTCCACACAGGCCCTGCCAGCACAGGCAGCCATGTTTTCAGACTTGTCTCATCTCAAATACATCCTATGCCTGGCTTGCCTCCCGCGCTGGGCACGGGTGGCCTGCCACAGAGCTGGCGGCCTTGCTGCCAGCTGCAGGCACTGAAGCTGCCACAGAATCTGTCAGCAGGAGACGCCCGGAGCAGCGCCGTTAACACCTTCTGAGCTGTGGTGAGACAGCTCATCACTCCTCCCACAGCCAAGGTCATCTTGCCCTGACTGAGAATCAGAGTGGGCACCTTACCAAGTGGAGAAATGTGCACCTCCATGTGGCCATGTCCTTGGGTTTGGCAGGAAAAAGTGTGTGGCCACAGCCCAGCTATAGGACAGAGTGCATTCTCTGCACCTCTGTAATATGCAACATTGGGTGTAGACAGACAGGCCAGGCTCATCCTCTGGTAGATGACCTTGTCACAGGAAGGATGGGTGTCCTAAAATCTCTCTCAGCTCTGATTCTCACAGCCTTTTCCTACTTTCTAACTCATTAGTTTTCAGAAGTTCCGTGTCTAACACATTTGCACAGGTCCTGTTGCCTATAGCGCTGCTCTGTTACTGTCCTCATCCCTCCTCTTCCCTCATGACATCATTGCAGAGCCTGCTCCACCCCCATGTGCTGCAGCCTTTATCCAGGGCCTCCCGTCAGTACTGCAGTGGCCAGGGGCAAGCATCACCTGAAAGTCTCTGAGTCTTGGTTGCCAGGCATTGTTAGGCATGCAGCAGTGGTGCTGCCCTACCATAAGCTGGAGATCCTCAGAGAAGGAAGTCCCTGCTTTGATGTCGGGCATTCGGCTGCTTGCATTTCTGAGATGCTCGGTTAGAAAACTGCGGAACAAAAATGCTTTCCTTTGTTCTCCTGCACCAGTGATAGCACCATCAGCACAGGCACAAACGTCTGCCTGTGTCACCCACCACTCCGGACTCGGCACAGGACAGATTATCGTGTTTCAAAAATGATTCCACAATGGGTGTAATTTAAGTTAAAAGTTCGGTTTAATTTTTATTTTCATGAGTTAAAGGAGTGAAAGAAAGGTTGCAAGTAGAGTGGATGCAAGCATATGCATTCTTCTGCCATCTAGTGGGCACAACCAGTATTGCCGCGGTGGCCGGGCCGCTGGGCTGGGGCCTGTGTACTGGCTAACAGTGACTTAATCAGCCTTTTTTAATGATAAGAAATTTGGTTTTATGTTCCAGTTCTGAGTATCCCACAATACATTGTGCAGGAACTTGCTTGCAAGACAAAGCCCTCTGTTCATAAACACGACTGGGGTGGATCTGCCTGGTGCTGCAGCCTCCCTTGGTGGCTCCCTTGGAGCTCCACATCCCCAGACCTCCCACAAGGCACCACCACCCGTTGAGGCAAACAGGCTGCCTCCTCCTAGCTCAGGTCACACTATGTTACGCCTTCAGTGGAGAAAGGCCACTAATACGGTTCATTCCCCCAGTGTTACTGCTGACAGGTCAGGCTAGAAATACTTTTGCCCGTGCATGGGCAGCTGTATCTTTTCAAGGGGCATGGTCCGAAGAGTAGATTGGGCACTCTCCGAGAAGCTGTTGTTGGCCTCGTTGCTTTAAAGGACCCTCCAGGTTCCAAGGTTTGAGTAAATTGACTGGCTCTAACCCACTGGAAGGTACCCTCCTTCTAGCAGGCATGCCCTAACCCCTGAGGCTTGTTGACATCTGCAAATATTACGCCTCTGTACCTGCCTGCTGATCCCTTCTCTGCTGGGTCTACCCTGCCTTCCCAGGAGAGCAGTAAAATTCCCTTAAGACTGGACGTGCACACCTTTAATTCCAACACTTGGGAGGCAGAGGCAGGGGATCTCTGAGAATTCAAGACCAGTGTGGTCTGCATCACTACAGGCCGTACAGAGATACACAGTAAATAAATAAATAAATAAATAAATAAATAAATAAATAAATAAATAAATAAACTATAACAGGTATATTTAGGCCTGTTTCTTTCCTGCCGGGCCATCCTCAGTAGCATGAACCCCTGGCTCTAGGCATGTTTGGAAGGCAGTAATGTCAGTCAGAAAACCTTGTTACCCAGGCATACTGGCCTTCCATGTTCCTACCCTGGCCCTGTCCACAGCTGTCTGTCAGATGCATCAAGATCAAAACAGAGCGCAGGTCACGACAGCATGTGATCAGGTGCAGCCCTGTGTCTTGGAGCTGGTGACACTTAGCACAGTCCGCCCTTTGCTCAAATGTGGGGGTGCAGTCAGGTTAGAGGGGGACAACGGCACGGAGCATAGGGGCCACGACTCTCCTGAGGGAAGTAAAACTGGCTGCTGCTCTGGAGCGGCCAGAGCCCAGGACAGTGGTCTGAAAGCAGCCACACGAGGATGGCATGTTCCCCCAGCCATAACCCTGGCTTCCAGAATGTGTGGCGCCATCACAAGCACCGGACACAGATGCCCCTGCACACGAGCACACATGCTCCTGCTGGCACAGCTATAAGTAAGGCAGCCCGGCCGCGGGCTGCAGTGATGTGGTGATGGCGGAAGTCAAGGCATGTGGGCTCTGGCTCCTTGTGAGCATCAGGCCTTGAATAAAATTAGTTTTAACGAGCTGTACTTGAAGGTACCAGACTGGAGAGTCTTCTTTTTTTTTTTTTTCCCCTGCCAAACTGGAATTTTGCTCGTCGTCTGTCTTTTAACCTCCCAATTAGCAAACTCAGTAACTGAAGTCCTAGTTTGGAGGAAACAAAGTTGAGAATATGGAATGAAATACCTTCCCGGATCTTATGGTTAGGAGAAAATCAGCAGTGGTGACCTTGGGCTGGTGACTGTGAGCCAGAACCGAGAGGAAGTAAATGTTCGGCACAGTTCACACCACAAAGCTTGCTCGAGTACATGGCTACTGAGGATGAAGGAGGAGCTGACCTCTGAACCTTGTGATAGGCAGTACCCGACTCTCTGAGACCAGGTCTCACACCTTTTACTACTGTAGGCCAAAAGTGGGAAACGGACGCTATGTCGGCGGTTGCCTCAAGGAGAGCTGCAAGCAGGGTTGGCGTGTGGCCACAATCAGAAAGTGCACACAGCTAAAGCACGCGAGACAAAGGCTGTGCAGATTGCAGGCCCCAACCTGCAGCACTTCGGGGCCCCTGTGCACTTGTCCCTATAGAGCAGCGTGACTGCATGTGCATTACAGGAAGCAGTGACATCAGTGTCGTAGCGAAGGCTATTGGCAGGCTCTTGTTTCAGTACAGATATTTCACGTCAGTGTCTAGCACAGCAAATGTTTGAGACACTTTGAGAACGTAGCTTATATGTCTGGAGGATGGGATGGTGCAGAACCACAAGTCCTTACAACAACTCTGCCAGGAAAGAGCTAGGGACCCAGCGTGGAGGCTTCTGGCTTCTGCGAAGGTGGGAGCAAGAAGCAGCCTAAGGGCCTAATTCTAGGTCCAGAGCCTCTGATGACTGCAGGGATGTGTGTCACACAGAACTCAGCCCATCACCACTGAAGGAAGGGGTCCGGCCCACCGCCTCCACAGCTGTCTGTGTGTGTGCCCTCGGTCTGTACGCTCAGGGAACAGCTGTACAGCGACTGCAGCTCACAGTGTGCTCTTGGTCTCTTGCCACAGGACTACGTGCTGGCCGTAGACGCCTACCGTGCAGTGATCAAGTACTACCCGGAGCAGGAGCCGCAGCTGCTGAGTGGCATTGGCCGCATCCTCCTCCAGGTACACTGCTGACAGCCTGGCAGCTGAGCAGGGTGGCTGCAGTCCAGTGGGGCTGCCAGGAAATCTGTCCCTCAGAGCTTATACAGAGAAGGAGCAGTAAGGAAATGTTTTCAGTTCAAATGAACATGACCTAAGTTAAGGTGTCCTTAACAGCGATTCTGTTGTGTGGTGTTCTGTCCTGTTGCAGCCAGGGACATCTCCCAAACTGCAGCTGCTCTGTAGAGGGAACACTCAAGTGCACCCTGTCAGGGTGGCTGCTGCAGTGATCCAGAGGCTCAGCCACCCTCGGCAAGGCTCTCTAGTGTTTGGCATGTCTTCCTGTTGATTCCAGGGTCGTGATCTCACACTGCAGGCTGCCGGGCATATGGACCCTGTGTTTCTGTCTCTTGAGAGCCTCTGAATGTGGGAGAGGCACGTGGGTGAGGGACAGTTAATGGCAAGAGGAGAAAGCACCAACCCACACAGGTGTGTGGTCACAGGATTGAAACACTCTGCGCTCCTGACCTCACAGTTAGCCTCGACATCTGAACAGCAGCTGACTCTTCCTGACCCTGGGAGTCTAGAACTCCCAGGTACTACATCCTGTGTCCTGACTCCTTAGCAAGGCCCTCCTGCCCAGACGACCTAGGACACAAGAGGTGCAGAGGGCTTCTAAAGGTCCCAGGTTCGATCCCAGGTTTCGGCACCAGTTGTCCCGCGCGACCGTCTCGCCAGCAAGAACAACGCGGCACACAAGGAACCTTCTGCAGTAAGCTTTAATGCTTCTTGAGAGGGAGAGCATAAGCTTCCAGAGCAGAGACCCAGATGCAGGGAAACCCTTCCCTTAAATAGAGGCTTCTACTTGCCTAGGATGTGTCAGCCCCTGGTTGGCTGCAACCCATCGCACGAGATGATGCCACGGGATAGGTGGGATGGGACGAGGTGGAAAAACCCTTCGCATATGCGCAATGCACTTGTTTATTACTCGGGAACACAGGATATGGGTGCCATCTTGTAATGGCGAATAGCGGGCGCGGCTCCCCACAAAGAGGGAACACTGAAATTTGATAGTTTGGGGGCCGGGACAGCCCCAAGGATGTGTATCCCTCATGGACCACATCTCCACAGTGAGAGCCATAGAGCATCAGGAAGGGTAAACATTTACAGATCAGACAGACTTCACTACTGAGCTGGAGCTGATGAATACCGAGTGAAAGGGAGGAGACTGGAAAAGGGAGCCCTTGCTCCATCTTGAATTCCAACTGCAAATCAAAGGAGAGGCTTGGCTCACGGGTGCTGAAAGCCCGAGGCTGATACAGGCATCAGCCAGTGCGGCCCTGGGGAGAAAAAAAGGGCTGTGTCCTCAGCGGATAGAAAAAGGGCAAAACCTAGGGGCAGTAGATTTGCAGGGCTGGGTCCTCAGCCCTGGGCACTGCTGCAGGCCAGGGTTCCATCTCAGGATCCAAGACAGAGGAGAGCCACAGCCCTCTAGACATGTTGCTCCAGGCAAGAGCTGCAATATCCCCTGGGCCAAGGCATCAGAGCCCAAGTAGGTTAGATCTTCAAGGCCAAGATTCCTGGGCACTGTTGAGTTTGACCTGCAAGCAGTGTAGTGCTGGCATCTGGTCGTGCATGCCCATTTTCTTGTCCTTGGTGCACAGGAGTAACTGGCCAGTCTTCAGTGAGAAAGAGCAGCAGCCAACTGTTGTAAGGAAGCCACAGAGAACCAAAATAACCACACAGAAACTGTATTATTTCAATCACTGTTTGGCCCATTAGCTCTAGCTTCTTATTGACTAACTCTTACATCTGAATTTAACTCATCTCCATTAATCTGTGCATCACCACGAGGTCGTGGCCTACCACCAAAGTTTCAGCATCTTTCTTCCAGCATTCAGTTTAGTCTTTCCTACCTAGCTCTGCTCTGCTATAGGCTCAAGACAGTTTCTTTATTCATTAACCAATAAAAGCAACACATAGACAGAAGGACCTCCCACGCCAGCCGATTTGGATTCTCATCAGCACATCATGGCCAGGCTTAAGATACCTGGTCATCCCACCGTGGTGAGTGAGCAGAGCGAGCCCTTCTACAGCCATGTCTGTCTGAGTGTGTAAAATGAAATGTGGACACACTCACATGTTCTCAAAGGCCATCCCTGGCTCCTGAGTCTGGGAAAGTACACCAGAGAAATGGAAAAATCAGACACCCGCTCCAAACAAGGCAAGGCACTTTCCATTACAGTGCTGAAGAGTTGGAATAGAAGCAGTTTACTGTAAACAAATGTGCAGAAGCCTGTGGGGAAAGTATCAGGAATGGACTGCACCAACCACATGCGGTTGTAAATGACAGACAGCGGGCTCCTCGAGAATCTCACATGGATGAACTTGGATATTAATATGCACCTTCTCCATTAGCTCCACACTTACATTTAAATGTGTTTTTAAGGTTCCTCTAAAATGCTGTGTGATCGAGAATAGGCAAGCCATTATTGTACCACCCCCACAATTGCTGGACCACAGAGGAAGACAACTTGGACAAATATGAGTGCCCCCAAGGCACACACCCCTCCCCAACCTCTCCTAGCTCTCCTGGCCACAGACCTTCTGTTTTAATTCTTCAGGGTATTTTGTTCTGCAGAGTGGTCTTCATCGTTTCAGAGATAGGCGTAGAGCCAGTCTGCCTGTGAGCACAGGGTCACCTCTGTAGACTGTGTGCCATTCATGTAACAGCTGGAAACCCAGCTCAGGCGTGTAGCACAGTAAAGGGCTTGTTTTTGATTCCGTTCCCAGATATGAGGGAACTCTTAATGGCTTTGCGGGTCCCCACAGGCGTGACTGCCTCCTTCCCACATTCCCTGCCAGCCCTGAGAAAGGCCAAGTGGTATCTGCATATCTGAAATTCTCAGGCCTATGGATGTCACCGTCACACACAGCATCCTGTAGACCATGTGTGCCTTCTTCTCAGAGAGCAGATGGACAGTGGCTAGCAGGAGGGAATTGGACATGAGAAGGATTCCACATTGAGGAAGGCTGGAGACACCTGTGTCCGGGAGCATCTCAGACAGTCCAGAAGCAGAACAGAGTTATCCAGTGTCTGGACGTCTGCAGCATTTGTCCTTTGAAATCACTTCCCTCTGGCTCACACTCCGCCCCTCTAGGTCTTTTCACGTGGGTCTTAGGAGGTCATCACTTATACCAGCAAGGTGGCTTTTGAACTTCCATGGAAGTGCAGTATCCAACGGATACTGCTGCGCAGCTGTCCAGGGCAAGGGGATCCTGTGAACATGTGACTTGAAAGCAGGAGACCCATGACTATCAGAGTTCGCTGGAGAGCCAGGAATGTGGCAGACCGTGAGGGAGACTCCAGACTGCAGGGAGCCAGGAAGTGAATGCTGGGACACAGCAGGGGGTGGGGGGAGCAGGAGGCGGCAGCACTGCAGATGGGGATGGCCAGTTGGAACTGCAGCCATGAGAAGGAGCAGGTGGGGAAGAGTGGTACACAGTGGCCCAAGGATGCCTGACGGATGGTGGCCGTACACTCTGACGTGTCCTAGACATCATATCTGTGTTGTGTACTTGCAGCTCATTAACCAGCAGTCAGACCTCAAGAAAACTGCTTAGAAAGGAATGGCCTCCAGCTTGAAAAGCTGTCAACCCCTCCCCAGGAAATGCAAAATCTTTTCTTGTTTTTTTGAGTCGTTGAGTGGCTAGAAATGATTATAAGGACAAACAGCAAATGAGATGTGTATTGAAGAACATCAGTGGGAAGGCTGCCCCTCATCCCCAGCTCAGCAGGTAGATGAGCCCACGCTAGAGAGGGCTCC
The DNA here is from genome assembly GCA_028555095.1 of Dicrostonyx torquatus. Lineage (NCBI taxonomy): Eukaryota > Metazoa > Chordata > Mammalia > Rodentia > Cricetidae > Dicrostonyx > Dicrostonyx torquatus. The sequence continues at coordinate 9,950,912 of JAQHUG010000018.1, read as the reverse complement.
TTCCACTTGCCCCCACCTCAGGCTTAGGTGAAGTGCTTCCCCAGGGTAGGACCTCAGGCGCTGCCCTGCCCAGTGTACTCTAGAGTCACTCTGGAGAGACTTACCTGGGCCTCACTCTAGTTCCAGAAACAGGCCTGCAGGTAGGTAGCTGATGACCTGCTCCCCAAAGCACTGGCTCCCCTCAGAAGACAGAGGTCAACCCAAGTTGTGTTCTCAGACAGAGATAAGGTGCTGTCAACGGGGAGAGCCACCAGGCTGAGCAGCTCAAACAAGCCTCCTAGTACATATGCTGGACTTCAGCAGAATCGAGAACTCATGTAGCTCAGTCACTCAGCCTCCTCCAGGCATTAAGAGACAAACAATGTTGAATATAATAAGGTACAGTGTAGTCAAAAGATGATATTGTGTGGGTGACCTTCAGGTAGACCGAACACATGGGACATGTGTCTGTCCCTTACCAGTGTGTACAGCAAAACCCTTTCTTTTCTTCCACTTGTCCAACCTGAGCAGACCATTGCTTTCCCTTCATATTTTTTTTTAAGTTTTTAGTTTTTCAAGACAGGGTTTCTCGGTAACTTTGGAGCCTGTCCTAGAACTAGCTCTTGTAGACCAGGCTAGCCTCGAACTCACAGAGATCCACCTGCCTCTGCCTCCCGAGTGCTGGGATTAAAGGCGTGCACCACCACTGCCCGATTTTCCCTTCATACTCTTAAGGCAAAAGAAGGGCATGGACAATGCCTGGACATCTTGGCTCTGCATCCCAACACTCCCCTATCACTGATGGAGAGCCAGGGCCAGGACTCCTGGTGCCGTCTAGTCTGAATTTCTTTCATCTCCCTAGTGCCTGTCCTGAGGGGCCCTGCCTTGTTTGACAGGGCTATGAATGGGTTTGCTCCTTTATGTTTGTAATAATATAAAAGTATTATTCTCTATTATTTGGTTAAAATATTACTTTGAAATTGGAAAATTGGTGGTTATCTACCCTGTCACCAGGCAGAAATACCCCAGAAGTCAACCTGGGCATCTTATGTTATTCCCAGAGTTTGTTTTTACTTAATGCTATGCCAGGATTTATTCTTGGGGACTCAGCTGCTAAGTCGTAAGACTTGAGCCAGGTGTTCACATTAACATAATTCCCTGATGGAGACAAGAAGCACCAGACACTTACTGAACACCAACCTGAGACTCTGTCTTAAATGTTCCCTGCTCACTGGGTGGGCTCTGAGGTCCCCTGGGTGAGACACGGGGACTTCCTATTCTGACACAATACTGGGGAACAAGTGTGACTTTACATCTATACCTCTTTGGATTTGTCGGCTAAACTGACTGCGGAACTTTGCCCAAGCAGATTGGAGACATAAAAACGGCTGAAAAGTATTTTCAAGACGTTGAGAAAGTGACGCAGAAGCTGGATGGACTGCAGGGTAAAATAATGGTTTTAATGAACAGGTAAATATCTTTCAGTGATTTACTTAGTGTGTGTGCACATACACATGCCTGCTGAGCTCGGGACCACTGTGGAGAGTTGGCTGTGATACCTGTGAGCTCCACGGACTGGACTCAGGGTTTGAAGGACAGCTGGTAATTTAACCTCAACCTGCTGAGTCGTCTCATTGGCCCACAGTTCGGGGTGTGTCTTTTTCCCACCTGTCCCTGCCCAAGAGCCTCAGACATTTCAGAATCACAGCCCTGCTCCTTACTCCTAAGAACCAATCTGAAGGGACCCTGCTCTACAGTGCCCACTTGTTTTCAGTAGAGACTATACCCGTGTGTGATGCCCACCATCAGGCTCCTGCCTGCCCGGGTCTCGGGTTAGCTTTCAGGAGTCATGTATCAGAAGATCATGAGTGTGCAGTCATCAGGACAGACCTGCCCACCCTTCTAACCAGGTCCAGAAAGTGAGTGTGGAGCAGGGGTCAGTTTGTACAACAGGAAGTGACCTTGGTTGGAGCTTCAATGTCTGGACTGGAACCTGGGCGGCTGGCTGACTTGCTAGTGAGTCTGATGTTTGAGTCAGCAGTAAAGCCACTGCCTCTACCTGAGAGCACACGACTCACTCTGGCATGTGTGCCCTTATTCCCATGGCGCCTGTGAACTTGGCCCTGGCTAGAGAGAACCCTTGGCTTGCCTGCGCTCACCGTTTTATCTGTGTGTGCATTACAGAGCCTTTCTGTACCTTGGCCAGAATAACTTTGCAGAAGCTCACAAGTTCTTCACAGAGATTTTGAAGATGGACCCCACAAACGCAGTGGTAAGTCTTGGTACCCCACAGGCCCCTCTACCTTTTGCAGACCAGCAAACCCAGATTTCTGCTCTGAGCTGGCCTGGCCTCCAGTAGCTAGAGAGGTCCATAAAGGGGCTGGTGAAACATGGGGACCAGGGAGCACCAAGAGCAGGCAGGGTCACCCTAAGCACATGTCCTTTCCTGCAGGCCAACAACAATGCTGCTGTGTGTCTGCTTTACCTGGGCAAGCTCAAGGACTCCCTGCGGCAGCTGGAGGCCATGGTGCAGCAGGACCCCAGGCACTACCTGCATGAGAGTGTGCTCTTCAACCTGACCACCATGTACGAGCTGGAGTCCTCAAGGAGCATGCAGAAGAAGCAGAGCCTACTCGAGGCCGTCGCCAGCAAAGAAGGGGACAGCTTCAACACACAGTGCCTCAAGCTGGCCTAGTTCCCACCGGGTCTCTGTACCCAGTGGACACTCGAGCAAATGGATCAGTAAACGCATATGGCAGGTGGGTAGGAGCCTGCCTTGAGCTGGGGCTCCTCTCACACCCACCATCCTGCCTACCGTGCAGTTCCCAGAGCACTGCCTGTTGGCGAAGGTAGACTCTGTGATGACATTTCAGAGGCAGGAAACACAAGACACTTTGGGTCCCTTTGATCTATTCCTGAAAGTTAACCTGCTCGTGTATCACTTCTGAATACTCTCAGAATGTATGTATTATATGTGTACAGATGTATATTAGTGCCTGTTCTCACTGTAGGCCTAAATGATTACAGTTCATTGTCTTCCTTCCACGCATCCCAAACCAAAGCATCACTTTGCTCACATCTGGCCGGACAAGCCACCCTGGATGGCCTGGGACAGGTTGTGAGCCATCAGCACACTCAGAACACAGCTGGGACAAGAAACATCTAAGGCCAGGCATAGTGTCTGTACCTCCCTGTGTGCCTGGAAGTCAGGATGTGTGCTTAACGCTTGTATTCTTTTTCCACTCTGAGAAATGTAAAGCACCTGAAAACAGCTTTGGGTGCCCAGCCTTCCCCATTCATGGGAAAACACGACTTTAAAAGCAGGGTACACAACCTTGGGGTGCAGCAGAGCACAACTTCGGCCTCATGTGCTGAGGGCCAAGGTTCCAGCCCAGCTCTGTAAATGAAATGTCGGTGGGACAAAGCAAAGTCACATGTGTGTTCACTGTTGTAATAAAGTGAGAAGATAAAGCTCTTGTGTGGACTTCCTGGGCAGACATGGGCAGGCACCACAGGTGACACAGATGACAGACAGACTGTCCTACCCCAGACTAACTTAGAGAAGCAGTGAATTCAGGAGGGGAAGGAGGGTCACTCATAGCAGCATGGACACCTAGAGGTACTGAAGAAGATGCCCGCCCAACCTTGGTGGTGACTCTGAAAAGCTGTGTCTATGCAGCCCCTGTAGAACCCGGAGGCAGCTCAGCCAGCTAGCCTCCTTCCCCAGCTGTCGCTCCTACTATGTAACCTTGAGGAGGGGCCGGGGAACACAGTAAGTTATGGGGGTCTTGTGTTCCTCCAGGAGGCGTAGTCCAGCCCCTCTCCCATCTTGCCTTCTCCCACACCCCCTTTCCCAGCGTTTCTTTATTTTTTTAATTTGTTTTTTTTTTTGTTTGTTTGTCTGTTTTTCAAGACAGGGTTTCTCTGTGGCTTTGGAGCCTATCCTGGAACTGGCTCTTGTAGACCAGGCTGGCCTCGAACTCACAGAGATCCGCCTGCCTTTGCCTCCCAAGTGCTGGGATTAAAGGCATGCGCCACCACCGCCCGGCCTCCCAGTGTTTCTTGAGCCTTGCAGGTGTGATGTAGATGCTGGCTTATGACTGAGCATTGTCCCACTGTGCCTCAGCAACACTCTCTGGAGCCTGCCTGGCTGGGTCTCATCAGTCATCTTTGAGGTAAACATACATGTTTCCGAGGGCAGTCACATCTGCCCAGCCCACTGTGGGTAGCATCCATGGGCAGGTGGTCCTGGACAGAGCAGTGACCTGGGACCTGGCCAGCCACAGTGTCAGGCATGAGTGTTCTCCAGGGGAGCACACGTAGACTCCACTCAGAAGTCAGAAAGGACATCAACTCCTCTAGAACTGGAGTTACATATGGTTGTGAGCCCCAGGTACCAAACTCCAGTCCTTGACAGGAGCAGTGAGTAGTCGTAACCCTCAGCCATCTCACCCGATTTCAGGTTCTCAGGTTCTTAAGAATGGAACTAGGAATATGGCATACAAAAGAGATGCTGCCAAGTGCACTCCACTGCCACCACAGACAGAAGATAAGCGTTTGTCGTCTTGATGACCAGAAACCAAGCCCTAGGGGCTGAGGCAGAGCATCCTGCATGGGGCAGGATGTGGGAGCAAAGCCACAAGGGCTCTGGCCATGGCGAGAAGGTGTCAGACTCACCCTGCTCATCATCAGATGGCATGCAGAAGCTATCAGATGTTCTGGCAACAGAAACAGCATCCCGAGTTCTAGTCCCAGGTAAGGTTGGCCAGTATTCCCAAAGACTGCGCACACACACACACACAAACCCCACTGTCTTAGTCAGTGTTGCTGTGAAGAAACATCATGACCATGGCAACTCTTATAAAAGCATTAAATTGGGGCTGGCTTACAGCTCAGAGATCTAGTTCATTATCATGGCAGGAAGCATGGCAGCATGTAAGCAGGCATGGTGCTGGAGAAATAGCTGAGTTCTACAGGGACAAAAAAACCACCAGATCTGGCTTGGGCTTTTGAAACCTCAAAGCTTGCCCTAAGTGACACACTTCCTCCAAGGCCACACCTACTCATCCTTCTCAAGTAGCGCCACTCCCTGGTGACCAAGCATTGATATCTGAGCATATGGGGCCATTTCTATTCGTCCACCCATTGAGAGGCAAGGGCCAGACAAGACAGAAGAATGGCTGTTCCTGCAGTCCTGAGATCATGACTGGGCACTCTTAATCAGCTTTGAGTATCCATGTTAAAAGCCACCACACAGCTGACATGGTGAGCTAGGCCTGCACATGGGCAGGCAGACTCTAGTTCTTCCTGCCTTCCTTCCTCATTTCTTTGGCATCTGGCTCGGCACGGGTTCTATGACTAAACCAGGGCACTTGCTAGTACACACTCCACTCTTCCTCTCTTCTGGTCACGGCAGCTGAAACAAATGAGACTCCCTCACACAGGGAACCCAGCTGCCCTGGCAGCCCAGCCTGGCATCACTGAACCCAGAAGTAACAGGCTGTCTCTTTTTTTAATTTTTTTTTAAGATTTATTATTTATTATGTATGCAGTGTTCTGCTTATACTCTGCCTGCAGGCCAGAAGAGGGCATCAGAGCTCATTACAGATGGTTGTGAGGCACTATGTGGTTGCTGGGAATTGAACTTAGGACCTCTGGAAGAGCAGTTAGTGCTCTTAACCTCTGAGCCATCTTACCAGCCCTAACAGGCTCTCTTAAGGGTTTATTATGCCAGTTTCCTAACGGCCACTGTTTGAATCTCTCACACAGCACCATGCTCCTTCAGAAACAATCTCCCTTCCTTGCTTGTCTCCTCCTAGACTATTAATCCCTGTGTGTCTTGGGCCCATCTGAACAGCAACACCTCCGTGAATCCCAGCTACACTGGTGAGAAGTCATAGGCCTTCCCAAGGACCTTTATATAGGACGCACCATTAGCAAGCTCACGGGAGGGAGCCTGGGTCTGATTGAAACAGAGCCAATACCACAACCATGTGCCACACATCATCCTTGCTACATGTTGGGTGCTCATGCTATGGGATGTGCAGGCAGGCCAGGATCCTTACTGGAAACTCATGTGGCATAAACAGCACACACAGGGAAACCTGTGTGACTTAGTTAGGCTTCTACTGCTGTGGTAAACCCTGTAATCTTTGTGGGAGGAAAAGGGTTTATTTCATTGCCAGGTTACAGGCTTACCATGAAGGGAAGTCAGAGCAGAAACCTGGGGGCCAGAACTGAAACAAAAGCTATGAAGGACACCGGCTTACTGGCTTGCTCAGCCAGCTTCCTTATGCTCTCCGGGACCACCTGCCCATGGGTGCTTCCCACAGTGGGCTGGGTACTCCCATATAAATCATTAATCAAGAAAACACCCTACAGACTTGCCTACAGGACAAGCTCACAAAAACATTAGATGTTTTCATTTAAGATTAAGATTTCAACTAAGAAGCCTGGTGGTGGTGGCACACACCTTTAATCCCAGTACTCAGGAGGCAGAGGCAGGCGGATCTCTCTGAGGTTGAGGCCAGTCTGGTCTACAAGAGCTAGATCCAGGACAGGCTCCAAAACTACAGAGAAATCCTGTCTCAAAAAAAACAACAAAAAAAAAGATTTCAATTAAGATTCCTTCCACTCAGATATGTCTGGGTTTCTGTCCAGTTGACAAGGACCAGCGAATGCAGTGACTGGAAAGAGGTGAGCGTATCCATTCTGTTTTGTTTAAGACAGTATTTTCTGTGTAGGTAAAGCAGGCAGACATGGAAGTCTGGATCCTCGTGCCTCAGCCTCCAGAGTGCTAGGATTACAGGCATATGCTACCACACCCAGCGTGAATCACTTCTTAATGGACTTGTCCTCACCCACAGCCTTCTCTGCCCCTGAGCTCCCCAGGTTCCACCATGGAGGCAGCCCCAAGCCTCTGCTACATAGCAAAGTCGGCATCCACCCATGCCTATTCCCTCCCTACTGTTCCGGCAACATGGGCCATCAGCCCTGGTTCTTCCCCAGGGCCTTTGTCTGCTGCTTCCTGGGCCTGGAAAGCTCGCCCTCCATTGTTAGGACTGGTCTCCAAGTATCCATGCATAGAAATCCCTGTTGCCCAGTTCTAATTAAAATTAAATAAGACCCTTTATAAAGCTGGGACCTAGTCCAGTAAGAATGAAGTGCTCACATACAATGGAAGACAGTTGGAAGGTAACTCCAGGAAGCCCAACCCTGTGATGTGGATGCTGACAGCTGTGACAAACGCCAGCCAGTTGTCACATGAGGTTGTTATCTAAGTCTCTTGGTCTGTGGGGTTTCTTTTGACAACCCAAGAGACCCTGAATCTGAAGTCCAGTCACATCACTTCCACCGAGCTCCTAGGAGGAACAAAGCTACACCGACTCTCCTGTGCTCCTGGCTCTGCTCTTTCCAAGACTTGTCCTGTTGCCCATCCTGTTCCCTGTCTGGAGCCTGGAAGGAAGGACCTTACCATTCACAGCCTTGGAAGCTCCTGAGTGTCCAATGTAGGCACGAACGAGCCTGCAGTGCCAACCCCCTTAGCCAGTTCACGGTAAAGCCGTGCCTCCCCTTAGCCAGTTCACGGTAAAGCCGTGCCTCCCCTTAGCCAGTTCACGGTAAAGCCGTGCCTCCCCTTAGCCAGTTCATGGTAAAGCCGTGCCTCCCCTTAGCCAGTTCATGGTAGTTCGTGAAATGAGGAGCAGGCCCAGCCACAAGTGTCAGTGTCCTAGATGAAGTCACTATGTCCCTGCTCTTGGGGAGGGGGTGGGACGGTAGGGCAGGCCTCTAGAAACGACTCTGACTCCAGTCCTGTGTCCTTGGATGATGACACTTATTTGTTCTCCTGGAGAAGCAATAATCAATTATGTCAGGGCGCCAGGGAGCCATCGGGACTAATGAACGACTGGCCAGGCTGAGCACTGTGGAGACGGCAAGGCCCATCACTGATTACATCGATCTGTCCTTTGCCAGGCAGGCGTGTGGACTTGAGACAGATATTTCTGTAACAGCTGCCACAGACAAGCACATGGAACCCACAGAAACATGGTGACAAGCGTGGGTTGGGTGCACAGCTGGGAGGCAGACCGCGTGTGGAAGGCTCGGGGTTCCATCTCCACACTGCAAACTGTCTATCAATGCTCACTAATGCATGAGTGCGACTAGAGCCCACATGATCCAGTCACTCCACACCACCTGCTGGGGATGAGTTCTATGCATGAGACACTGTCCCAGGTGTAACGAGGGCTGATGGGAAGAGCTGGCTTTATTGGTTATGACCTAAAAGCAGCTATACTGCTGTAGGCAAGCTGGACTCATACCAATGGGCTCCCTTCGGGTATGGCACACACCTAGAACTCTATCAGACAGTGGGATGACCGTCATCAACCTCACTGACCCATAAAGACCTGTATATCTCAGAGTCATGCCATCATCATGTCAATGTCCACGTGCCTGCAGCCCACACTCTGGTTACCATCAAAGCAGCAATGCCACAGTGCCACATTGGACACACAGCCTGTTTACCACAAGCCATATGGAGTGCACAGCCTGTCTACCACAGGCCACACGGGACGTACAGCCTGTCCACCACAGGCCACACGGGATGCACAGCCTGTCTACCACAACCCACACAGGGTGCACAGCCTGTCCACCACAGGCCACACGGGATGCACAGCCTGTCTACCACAACCCACACAGGGTGCACAGCCTGTCCACCACAGGCCACATGGGACACACAGTCTATCCACCACAACCCACACAGGGCACACAGCCTGTCTACCACAAGCCATATGGGGTGCACAGCCTGTCCACCACAGGCCACACAGGATGCAAAGTCTGTCTACCACAGGCCACACAGGTGCACAGCCTGTCTACCACAACCCACACAGGGTGTACAGCCTGTCCACCACAGGCCACATGGGACGCACAGTGTATGCACCACAACCCACACAGGGTGCACAGCCAGTCTACCACAACCAGCTCAGGGCACACATCCTGTCCGCAGCACCCTGGAGCTGTGGGCAGAATAGGAAACCTTAGCTGACATACGGATGGCTCAGGTTCTACTCAGAGGAAACCACCAAGCAAAATCCAGAGCATTTTGTTTTTCTTATTTTTGTTGTGGCATGGGGGTTTTGGTGGTTGCATTCTAAAATGAGGAAGTTCTGGATTCTGCTACCATGCTAATGTCCTACAATCCTGCAGCTCACTGAAAGACTTCAAGGCTTCAGAGCAATTAGGAGCCAAAAGCACTGGACCAGCACTGTCTGTCTGTCTGTCTGTGTACATTTTCACTGTGTAAGCCATAACATTATTTGAGGTTCTGAAACCTTTTACATGTTGTACTTGCTAAAAGAAAACTTTTCAGGAAAATGATTGCTCCTACTCACTCACACATCTGAACAAGAAGCAGATCCCTCCAAACACCTGCTAATCAACTCACCCCATTTTCCTCTCCGCCCACTCCAGCCACTCACCCACTCATCAACACAACCCCTCTTCCTGCCTACCCCCTCATCAATCCAGCACATCCACCTACCCACCCACCATCATCCGGCCACTCTGCCATCCCACCCACCCACCCCTTACCTACCCACCTACTCCGATGGCCCCCAACACTCCTCACCCATCTGTTCATCGAGATACACTGAATTCTATAGCTGGAAAAGGCTCAAAATTCTCACACTGGCTAATTCCTGCCATCAATCCTCCCAATTTCCATGTCTACCACAGGTGAAACATGGTTTTACCCAGCTGCGTGATCAGCCCAGCACCAATCCACCAGGGCTCCCAGAGCACCTAACAGAAGCCTGGCTCTTTGCAGCCAATTCAGCCCAGCGTAAGCCAAAGGTTCCACTTTAGATGCTGAAGCTGTATTATGGAAATAAGGAGCCCAGACTGGGGTAGTTCTCAAAAGCGCTGACTCGGCACTTGTGAGGCCCTGGTTTCTGCCAATACCAAGAAAGCAAGAGAAAAACAAGTCCCAGATTTCAGAATGAGACTGTAGAGACCAGAGGGACAGAAGAGAAGCGGTGACCAGGATATATGATGTGGTTGTGGTCATCACCCTCATTAGGATATACAATGTGGCTGTGGTCATCACCCTGATTAGGATGTATGATGTGGCTGTGGTCATCACCCTGATCGGGGTGTATGATGTGGCAGTGGTCATCACCCTGATCAGGGTGTATGATGTGGCTGTGGTCATCACCCTGATCGGGGTATGTGATATGGCTGTGGTCATCACCCTGATCAGGATATACAATGTGGCTGTGGTCATCACCCTGATCAGGGTATATGATGTGGCTATGGTCATCACCCGGATCAGGGTACATGATGTGGCTGTGGTCATCACCCTGATCGGGGTATGTGATATGGCTGCGGTCATCACCCTGATCAGGGTATGTGATATGGCTGCGGTCATCACCCTGATCGGGGTATATGATGTGGCTATGGTCATCACCCGGATCAGGGTACATGATGTGGCTGTGGTGATCACCTTGATCAGGGTATACAATGTGACTTGGTCATCACCCTGATAGGGGTATATGATATAGCTATGTTGAGTCCAAATTTAAAAACAGAACCAAGCACAGTGGTACATCTCAGCATTCAAGAGGCAGACCTCCATGAGTTAGAGGTCAGCCTGGACTACATAGTAAGTCCCAGACCAGCAAGAGCTAAACAATGAGACTCTACCTAAAAAAATTATTTTAGACACTTCAAATAAGTGCATTATATGTCTATAATACCTTAATAAAACCATTTGTGTTTTTTGGCTTTTGTTTTGTTTTTTTTTTAAACAAAAGTGAGGCCAGGCAGTGGTGGCGCACGCCTTTAATCCTAGCACTTGGGAGGCAGAGGCAGGCAGATCTCTGTGATTTCCAGGCCAGCCTTGATCTACAGAATGAGTTCCAGGACAGCCAAGGGTACACAGAATAACTCTGTATTTAAAAAAAAAAAAAAAACAGGTGGTGATGCTCTGGGAGAGCTAAGAAACGTTTACCTCACTGAGGTGTACTGACAGAATTCTGTTATCTTCCCCCAATCTGTGAAGTCATAGTTCAGACCAAAAACGTGTCGGAGTGTAGGACATGGTAGAAGACATAATTCAGTGGGAACAAAGCCATTCACAGTGGACAGGGGAAAAAAACACAAAAAATAAAAATGAAGTGGTAGCAAACCCCTATAATCAGTACTCAGGAGAGGAGGCGGGAAGAGGTCATAAGAGCAAGCCCAGCCTGCCGAGAACGAGAAGACAGGAGCTGGGGCTGAGGTTTGGTTGGTTCACAGCCTGCTCAGCATGTGTGAAGCCCCGGGCTCCAAACCCAGCACTGTATAAAGCAGAGATAGTGGCAGATACCTATAATCCCAGCACTGAGGAAGTATAAGCAAGATCAGGACGTCAAGGCCAGCTCTACATTCTCAGTCATCCTGGGCTACATAGTGAATTTGACCAGCTTAGGATATGAGAGATCCTATCACAGAGAAAGAAAAACTTAAACAACAACAACAAAAATGTGGCAGAAGAGATGGCTCAATAGTTAAGAGTGCACTTGGGAGGCAGAGGCAGGTGGATCTCCGCGAGTTCGAGACCAGCCTGGTCTACAAGAGCTAGTTCCAGGACAGGCTCCAAAGCTACAGAGAAACCCTGTCTCGAAAAAACAAAATAAAAAACAAAAACAAAAGTTAAGAGTGATTACTGCTCTTGCAGAGGACCCAGGTTCAATACCCAGCATCCACATGGCAGCTGACAACCAGCTGGAATTGTAACTCCAGTCCCAGCAGATTTGACACCCTCGTCTGACTTCGATGGGCAACACACACACATGCAGGCAAAGCACTCAAACTTTTTTTTTTTTTAAATTAAAGCCAGGCATGGTGGCATACATACACCTTTAATCTCAGCACTCAGAAGGCAAGAGCTGAAGGATCTCTATGAGTTTGAGGCTAGCCTGATCTACATCATATCCAGTTCCAGGCCAGCCACTGCTATGGAATAATAGTCTTTAAAAAATGAACAATAATTGGTAGACAAAAGCTAGCAGATCAGCCCTTACTCACAGACAGGAGCTCCAGAGAGAGGAAAGGATGTGCTCCTTGTACACATTTGAGTTCTGAAGCTGGGGCTCAAGCTCCCCTGCATGGCAGAAGCAAGCCCCCAAATCCAGCACAGTAATGAAGGTAACGGACATCCTCACACTGAGAGCAATCTGTCCTACAGCACACATTCTGGGGTTTTCTGGAATTGTAACACACGACACATAAACACATTTCAGCATTATTATTTTATTTGCGGTGCTGGGGTCCACTTCCAGGGCCCTGCATAAGCTAGGTTAATGTTCTACATATAAATTGTATCAGTTCAGCCCCAAGGCACTTGAGTAGAGAAATCATTCTTTTGATACTTGATTGTAAAAGGGCCTGAAATCACACTAAAAAGTTTCTGATGTAGAAATTAACTATGCACATATAAAATCATATAAGGAATCTAGCGAGAGGCTTTAATGAACCAAGTAAAATACCATATATTCCCATGAGTGTAATACAGTTATTACCATGAGCATACAGTTAAGGTAGTTGCTTTAGTTTGAAGGAAGAGCAACAAACAACCCACATCCCACACAAAGATTGATGATAGAGAAAACCATCTTCCTTCTGGTTAGTTGTGCTGGGTATAACTGCCCCCTTCCAAAGAGCATAGCTTTACAGTCCAATAGACACCTACAAAAGGACCTTTTGTGACACAAAGATCCACTGTGCATGAACACACACACCAACCCAGGGTTCCCATGCCTCTAGGTCTTGACAGAGTTAAGAAAAATTAAGGTCATTTGTTCACATTTTTGTGGTTTCCACGTAAAAATCACTTTTATCGATGCTTTGATTAAAAAAAAAAAATCTGATCTGACAATCTCGCCAAGGACAGCTAGCTAGCCTAGCATCAACTCCTCCTAGGAAAGCAGAGAGGTGAGCAACTTTCCCACAGGTGACCGCAGCCAGAGCTTCTTCGGGCAGCATCGCTACGCTCTTCCTTCCAAAAACCTCACATACTGTACCCGGGCATCGAAATGGTCGGCCGGACGGTTGTATGGTGTCCACACAGGTTCTCCCACAAACAGCCGCATGGCCTTCACGTAATTCTAGAAAACAAGCCCCATATCTCATTGGATACTTCTACTCATCTACATGGGAACCATCAAGGCAGCCCTTGAAGCTGGCTTATCCACTTAGCACTTGGCTCCTTCTGACTTTTGTGCAAGGGGTGTGGCCACTTTGAAGCAGCAGAAGTATCTCCAGCTCCTCCTCCTGGTTCACACCAGAGCAGAAACAGGTCCCAACTCCACCCACCCTCCTTGCTTCCCCCACAGGGCACTACTCTTTGAGGACCAGCACCCGGCCCCTTCTACTAGCTGGTAAGAGAGTAACTTATCTGCACTTAGCTAAACTGGAAATTCAGTTCCCATGCAGCCCCGTTTTCATTCTAGAAAGAAACACACCCGGGTAGAAATGACAAACGTGTTCCTCACAGAACTCCTGACAGCCACAAACAAGTGAAAATGAGCTCATCGCTAGGTACTCCCCACGCAGTGGGTAAACCGCGGTTAAATAAATCAGACACGTCTGACGGTGAAGCTGTGAACAAGAGGTGGGGCGCCTTCCGTACCCCAAAGCACACCAAGTAGAAAAAGTAAAATGCAGGGCTCACTGCCTCTGGGGTGAAAGGAGGAAAGAAAGAACTGTATATCTGAATACACAAACTCCCTGTGAAACAGTCTCAGCCTGGGGCTAGCAACCTTTTGGGGTCATAGGACAGATGTTTTGCCTACCAGACATCTACATGATGATTCATAACAGTAGCAAAGTTATGGTTATGATGTAGCAATGAAATAATTTTATAGTTGGGGGTCACCACAACATGAGGAACGGTATTAAAGGGTTGCAGCATTAGGGGAGTAAAAAACCACTGATCTAAATGAACTATGGAAATGTAGCCACTGGCGCTCTTCAGCCTGAGAAATAAGAGAGAGAACACTATTCATGAACAACTTGTATCCACCTCACAGTTCTTAATTTTTATTTTATTCTTCTTTTAGATACAAGGTTTCATTTTTCCTAGTATATCCTCAAAACTTGGTATGTAGCTGAGGATGATCTTGAAGTCCTGATCCTCCTGTCTGAACCTCCCAAATGCTGAGGTGACAGGCATGTGCCACCAGACTGGCTTCATAATTCTGAGTTTTTGTTTGTTTTTTGAGACAGGGTTTCTCTGTGTAGCCCTAACTGTACTGGAAAAACTTATTTTGTAGACCAGGCTAGCCTCAAACTCACAGAGATCTACCTGCCTCTACCTCCCGAGTGCTGGGATTAAAGGCATGTGCCACCACACCCGGCTCATAATTCTGAACTTTAAACCATGTGCACTGACTATTAATTTGGAAGGCTAGAGAGATGCCTCAGTAGTTAAGTGCTCTTGTAGGGGGCCCAAGTTTAGTTCCTAGCACCAATTCCAGTTCTGGGAGACCCAGAACTTTTCGGGACTCTGCAGGAACCTGTCTGTACTCATGCACCTACCCCAACAGACATACCCATAATTGAAAAATAAAAATTCACTTGGGCTAGGGGTGTAACTCAGTTGGTACACTGTCTATCCAGCATGCACGAGCCCCTCAGTTCCATCCGCAGCACCACAGGAACTAGGTTTGGTGGTAAACACCTGTAATCCCAACACTGGGGAGGTCAAGACAAGACAAAACCGCTGGGATCCCTAAATGAGAGTGTCCCCACCCTACAGGTGCACGAGAACCACTGACCCCTGTATCAGTGACACGTGCAAGCTCCCACCTCAGTGGAGGTGTGGGTCTCTCTCCTGAAGATATCCGCTCCCTTGCCTAAAGCTGTGTGAATTAATGCTGTGCTAGGCTCCCTAGCCAGAGGCTCCACTGGCTTTCTCTGAGAGAGCTGTGACTGGCTGCATGTCGAGGAGATGGGCCTCGCACAACATTGCTAGTGAGCCAGCGTGGTCACCTGTGATGTCTATGCACAAGCCAGACCACAGCATAGCACACTCTTACCTTCTCATCCAGCGTGAAGCGGTGATAGATGCCAGCAGGAAGCGTGATCATGTCCCCCTTCTCCATGGAAATCCGGATCCACTTGTCCTCCTTGTCCCTGACATCAAAGTACCCACTGCCCTCCAGGATGTAGCGGATCTCCTCGTCCAGGTGCAGATGCTCCTCGAAGAACATCTTGATCTAGCACAAGAGTGAGGTTGTCATGCAGCCCCAGCCCTTACAGCCAGGCAACAGTGAATGGAGCATGCTACTAAAAGTACCAGGAGCTGAGCCAGGGAGATGACAGTGGGTCAAGGCACCTGCCACCAAGACTGACGTCTTGAATTTAATCCCCAGACCCTAAGAGTAGAAGGAGCAAACGGAGACAGAGTCTCATGTAGATAGCCTAGGCTGGCCTTCAACTTGCTGTGTAGTAAAATGACCTTGAACTTCTGCTACTCCTGTCTTCTTCCAAGTGCTGTGATTACACACTCCCTCTGTGTGGACATTCTGAATGACTCTATGCCACTAAATTCAAATGACCCCAGTGAAGTGGTCAGGTACCCTGAAGACACTGCCCCTGAGCTCCCAGGAACACATTCAGGTTTAGGGAAGAGGTAGGTGCAGAACTGGGAACCCCACGGAGAAAACCTAAGTTGACCCACACGTCACTGGTGGATCTATCACATGTAAGGGATAAACGCTGCCAGAGTCATACCCCTCAGAAGAGCTGAAAGGGAGGCACTCGCCCAGCTATGCTGAGGACATCATTCTGCTGCCCCGAAACCACACAAAATGGGAAGCCTTGTGTGAACAGGCAGGAAGGTGATGATTCTCTCCAAGCGGGGCCCACTCACCTTCTCCTCATAGTTGGGAAGTGTATCTTTGCATATGGTGATGATGTCCATCCAGGAGTAGTTCCTCTCTTTCCGGATCTTTTCCAGTTCGGGATCATTCTCATACTTGTCGGCATCCAGCTATATATGTATTAGCAAAATGGAGGTCGCCTTAGCACAAGGATGTGTAGCACTGAGCTGGGAGTTTAGCTCCCTGGTACAATACTTGCCTAGGAGGGCACAAGGCCCTAGGTTTGCTCCCTAGCCCTATATGAAGGAAGCATAACAATATGTTCCTTCCAAACCTACAGCTGGATCGTGCAAACAGAGCATCGTTTATTTTTTGCCAGTCCTAGCCCCGCCCTCCACCTCCTCTTTTGATAGGTGGTCCATTCTCCACAGCATCAGGTGGAAAGCCCTGCTCTGCTTGAGTCCCGCTCCCTCCTGCCAGCCGTCCTGCCGGGTCCTCTGCCTTTCCAGGTGAAGTTCTTATCCCTCATACCTGCCAAAACACAGCCCACTTGGTGTGTGTGACCACTCCGCCATCTTCCCTGAAGTCTTACCAGGCTCTCGGTGGTCAGCACACTTCCCGTGACCACAGACCAAGTGCAGGTTCATCAAGATGGACCAAGGAGCTGCTGTCCTCTGGTCCCACTTGACTTTCCTACTTCTCTCTGCACCACCCTCTATTGTTAAAGAAATCTAGATTCTAAGCTAAAAAAGAACCCATGTCACTCTTTAAAAATTACTGAAAAGTTGGGGCTGGAAAGATGGTTCAGCGGTTAAGGGCACAGACTGCTTTCCCAATGGACTGGGTTCAAATCCCAGCGCCCACAAGGGCACCTAACAACTGTCTGTAACCCCAAGATCTGACACTCTCACACAGACTCATCAGCAGGCACCACCATGCACATAAAAGTAAATAAACTTTTTAAAAAAAAGTTTATTTAGCAGGGCAGTGGTGGCACACGCCTTTAATCCCAGCACTCGGAGAGTTCAAGGCCAGCCTGGTCTACAAGAATTAGTTGCAGGACATGCTCCAAAGCTACAGAGAAACACTGTATTGGAAAAAACAAAAAACAACCAAAAAAAGGATTTTCTTTAAAAAAAATGAGGGGGTAGATATTGAGAGATGGCTCAGAGGTTAAGTGCACTGGCTGCTCTTCCAGAGGACTTTAGTTCAATTCCCAGCACCCACATGGTGACTCACAACCATCTGTAATAAGATCTGGTGCCCTCTTCTGGCCTGCAGGCATACATGCAGGCAGAACAGTGTATACATAATAAATAAGTAAATCTTTTTAAAAAAAAAAAAAATTACTGGAAAGTGTTGTGATGACCCATGACTATAATTCTAGCTACTCAGAATACAGGAGAGAGTTGTGAGTTGGGGGCTAGCCTGGACTACACAGCAAAAATCCATCTCAAAAAAGAGAAAAAGAATACATACTCACACCCTTCCACGTCAGGTTCCCATACATCAAATTCCTGCTTACAATTTTCTTTTATTGCAATCCTACCTATTCTTTAAAGTCCAAATCCAAGGACCGACACCCTTTTCCTGACATGTTTTCCAAAGGCTCCTGGAAGAACCAGTCTGAAATCCTACGTGAAACTACTGGCAATGGACTTAGTGATGCTTAGTTTTGTTTTTGCAAAGACGTGCACATTTTATCATCATCACAGAACAGCACAGCAACCCATAGGCATCAATACATTTTATGTGTTTGGGTGTTCTGCATGAGCATATGTCTTGCACCACTCTTGGGCCTAGTGTCCATAAAGGCCAGAGGAGAACATGAGATCCCCTGGGACTGGAGATACAGTGGAACCTGTGCTCTTGGCGCTGAGCCACCTCTCCAGCCCTAATATATTCTTCTTAGCAAGACTGCAGCATGGCACACTTAATGCCAGTTTCGGTGCTGAATGTGCTCCTTCCTAATCCCTGTGTGGAAACTTCATCATCCACAAGACAACGTAAAGGTGGGTCTCCTGGTGGGGTCATGATTGCTCCTGAATGAGCTGAGTGGTCTCAGAGTGCTGCCAAGGGGGCTGTGTAAGACGTCTGCACGCAGCTCTTAGCGGGCCTTTACCAGACACCTGATCCAGTTTCAGTCAGTTTCAATGGTGCAACCAGTTTGCTATTTACAGATTATGTGCAAAGTCTTGAGTTTGCCTCCTAGTCTAAGGTATCCATGAGTACTGCCGGAAGGGACTAACACAGTATTCCAAACAAAAGCTCTCTCAATCCAACTGTGTGGTCAGGAGAGGAGCCTTCCTGTCACCCTGCTCTGTCCCTTTCCCTAGCAACTTCTGCAGGGGGAGGGACGACTGACTCCTTCCCTCAACAGGAGTGCCAGAGGCCTCGCTGAGCAAACCTCCCACTGAAGAGTCCAAGAATAAGAAAATAAAAATGTAGACTCTAAAAAAAAATGTAAAAATTAAGAAATATACAGTTATGAGTCTAGGAGAATGAAAACAGACTATCAGCAGCTTTCTCAGCAGATCAAGGATCAGTCACTCAGTGAGCTATTTTCTCAGATGCTTGGGAAGCCTCCATCTGCCCAGATCTTTTCGTTTTACAACTGGCTGTTCTGTATACAAGGCCAGAGCTTCTCTCTGCAAACTGAGAGTCGTGTCCTGGCCATCCTTGATAAAGGACATCTCTGGGCTGAGTTAACCTTTAGGAGACAGAGATATGTGACCTCTGGGTTAGGCACTGTCTCCGTTATGGAAAACTGGAGCCACCAAAGAGGAGGCATGGGACTCCAGTATA
>JAQHUG010000018.1:9904681-9926735 GCA_028555095.1 Dicrostonyx torquatus | reverse complement strand
AGTTTTGCACAAGTTCCTGAGCACAGCGCCCGCTGGGATGGGGATGAGTCCTGCAGCTGGGGTCAACATCAGGCAGGAGAGGGCAAAGAGAGGCATCACAAAGTAAATGTCCCCGCCCACTGCCAACCTGTCCAAGACTCTTGCTTTCTGTGTTTCTAGTAGGGCGGGGACTCAGAGACACGGGAGGCAAGCAGAACTCCAGCTGGCCTGGGTCATCAGGCCCTCTTCGTGGCCAGTTCTACTCAGACCCAGCCAGAAAAATGTGGAGCCTACCCATTGTGGAGCCCAGGTTCAAACTACTTTCCATGTTAAGGTCAGAACTGAATTAATGTCTTCAAAATGGAAGAGCCTGGAGGGATGTGTGGGAAATAGAAAATGCTAAGGGGGACAGTGTGGGGTGGGGAGCATAATATCTAATTGAAGATGCAGCGATGGCTGGAAGCTATGTGAGACTCTGGGGTACAGGAGCTGGCTCGGACAACAAATAAAAGCTCCCTGTGAAACTCAAGGGCCCATCTATAAATAAGCATGGCTAACCAGAAGACATGGAAAAAGGGAATCAGTGAGACTGACATGGAGCCTGTGCATCAAGGATACGCAACAAGTGCCTACCAGGCAGGAGATGGGTGTATTCCTGCCTCCGGTTTATAGGAGGAATAATCCCAGCATGCCACTCAAAGCTAGGTTATCAAATGTTGGGATTATCGAAGCTGGGTGACAGAGACAGCTATTTATTGAACTGTTCTTTATTAATCTGTGTTTGAAAATGTCCAATAAGTTTTTTAAGTTATCTATATATCAAGAAACAAGCCATCTGTGCATATAAATTTTCTTAATTGAGAAAAGAAGAGAAAGGGGCCGGACATCTTAACAAAGAAGCCATGCCTGAAAACAGTTGTGTGGAGGCCACACTCGGCAAAGTTTTCTTCAAAGTAATTAAAAGGAAATCCCGCACCTGATCCTAATAGTACATCTATCAAACATGAATGACTTCTGTATAACTCTAGGCTTTTTCCTAGAAGAAAAGCGGGGACATGTCATCAAGATGTTGAGTGATCTCAATCAGCTCCTAGGACAAAAATCAACCCAAACATTTGATGAGAGGCCATTTTTCCTCAGAGTCAGGATTTCTCTGTCCCCCAAACATGCAATGCAATATTTCCAGGTCATGTGAAGGAAAGCACAGGTCTCTTCATCCTCTTCTGAAACTGCCCTGGGTGTGATGGGTCACACCATGATTTTCCACACTCAGAGGCAGAGGCAGGTGGCTCTCTATGAGTTCGAGCCCAGCCTGGTTGGCTTCATGAATCCTGTGTCAAAAAAAAAAAAGAATAGATTGTGTATCATGATTAATAAAAACCCAGAGACAGATATTGGGGTTCATCCTGAAGGTCAGAAAAGCAAGACAACCAGCCACTGGCTCTTACCTCTACCTCAGTCTGAAATAGCGATCCTGCCTCCAGGAATCTCAGAATGAGACTGTGTCTGAGAGCTGTCTCCTCCTGTAATATAATCCTCTCTAGCTCTGGGATTAAAGGCGTGCACCACTACTGTCTGGTTTCTATGACAAACTAGTGTGGCTACTGGGGTTAAAGGTGTGTGTCACCACTGCCTGGTCTGTAAGGCTGACGAGTGGGGCTGTTTTACTCTCTGATCTTCAGACAAGCTTTATTTATTAAAATACAAATGAAATATCACTACAAGGCTGGGTGGTGGTGACACATGCCTTTAAACCAAGCACTTGAGAGGTAGAGGCAAGTGAATCTCTAAGTTCCAGGCCAGCCTGGTCTACAGAGTGAGTTCAAGACAGCTAGGAATGCACAGAGAAACCCCATCTTATGAATCTAACAAACAAACACGCATTAGTATAAGGTTGCTGATGCTTTTAGGCCTCGCTCTTGTGACCACTTCTAGTCCCATGGCCTCTCCACTTCCCAACATGTGAAATGGCCGTCTAACCACCTGCAGTGAAGAAGAAGACTGTTCAATGATGACAAAACATTTTGATGTTTGGGGAGGCATCGCGGCATCTACTGTTTCTGAATGTTCCATAAAATATTCTGTGATAAACCCTATGTTGTGGCATTGGGGAATGGGGCTATGGAAGGAAAGCAGAAACCCAAGCCCAAGTGAAGTAAGTATTTGGGAATCTGATAGCCCAGTCCTAACGAGCATGAGGATGTATGAATAACTGGTACGGAAGGTGGGATATGCAGGAGGAGTTTCATAGAGCAGCTCTCATGGTGACAGGGTCTCACCCTGCAGGTACCTGGCAGACAGTGTCGGTGATGAGCAGGTCTCCACGCTGGAAGAGCTAATGCCCCATATCTTGAATCTGAGGTGACAAGGCTGTCACTGCCCCCAGCCTCAGCCTCTATAGAGTCTAGTATCAATCCTCTGCACTGTGAGCTTCTCACTGTGGGCACCCTGACTTGTAAGACTCACAGTGGGATTAGAGAGATTGCTCAGTGGTTAACAGCATTTGCTGGTGATTTATAAATTCTAACTCCAGTTCCAGGGAGCCCAATACCCTCTTTCTGGCCTCTGAGAACACCAGGCATGCACATGGTACACAAACATACATTCAAGCAAAACATACCTACACATAAAAAAATACAAATTAAAAAGAGAAACCCCAGGAAGTGCACTCTCCCTTCTCCAGCCTGTCTTTCTTGCTACAGGGCCTATCAGCTTGATGGAAATTGAACATTCCCCTCAACAAAGCGAGCATCCTCATCCTGGCCTCACCGTCACCATCACCGTGGCAGCCTTCTGTCACTACCTCAGTAACCTCAGAGTGGTGTCATTTCTCTTCCTCCAGCCCTGGCAGTCTAGAAAAACCCTTTAGGCTACCTCTGTGACTTCCTACAGTAGTGGCTGCAGCTGGTCCTTGCACCTCTAGGTGCTAAGACATGCCAGCTCTCTGCCGTAGCTCAGATGATGGCATACTTCTCTTATTTTGCCACCTTCTTGCCCCCACCCTTTGCAGAGATTTGGGTATAGGTACTCTGTTCATTTTCCATGAAGGTCATCCCAAATTCAGGGCTACTCTTGAAGAGGGCTAGGTTGACCCACTGCAAGCTGGGGGCTCTTTGGGTCAAGTAACTCCTTTCAGCAACCTGAACACCAGCCGGGTATAAAATGCTGTCAGGTGTGTGCCCTTAGGCGAGGGAAGCACTGAGCAGCAAGTGCCCAGGCTCCTCACTGTTCTAGTGAGATGCTGATTGCAGAGGATGGAATGTAAACAAGAGCCCTCAAGCTGATGAAGGGTGCCTGCTCTGACATTTCCTTCCTGTCACACACGTTTTCTCCAGAGAGCTCTCAGCCTCCACAGTCCTCATCAGCAGCATCCTGACAGCCCCGTGGGGCTACAGATGTGACAGGAGGTGTCTAAATCCTAGGGGAGGAGACTCAACTATGGCAGAGACACAGTGTGTTTAAAACTGCCCCCCCCAGGACTCGCATCAGAAGGGCAAGCCGGGAGTGACTCCGTTGGAGCATCTGAGGCCTTCTTCATCTGGACCTGAGCCACCTGCTATCCAGATGCTGTTGACCAGACATGCAAGGGTCAGACAACATGGATGGCATTTGGGACACACCTCTGGTTGTGTTTTGTAGGAGTGTGTCTGGACTGGGCTAAAAGCTTAGTGCCAGCATTCACCTCACTCACTGGAGAGACCCTGTGGCCAGCTGCTACCATGGCTTCCTTGCCGTAATAGACAGTACCATCTGAAGCCATGAGCCAAAATAAATGCTTCCTCGTGTAGCTTTTGTAAAGAATTGACTCACAACATACAAAAGTAAACAATACAACGCCCCAACACCTTGGTAGCCACTGAAAAAATATTCATATGAAGAAAAATAGTTTTCATTCCTGTCTTAGTTAGGGTTTCCGTTACTGCGACGAAACACCATGACCAAAAGGCAAGTTGAAAAAGAAAGGGTTTATTAGGCTTACACTGCTGTGTGATATCACTGTTCATCACTGAAGGAAGTCAGGACAGGAACTCAAGCAGGGGAGGAACCTGGAGGCAGGAGCTAATGCAGAGGCCACGGAGGGGTGCTGCTTACTGGCTTGCTGCCCATTGCTTGCTCAATCTGCTTTCTTATAAAATTCTGGACCATCAGTCCAAGGATGGCCCCACCCTCAATGGACTGGGCCCTTCCCCACTGGTTACTAATTGAGAAAATGCCTTACAGCTGGCTCTCAAGGCGACATTTCCTCAGGTGAGGCTCCTCTCTCTGACGACTCTAGCTTATGTCAAGTTGACACACACACAGCTAGCCAGTACAATTCCCTAGTGGGATGTGTGCAACTCAAACCCAGTGCAATTTTTAAGGAACATTTAGCTTAAATGTGTGCTTCTCTGTGTGTCTCTGTGTGTGCATACATCTGTCTGTGTGTATCTACATGTATGGAGGCACTTATGTGATGGCATGTGTATGGTCAGAGGACAGTTTAAGAATATGTTCTTTCCTTCCACCATATGGGTTCCAGGGATGGAGTGTGGGTTCTCAGGCATGAAAGCAAGCAACTTTACCTACTGATCCATCTGACAGGCCTCCCTGCAAATTTTCTGAGTTTGAAATCAGGGTAACCACCTCCATGTCCTGTTCCATCCTGAACTGTCAAGTTACTTACATCAAGCCATCCCAGACCACCTGACTCACATGAATATGACATCATAGAAAGGACCTGTGACCTGATGCTGCAGATAAGGACTCCTGGGACTGTAGCTTACCATTTTCCAGACCTGGAGAGGCCCTGAGCACCTTGTGACTTCACACTGTATAAACTGACATGATTGGTATGGTTAAGTAGAAGGTCTATGTTGGAGAGAGAGAGAGAGAGAGAGAAAAGAGAGGAGAGAGACAGAAAGAACAGAATGAGGCACCTGTGATGCAGAATACTTGGTTTTTTTTGAGACAGGGTTTCTCTGTAAATTTTGTGCCTGTCCTGGAACTAGCTCTTGTAGACCAGGCTGGCCTCAAACTCACAGAGATCTGCTTGCCTCTGCCTCCCAAGTGCTGGGATTAAAGGTGTGCGCCACCACTGCCCGGCCAGGCCAGAATACTTGTTTAACTATGCAGAGATGTGTTGAACTTAAATTTAACTATGTAAAGCTGTGTTGCTGTTTTACCTTGCCTGCCTAAGGCACCTGATTGGTCTAATAAAAAGCTGAGTGACCAATAGCTAGGGAGGGGGTATAGGTGGGACTTCCAGGCAGGGAAAGTAGAAGGAGGAATTTAGGCTCAGGGAAAAAAGAAAAGGACAGGCAGATATGGAGGAATCGGGACAGTAGGACATACAGAACGAAAGAAAGGTAAAAAGCCCCAAGACAAAATGTAGATGAATAAAAGCAGGTTAAATTAAACTGAAAGAGCCAGGCGTGGTGGCACAAGCCTTTAATTTCCAGCACTTGGGAGGCAGAGGCAGGTGAATCCCTGTGAGTTCAAGGCCAGCTTGGTCTA
Source organism: Dicrostonyx torquatus (assembly GCA_028555095.1). NCBI lineage: Eukaryota > Metazoa > Chordata > Mammalia > Rodentia > Cricetidae > Dicrostonyx > Dicrostonyx torquatus. The sequence continues at coordinate 9,921,263 of JAQHUG010000018.1, read as the reverse complement.
CAAGAGCTAGTTCCAGGACAGGCTCCAAAGCTACAGAGAAACCCTGTCTCAAAAGAAAATGCCAGCTCCACACCAGTAAGAGTCCAGTGCAGAGAGAGAAAGGAGTAGACTGAGTGTGGCCACGAGAGAAGCAGGAGCAGAGTAGAGAGAGGAACATAGAGGGAGAGCTCAGGAGAGCAGAAAGGAAGGAGGCAGACAGACAGTGAGACAGACAGATGGACCGTGCACAGCCAAACTAGCAAGGCTGTAAAGAGAACTGAATAGCTGGGGAAAGGGAAACCTATGAGCTGAGAAATTCGGAGTTGGGGAGGTGAGAAGAGCTGGGGAGCCTGGTGGCCAGCATGCTCTTTGGTGTGCTAATAGACACCACAGACAGCCATTTTTCCTTTCTGTCTTTTGGGATTTGAGGAAATGGAATTCCTTTGGGCCTGATAACACAGCACACAGAGATACCTCCTGCATACACTGGGACTCAAGCCACATCCAGGGAGAGGGTAAACAGGGAGGGCAGTGACAAGGAGAGCCTCCTGGGGAGCAGGTGTCCAGGGGACACAGGACAGGAATGTGTAAGCGGCCACCAAAGCTTCCTCACCAGGTGAAAGAGGGCTCTGCTGAGGGAAGAACAAAGAATTTCCGTGGCTGGTCCAGCACGCAGCAGCTGGGGGATATAGATTTAACTCCATGATGTAGTTTTCAAGGCTGGGGTTGCCAAGGGATAATCACAGAAACGCATCCTGAACAGTGAAGGTTGAGAGACCCAGCTCACCCGCAGTGTGCTCTCGGAGGCACTCCAGCCATCCCACCTGAGTGGGAAGTGCCAGGAGACTGGCAATTAGCCATCAGACGGTAGGGAGAGAGCTGAGTACAGGAAGGAGTGAGTGTCCTCAGCAGGCGATGGGATGGGGCTGCTTGCCTGGGAAGTGCAAGGCAATTAGCAGGGGAGGAGGGGGGGGAAGGACAAAGAGGCTTGCCACAAGCAGTTATATTATCCGCTTTCAAGAGGCGGTTGCTTTTTTGAACAATACTCCTGCCATTAATTGCGTTAAGAACCAAATCCACTGAATGCCTGTGTACTTTCCTAGCTCCTTTAAAACATAAAACCCCAAATGTAATCCCCAGCACAGCCAGCCTGTCAGCTCATTTTGTACAGCCGTAACAGCCACCAATTAAGGGTTTCTTTCCATCATGGTCCCAGGGATTGAACCAGGACCTCCCACACCAAGCAAGAACTCTACCAACTGAACCCTATTCCCAGCCCTTTTTAATGTTTGAGACAAGACTCTAAGTGACTCCGCTAGTCTTGAATTTGACATCCTCCTGCCTCGGGCTTGTGCCACCAGGCCTAGAGTAGATTAAATACTTCATTTAAAGAAAGAAAAAAGGAATTTTATTTCACACAGTTAAGGAGGTTGGGAAGTCCAATATGGATAGGTCACACCTGACCGGTAAGGGGCAGGTGCATCTTATAAGGAGTGGGTGCGTGCCAGCTCAGATCTCCCCTTTTGAAAAGCCACCATGCAATACAGGTGTGGAGAGATGACTCAGCAGTTAATGCAGGCGTGGAGAGATGACTCAGCAGTTAAGACCGCTTGCTGCTCTTGCAGAGGACCAGAGTTTGGTTCCCAGCACCCACATCAGGCAGCTCACAACTACCTGTACCATGGCTTCTGGCCTCCCCTGGCACCTGACATGCCTTCCCAACAACACATACTGTACTTGTCTATTGCCATGATAAAACATCATGACCAAGGTAACTGATGGAAGGATTTATTTGGGGTTTAGGGTGATGGATGACTCCCCCATCACCATCACAACGGGGAAGCATGGCAGCCAGAACCAGGCATGGCAGCAGGAAATGCTGAGAGCTCACATTCTCCAACTGTGAGTAGGAAACAGAGAGGGCAAACTCAAAGTATGCGAATCCTTAAGCTCTTAAACCTCACCCTTCAGTGACATACTTCCTCCAGCAATGCCACACGGCCTCAGTCTCCCCAAACAAGAGCTACCAATTGGGGACCAAGCACTCCAATGCCCTCAATGATAGCAGCAACTCGTTGAAACTACCACATGCATAATTCAAAGAGGAAACCATTTAAAGCCACTGTTAGCTGGAAATGCGGCTACTTGGTAGACTGCTCACTGGCATGCACCAAGTCCTGTCCGGCCCTCGGTGCAGTATAAACTGGGCATGGTGGTGCACGTCCATAATCCTAACTCTTAGGAGGCTGAGGGAAGACTGTAAATTCATTGCTGAGATCCTGCTTTAAAAAGAATGGGCCATGTTTGGTGGTAAAAGCCTGTGATTCTAATTCATCTGGAGGCTGAGACAGGAGGATAACAGCTTCAAGGACTGCATAGGCTACTCAGAGTTCAAGACTGGCCCAACCAATTTAGTAAGACTCTCCCACAAAATGTCAAAGGAGGGGGACCTAGGTCTCTTGGTAAAGTGCTTGCTACACAAGCAGGAGAATCCCAGTTTGGATTCCCAGAACCACACAGAAAGCCAGACACAGGCTGAAGAAAAGGCTCAGTCAATAAAGTGCTTACCACACACATGCAAGAGCCTGAGTTCAGATTCTTAGCACCTGGGCAAAAGCTGGGCATGGCTGCATGTGCCTACAATGCCAGCACTGGGGAGAGGGAGACAAGATTACTAGGGCTTGCTAACCAGACACTCTAGCTAAATTGGTGGGATCCAAGTTCAATGAGCCAGCATCAAAACCAAAGTCGCTAGGTGTGGAGACGCACACCTTTAACCCTAGCACGAAGAGGTATGATCTCTCTACTTGAGGCCATCTTGGTGTACAAATCCAGAGATCTAGGCCATCCAGGGCTGCCACATAGTAGCACCCTATCTCAAAATAATTAAGGTGGAGAGCAATTAAAGAAAACACCCACCACACACCTCAATAAAAACCTGCACAAAGGATGAGAAAACATACAGGAACATGCGTGCGTACACACACACATACAACACAAAACCTAGGCACAGCTGCCTGTACCTGTAATCCTAGCACTGGGGAGGTGGGGACAGGTGGATTACTGGAGCTTGGCTTGCTGGTCAGTCTAGCTGAATCTATGAGCTTTAGACCCAATGAGAAAGACTGTTTCTAACAGAACAAGATGATGTGGGGCTGGAGAGGAGGATGGTGGCTCGGAGTGCTTGCTGTTCTTACAGACAGATCCAAGGTCGGTTCCAAGCACCCACATTGGATGGTTTACAAGTACAGCTCCTGTGGATCCAACCCCCTTCTTCTGGCCTTGGAGAGCACCAGCACATACATACACACACACCAAAGTAAAAAAGAAAGGCGGCTTGAGGACACACATTCCAGCTGTAGTAAGCACCCATGCCATGAGACATTGGTATGCAGCCTGACCAACTGGAATATGATCTATTTCCAAAAGCAATTCTATGAATCCCACAGCCTTAGAGTACAGTCCAAGTTGCAACAGTGTCACGGGACTTCTCATGTGATAGATAGCCTTAGCGGTGTATTATCCCAGGGTTTGAGTGTGGCACTAGACTGTGTAAAACACATCCGGAGAGCTGGCTTCTGTCCTCTAGCCAATCTTCACATCAAGCCAGTATCGAGGCCTTTGCGCTCTATAAAACAACTTTCAGAAGTTATCAATAGAAAGGGGCTGGTTCAGAAAAGGAACCACTGGGGAGTGGGAACAGACAAGACAGGGTTACGGGTGGTTAAAATGGTCAAAATACATTATGCGTGTGTATGAAAATTTACTAAAACCTATTATACATATGCTATTAAAATTTTAGAAGTGGAGAATGAGATAGACAGGTGACATACTCTCCAGCCTACACACACGGTGTGAGATGATGCAGCTCAGTAGTAGAGTGCTTGCCACCATGCTAGAGACTACATTCAGTCCCAGTAAAGAAACGCAGATAACCATGTTAAGAGATTTTGTTAAACTTGCTACATAGTCTATGCCGACCTTGAACTCCTGACCCTCCCTATTGCCTCTGCCTGCCAAATCCTGAAAATACAGGTGTGTGCCACCACACCTGGTTCTAACATAGGACTTTGTTAATGCACATGTGTGCAGGTGTATCTGAAGACAACAGGACACTGGGTGTCTCTGCTCCATTCTCTTGAGACTGGCTCTTGCCATTGAACCTGGAGCTCAGATTTTCGGCCAAGTTGGATGTTCTGCAAGCTGCAGCTGCAACTGCAGTCTTTACCCCTCACAGCGCTGGGGGTCCAAGCATGGTGCTGGGGTTCTGAACTCAGGTCAGGTCCTCAAGCTTATGAAGCATGCAGTTACCTGCTCCCCACCTCCTTGCAGGACGGTGAGCTGGCCTTACTCACAGATCACTCGCCAAGCCAGCAGAGATGGATACCAATCACGCCAGCCTCACTCAGGCCAACACCCTGCCCTCCCTGATACACACTTCTGCTTCTCGGGTTCTTCCAAAGGCCTGCTGTGACATCAAAAACATCCTTTCTTCATACGAGTGGCTGTCACAGCGATAGCCTGCAGAGTGAGCTGGAGCGTGTGAACTGTGGCTGGGACTGGCTCTCAGGGGTGACTCCACCTGCCCTGGGCTCCGGCAGATGGCCCAGGGTCCCACAGCCTAAGGAACTCAGAGTCAGCACAGGTGCGAACACTGTCTTGGTGTTCCCGTCATTCCTGTCTTCTCTAGAGCAAGGCAGAACACCGTTCCATTTCTAAGGGCCGTGAGGGTCTGCCTAAGAACAATCTGACCACCCTGATTCTCTAGACCGATTTTCTCAATTTCTAGTTTTAAATAGTACCTTTAACAGTAACTTTATAAACTACATGATTTTGTGTAATTCCTGTATATTTTTATTATAAAAATAAATAAGGATAACTTTAAACATGTTTTAAATTTATACAGCATTTTTAGGAAAAATAGCCAAAGAAATTTAATAGCAATATATTTATGCATCTTGATTTTTAAAGTTCTCAGCTGTCCCTCAAGGTGGTCCAGGAGCCAAGGTCACCTAAGTGCAGGCTCTGCCTGGCCTCAGACCAGCCTTGGCTCCCGCATGGCCATGTCGTCTCTGATGCACACAGAGACAGAGGGCGCCTGTGGGGCAGGAGGCTTATACCTGTGCACACGGAAAGGAAGATGAACATTCTGGAACCTTTAGACCACACCTGCTGACCAGTGTCTCACTGATTCCTACTGAAATCAAACTGGAACACTTTGGGCCAGACTGCAACAAATCAAACAAGAATATCAGACCCACAAGGCACAAAGGCTGAAACTTCACAGAAATGTGAGCTCAACCTCCCCTTTCCATTATTTAAGCACTTCTCATCAAGCTGTGTCACAGGTCACGGTCGAGTCTTCCAGCTGTGGCCTCACTGCACATCAGGGTAAATGAACAGCCACTGCCTCGGGTCCGAGTGTGCAGCAACCACTTCACTCAGTTTTCAGACTGCTTCGCACCTTCCCTTGCCAGCCTGTCAGCTTCTTCGTTGCCCACAAATCCCGAGTGACCAGGAATGTGCATCTGTTAAAATAAAAATCCCCTTTAATTAATGTTTCCTGATGTTTACATGTGCCACACATGGCTACACCTCACATCCAGAAGAGACTGGGGCCAAAGCTCATGTTCACAGCCCCGCCTCCCCTCCTCTGAACGGGGTAAAAGACACTAGGGCTGGAGCCATGGCTCAGTATTGGTCCGGGTGCAGTCCTCAGCGCCACATAAACTGAGTGAGGTGGCATGAGCCTGCAATCAACACTGGCATGATCAGAGACTCAATCGAGATCACCCTGGCTACACAGCTCATTTGAGACCAATCTAGGCTACAACTGCCTACCTCCAACCAACCACAATACTCAAGATGACAAAAATAAATAGGCTATTTTGTTAAGAAGTTCACTGGGGGGCTGGAGAGATGGCTCAGTGGTTAAGAGCATTGCCTGCTCTTCCAAAGGTCCTGAGTTCAATTCCCAGCAACCACATGGTGGCGCACAACCATCTGTAACGAGATCTGGTGCGCTCTTCTGGCCTGCAGGCATATACACAGACAGAATATTGTATACATAATAAAAATAAATAAAGAAGTTCACTGGGGTCTTGACTGGCCACCAGAACTAGATGCTAAGACCCTACTGCTGAAGACAACACATTTCTTGGCTGGAGGACATATAGAAATCAGCCTGAAACAAATATGGAAGCTGCCTCTCTGCTGGCTAGCTTTCCTAGCTTGGGAAGACACTATGTTGGTTGCTGGGGAAGAAACATGCCCAACCCAACAGGCAGGAAGTACCCACTAGAGTAACAGTGACAAATCTGTTTTGAGGTAACCATCTACCTTCTGACTGGAGTTCCAGCCCATCCCCATGAGAGGAACTCACACCTGGTGCTGCAAACCTGAAAATTGTGTGCTGGGCAGTCATAGGCCCAGGGGGAGAGCTACTACTGTCTCGCTAAATGCCTGTGGTTGCTCGTAGATTAGTGCTGCTGGCTTAATCTTTTTTCCTTTTACCTGCAGTGGGTGGCGGTTATTGCAGGTCCATAACTGGCCTGAGATAAGTGACTGCTGAGTGCTCAGCCATAAGTGGGACATCGATGTCACCTACTTCAGGGCTCAGGCAGGATACATCATGGGAGAAGAGGGAAGAATATGACAGCCAAAGAAAGGAGTGGAATTGAGACTTGGCTACTGCCTTCACAAACTCATCGGAGCAATATAGAGTCTGCCCAGAACTGGACCTGTCAACACTGTCCCGATGTAGGAGGGGTACATGAGGTTCCCCCCACTCCCTGGGCTTCTTCAGGTGGTTAGTGCTTTATGAGGAAGGATAGACTTCCTTCAGGGCTGAAGACACTGCTAAGGTGCCCATGCTGTACCCCTGTAAGCACCCAATTAAACATACTGCATCACAGGAAACAGAAAACCATGAGAGGAGAGAAGGAGTAGGGGTGGGTACGCCCCAAACACGATGTACATACATGTTCGATGAAGTCACAATGAAACCCACTCTGTGTCTAGCACAGCTAAGAAGCACACTGACTTGGTGGAAGCTGCTGCTTTAACCTGGCCACAAACCCCTTCCCGACCCCACCTCTCAGCTCATTCAGACCATGTAATGTGCAGTGGACTCACCCACTTGATGTCCATGCCCTGGCTAAGCTCATCCAGCTCCATGAAGTCCTCCTTGTTGATCACATCCTTCCCCGTGCTTGTCCTCCAGCCGTTCTTCTTCCAGCCCTGGACCCAGCTGGTTATCCCTAGGGAACACACGCTCACACTCATCCATCAGGAGGGGCTGGCCTCTCCTGGCCCCTCATCTCTCCTCGCAGTGGCTCCTCTCATCCCGAGTCAGAGCCTGGATGGTTCCTTTCCTTAGGTGCTCTCCCTCGCTCCTTCAAGTAGTCCCAAGGCCATGCCTTTCCTCTCCCTGATCTAATCAGAGGAACAAGGGGCTTCCTCAGGGAAGTGCCCCCATGCGCTTCTGCTCAGCCACCCCAGCCCCAGAGCCAGCATGCTGTGACCCGTAGTTACTAACTTCCTGACCTCAGGTGTTACAGAGCCAAGGAGCCCAAACCCCCCAAGACAGAAGACCCAGACTCCTATTCCTCTGAAGCTGAAAAGCTGAGCATCACCCAGGACTGTGACATTGCCTCGTACTAGGAAAAAAGACGTTTTCCTTCTCGGTACCCGGGAAGGCTTACCGTTGATGGTGAACATGCTGTCTGTGTAAAGAACCAGCTTGCTGATGTTCTGAGCCCTGGCTTGCATGATGGCTTTGCAGGCTGCCTTGAAAAAGCAAGTCCACGGTCATGCTATGTGGAAAATGCTCGACTCTCTGCATTACCCACTGGGAGCTCTAAGCCCAAAGCACTGCTCTGTCTGTATCACCACGCTGTCTTCTCTATGCGAAGAGGCTACACTTAAAATGCCCCCATGGAACCAACATGAAATGATCCTAGAGCTCTTCTAGAGACTTTAAAGACTGCTGTTAGCCTAAGCGTTTCTTGTGGACTTTCAATACCTTCTATCTGGGACAATAAAGGAGGGGAAAAGACTGATCCTGTGTCCCATGGAGGAAAGGCAGACCCACAACTAGCTGGAACTTACATGGATCTCGGCCCTCTGGTTTGTCTGTCGCCCAGGAAGTCTAACACCTACATTTCTGTTTCAAAACAGCACAGAAAAGAAAAAACAAAATTATAATACTAATTCCTAAAGTGATTCTTCTCAATGGATAATAACAAACTAGTGTTCACTTTCAACTGAAACAGAAAACCTACACACGAGCAACAGCCTCAAAAGACAGCTCAGTGCCAAGCACCCCTAAGACCCTGGTCCAAATACCAGCCTCCGCAAACAACAAAAACCTAGAAAAACCACACACTTGTAATCCCAGCACTCTGGAGGCAGAGGCAGGAGGATCTCTGAATTGGAGGCCAGTCTCTGGTCTATACAGAGAGCTCCAGGACAACCAGGGTTGCAGAGAGACCCTTGTCACAACATACAAAACAAAACACAAAAACCCCGAAATTCAAGGTTGAAAACATAAAAAGTTTCACTGTGCTATGCTAGGCATGGTAGTGCACACTTTGCCAGGATTTCTTGAAAGGCCTGGACTACCACTGTCCAGCTTGGTGCATACTTTAATCCCAGCACTGGAGGGGCTGAGGCAAGAGAATCTCCATTAGTTACAAATCAGTCAGGGCTACACAGTGAGAACAAAAAACAAAACAAAAACCCTTATTACCTGAGTTAATTAATATGTTGAATACAGGTAAATATTTAAAATGGAAAAATTAAAATACTTTTTAAATTAATGAACAATTTAGAAACTATGTCTGATGGCAGTCCCAGTGAACCTCAAACCTGGTTAGAGAACCTCAAGGGTGTCTGACAGCCACCACTCCGTATCCCTCACTGCAGGAACTGGGTGACTGTAAATGGTCCAGTTCACACCTTTAGCTGTGCTTTCCGACTGTCTCTAGGTTAAGCATCTTCAAAAGTCTAAAAAAGTCACCAGGTGTGGTGGTACACGCATTTAATTCTAGCACTTGCGAGAGAGAAGGGGGGAGGGGCAGGAGGATCTCTATGAGTACCAGGCCAGCCTCATAGTGAGTTCTAGGCCAGCCAAGACTACATAAGGAAACCTGTCTCAGAAAAATAAGTCAGTGATGAGATGGGTTCTGAGCTGGCACCCTGTCCCTGCCTCACCGTTGGCTGGCTCCTCTACACACACACACACACACACACACACACACACACACACACACACACGTTATGATTTGTACAAATTAGGCACAGGGAAACAACACCAAGTCTCAGCATTTGGCAGTGTCAAGAACCAAGCTGCCTGGCCCTGATATAAATCAAAGTTGCTCTTCTTCTATCCCCACCAATGCTCTTTACCGGGCAGGTTTCGCCAAGAATGCACCAATAAGCAAATCCTGCCAAGACTTGGTAAAAACGTGATGGTCACACTCAGCTTTGTTTACTTACAAGGGGTGGCCTGGCCCCCAGTAAACGCCAATTCCCGCTCTCGCTCGATTCCGCCCGTTACTGGAGCAGCAGCCATCCGTGTAGACAACAACAGACTCTCCTGTGAGAGGGAAGAGTGGGGATATTGCACCAACCCACTGAACACTGACCCACCGCTGTATTTTTCTGTCCAGGATGACATGGAACCCCCCCCATGGGGTGTGGCCACGTTTTGCTTGTCCCACATGCCAGATGAGTTACCAAGACAGAACTTCCCACTTGAGACCTGCTTATACCTCAAACTAAAGGGGCCCTCGTGGCTGAGTCATTTTCACTCTCAAGCTGTCCTTCCAGAAAAAGAAATGTGTGGCGTGATGCTGGCCCCATCTTAGCATGTTTACTACTAACTGTAAAGTAGTTCTCATCTCTGCTTCCTCCTTTCAAACATTGCTTGCTCAAGTGAGAAGGACAGACATAGGGCCACTGTCAGGTCCGAGCGTGGTCAGCAACACCCTCAGCAGAGTACAGGGAGAAACTGAGTGGGAGAGGGGACATCAAAGACCACCTGCAGAGGGGGCGCTGTCCAGAGGACAGCGGTCTGAGCACAGCAGGCTCAGGGGAAACATGGAGAACAGTGGCCCTCAAAGAAGCAGAGGCTGGGCAGGCCTCCTCTATCAGCTGGAAATGTCTCATTCCTTAGGCTCCTGTCAATGAGTGACTGAGCTAGGGTTTCTATTAACATGATGAAACATCACAACCAACAAACAGTAACTTGGAGGAAAGGGTTTTATCTGGCTCACACTGCAGTCCATCACCGAAGGAAGTCAGGACAGGAACTCAAACAGGGCAGGAACCTGGAGACAGGAGCTGATGCAGAGGCCATGGAGGGAGCTGCTTACTGGCTTGCTCCCTATAGCTTGCTCAGCCTGCTTCCTTACAGGACCCAGGACCACCAGCCCAGGGATGCACCACCTACTGCGGGCTGGGCCCTTCTCTATCCATAACTAATCTAACATAATGCCTAGAGCCTGATCTTATGGAAGCATTTTCTCAACTGAGGTTCCGTCCTCTCAGATGATTCCAGTCTGTGTCAAGCTGACACACCTATGCAGCACAATGAGCATTAAAAGGACACTCGTTCATCTTAGAAAACCACCGAACCCATCGACTCTCACAGCTCCAGTGACACTGGCGCCATTCCTGGAGGTAAAGCACAGATGGCTTCCTCTTGGCAAAAGCTCAGGACATACCAATGCTGATCCATCCTAAAATGCTGCCTCTTCCTGTTCCCATGTATGCAAGACAAAAAGGAAATTTACAGACTGTAGTTACTAAGAGCACACAGCTGCCCTTGGAGCTAAACACAGAAAGAGCCCATGATCTCTTTTCCTCAGGACCCAGTGAGGTCTGAGGGTTGGACAAATGGCTTCAGGCTGGCACTGCTCAGCTCTAGCAGGCAGCTCTGCTTGGGCCCTCCTCCTTCCTCTGCCTCAGCAGCCCGTGGCTATGTGAGGGTTTCCTAAGAATTCCCAAAAGAGTAATGATTTTTGCACTATTTGATTACCTATAAAATAGTGGCCTCATTGCCAGAACTGGCTGCAAAGGACCCAGGTAGGTGAGAGGCTAAAGAAAGAGGAGGCTAAGGCAAGTTGAAGGCTAGCCTGGATTTCAAACAGAGGAGTTCAATGCCACCTTGGGTAACTCAGTGGGACCACACTGCAAAATAAAAGGTAAAAAGGTTGGACCACATTGATATGAGCCCTGGCCTGTCGAGGAAGAAACCAAAGGGACTTTTTGTTAATGTCCTCTCTCCAAAATAAAAGATCCCAGAAATTTCTAGAGAATATTTACAGAAGAGAAAAAAAATAGGACTAAAAATCAGCTTAAACTTTACACTGGATGCCTACATCCTTAATTCCAGCACTGGGAGGCGGTGGGCAGGAAGACCTCTAAGTTCGAGACTTCAAGGGCTAAACACTGAGACCCTGTCTCAATAAAACCACCACCAACAATAAAACAAAGAGCTTAAATTCCTCTCACTTAGAAAGGAAAGTATTTCATGTTGACTGTTCTTTTTTTGTAATTGTATTAAAATTTTTGAACCAGGCAGGCAATCCCAGCACTCGGGAGGCAGAGGCAGGCAAATCTCTGTGAGTTCAAGGCCAGCCTGGTCTACAAGAGCTAGTTCCAGGATAGGCCCCAAAGGTACACAGAGAAACCTTGTCTCAAAACAAAACAAAAACAACAACAAAAATTTTGAACCGAGAAAGGCATACCCATATAAGAAAACATGTCCTTGCTCACTGGGGGAGCTGGTTCCATGTGTTCCGTGTTCCGTTTGGTGTGCTTTGCCCCTGGCTCTGGCAGTTCTTCCCCTTCACCCAGAGGCTCCCGAGGCCGCTTGCTGGTCTTCACCCCTGAGTCCTGCACATGTGTGGTTTCCTGCCCTGAAAGAGATTCTGGCCATGACCCAAAACCAGAGAATGCACAAACCAGACTGGGGCACTCTAGATGTAGCCCTACCAAGAGGGAATGATTGAGAACAAACCATCCCAGACTCTGGCCCTGTAGGCGCTCCAGAGAGTCCAAGGAAAATAAATAGTAATAGATGAATAAATAAAAAGGCTTGAAACTTCCCAAGGGAGTTTCAGACATAGGGTTTTGTTTTTTTGTCACATGTTCTAAATTAGTCAGCTCGCTCACCTGAGTCATGCGCGTGCTCTAAATCTGACGTCCCTTCAGTTTCCAATCCTAGGCACCATACACACCTGGCTGAACCACACTATTCTTTGTTAAAGCTTTTTAATTATGTGTGTATTCAAGCATCCATCCCTCCTGAGCTATGGGAGGTTGTGAGTCGCTAAGAATCAAACTCTGGCCCTCTGAGTCATCTCTCTAGTCTCTCAATCACTTTTATCACTTTTTGAGTCTTTTTTTTTTTTTTTGGTTTTTTGAGACAGAATTTCTGTGTAGCCCTGGCTGTCTTGGAACTCAATCTATAGACCAGGCTGGTCTCGAACTGGGAAATCTGCCTGCCTCTGCCTCCCCAGTGCCCAGATTAAAGCCATGCACCACCATTACCCAGCTTGAACCACTATTCTAACTCTAACCTGTACAGGGGAAGACAGATAATCATTTCACCTCCTCTAAGAAAGTAGATGCAGTGCTATGGGGAATCAAGGGGCTGGTCATAGGTTAAAATACCACACTAATGTTACGTACCCTTAGAGCCATCTGGGCTTGAAGAGTTCCTGACAAAGGCCCAAGCTTCATCTTCTGTGGCAAATTTCTTAAACCTGGCAGCAGGAAACCGGTCTACCTGCGCTCTGCACTCATTCCTGGAAGAGTGCATACATCAGCCCAGGCTTCCTTCCCTCTTCAATTTACATCTCTATTTGTTGTTTTTAAACTTAATTTTATTTATTTATTTATTTTTGGTGTTTTGAGACAAGGTTTCTCTGTAACTTTGGAGCCTTCTTGAACCCTCTGTAGACCAGGCTGGCTTCAAACTCACAGAGATCCGCCTGTTCTGCCTCCCCAGTGCTGGGATTAGAGGCGTGCACCACCACCGCCAGGCCAGTGTCAAGTTTTACGTTCACATAAAACAGGAACAGAAAGTCAAGAGTTCTTTAAGCCTCTGCCTCCAGATGTTCCTAGCCTGCTGCTTCCATGGGCACTCATTGAAGATGTTGTGAAGTCTACAGGTTTAGTGGATGCGCAATGACAGGGACATGGGTCCACACTACCACACCATTCCGAACCTCACACCTTAGAAAATCCCTGTCTGGAGCCTGGGGGTAGGAATGCATGCCTATAATCCCACACTCTATAGAGGCAGGAGGATCACCAAATTCAACACCACCCTAATCTATATACAGGTCTACACCAGCCAGTGCTGTTTAGAAACCCTGTCTCAAAAATCGCAACCAAAACCACCTTGGTTTGGTAGTACAAGCCCATCATCCCAGCATTTGGGAAGTGGAGACAAAAGATCAGATGTTCAGGATCCTCTTTGATGTAGCCAGTTCAAGGCCAGTCTGTCTCCAAACAAAACCTGTTTGTTCTCACATTCATCCCTCCCTCGGTTCTAACCCCTAAAAACCACTGACTTGTGTTGCAATCTCTACATGTGTTCCGGGATGCCATATAGTTAGAAACACGCACTGTAGACCATTTCAATCTGTCTTTTCTCTTAGCATGATATAGTTACTGTTCCTCCACACTGTTTCATCTTTAATAACACTTCTTCAGTCTGCATAATATACCTCACAGTTTAGCTCCCTTTCTGTGTTAAGACTGGGCAGCCCATTATGCTAAATGCCATCCAGGAGACACACTAATACCATAGGGTACATAATACACAGCTCCACTGCATACTAAAATTTTGTTAATCTTTAAGAATCAATCAAGTCGGGCAGTGGTGGCACTCCCCCTTAATCTCAGAGCTCTGGAGGCTGAGGCAGACAGATCTCTGTGAGTTCAAGGCCAGCCTGGTCTACAGAATTAGTTCCAGGACAGCCAAGGCTACAGAAAAAAACCATGTCTCAAAATAAAAAAAGAAAGAAAGAAAACCAAACCAGAACAAGCAAACAAAAAAAATCAATCACAGAAAAAGGGCTCGCTTCGGAGACATTTCTTCCTCAGGATTGTCGCCGCTGAGTGTCGCCGCTGAGTGCACGGGAGGACTCGACAAGCTGTTTGCTGTTTAGAATAAAGGGCTGTGCCCGGCTCCGTCTCACCAGCTCAGGAAGACGCCGGTCTTGCGGCCTCTCCGCACCGCATAGAACATCCCGAGCCCGCAAATGCCTCGCCTCACGTGCACGACGGTCAGTGTCACGGTGTGGAACAGCGGCAGCAGCCAGCTCATCGCTCACGCCGGCTAGCGGACCTGCATGGCGATCCGCGAGCCTCCCGCCAGCTGCCGGACACACTTCCGGCGCGGGGAGACAACGTAAATGGGCGTGTGCGGGGAAGGGCGGGGCCTGCCGCGGGGAGGGGCGGGGCCTAGGATTGTTAGCTTTGTGTGGACCTGGTGAGAAGGTAGGGCCTGGAGGCCGCAGTATCTCCGCGGAGGGAGAGAGGGAAGAAGGAATAGATGTGATGGGTGGATGGATGTGAAGGCAGTGAGAAGCCCTACGAAGCTACACCCCCGTTCTCCGATGCTCACCTCTGCAGGTCATGCTTCCTCTCGCCTCCCATCCACCTCTGCAGGTCATGGCTCCCCTCGCCTCTTCCTGCAGACACTGTGCCAGGGCGATGGCCACAGGAAAATGAATGAGGGGACGGCATGAACACACAATATCGTTTTGGCCATATAACTAAGGGAATGAAGCAAAGTCACTGTAGAAAAATGGGAGATCCTTTTTATGATCCAAAAGCAACTGAAATTTAAAAAATATTCCCCTTGAGGGGCTAGCAAGATGTCTTCAAAGGTACTTGCCACCAAATTTGACAACTCTAGTTCCATACTCAGGACCCACACGGTGGCAGGAGAGAACTGACTCGCAGGCAAGTTGTCCTTTGACCTCCACACATGTGCTGTGCTGCAAGGATAGGTGTGCACACACATAAATACATGTCATTTTAAAATTAAAAAGGTATACTACTTGAAGTTACGTGGATATACAAAAAGTACTAAATATANAGAGGGGAGCAGAGAAAAATGTAGAGCTCAATAAATATCAATAAAGAAAAAAAACAATTAATGTCCATGAAAATTAATGTTTTTCAGAAACAGGAGAAAAGGAACACTTTAAAAATCATTTTATGATGCTGGATTTAACTGATATTGAAACCAATATAGAAAGAAAGAAACAAAGAAAGAATGAAAGAAAGAACGAAAGAAAGAAAGAAAAGAAGAAAGACCAACTAGCCAATAGGATGTCGTAGTACATAACTGTAATCCCAGCACTTGGAGTCAGAATTACAACTTCAAGGCCAGTCTGGTTTATATATCAAGCCCCAGGTCAGGGGATACCAAGTGGAACTCATAAATATGGATTACAGACCAATGTCTTTCACAAGCATGGGTGTAATACAGCAATATGAAGCCATGTTGCTTCATGATTAAGTTTTTCTAGGGATGGGAAACTAGTTCAATACTCATAAATCAATCAACGTTGTCTACCATATTAACACAAGCCAGAAAGAAAACCTACTTGATAATACTAATTGATCATTAAAGTATGTGACGTCATCCAGCACACATTCATGCCAAAACTTCTTGGAAAAACAGAAACGGGAAGAAACTTCCTCATTAGATAACAGACATCCATCTATTTGTCTATCCATCCATCCATCTAAACCTTACAACCAATAATACCATCCTTAGAAACAAAGTGTTTCTGCCCAAAAACCTCTGATAACAAGCCCACTCAACAAAGTGCTGGGAAACCAGAGGAACCTCCTAAGTTGAAGGTCTAGATTATTCCTCCTGCATAATAGTAGAGACAAAAGCCAGGCTTAGAGGCATGTAGAGTAAGGGAATGGAAACAGCTCTTTCACAGGCCACAGGGATTGGTCAAAGGGGATTATAGATCCAGAGACACCTTTCTTCCTGTCTATGTTTATACCTCTGGGAGAGGGAAGATAATTTTCTCCATAGAGTGACACTGGATATGTCAACCACTCCAGCACAGGCCTCATGTTCAGGAGTCCTTGACCAACTGTAATGGACTGTGTGTTATGTCTGTATGTGTGTGCTTTTCTTTAGTTACACTTTGGTGTTTTGTTTTTCTTTTTCAGTAGTGTTTTGCTTTGTTTTGGGGGCTTTGTTCTTGCATTGGTTTTATTTTTTGTTTTTTGAGAAAGAAAAGTTGGGTGTGTAGGGAGGAGGAGAGGATCTAGAAGGACATGAGGGAGGGGAAGAACACAAAGTAATTTTAAAGTTAAAAAATTTATATACATATATTATCTAATGGTATATATATATCTGGATTGAACAAGCTTCAAGATGATTCTTAATTTTCTTTTCTTTTCTTTCTTTCTTTTTTTTTTTTTGGTTTTTCGAGACAGGGTTTCTCTGTAGCTTTGGAGCCTGTCCTGGAACTCGCTCTTGTAGACCAGGCCTTGAACTCACAGAGATCTGCCTGCCTCTGCCTCCCGAGTGCTGGGATTAAAGGCGTGC
>JAQHUG010000018.1:9861285-9885662 GCA_028555095.1 Dicrostonyx torquatus | reverse complement strand
GGAGGGAATGGGAAGAGGGGAAGGAGTGGGAATTTGGATTGGTATCTTTTTTTAAAGTAAACAAAAACAAAAACAATGTCCCCAGCAACTCCTTGGCTCTGTGTGTGTGTGTGTGTGTGTGTGTGTGTGTGTGTGTGTGTGTGTGTGTATGTGTGTGTGTGTGTATCTGCATGCATGTGTGCATGCATGTATGCATGTGTGTGTATGCATGTGTGCATGCGTGCATGTGTATGTGTTCTCACCTCTGGCAAGCTCAGCTGTGTGTGCCTTTCTTTGCTCCCAGTCCTGATTTTTGTAGTCTGCCTTGATTTGTTTTTCTTCTTCATGAAAGCAGAAACTTGGTGGACTACGGTGCTTTCTCAGCCCATCGTTTTGCCATAGCCCTCCCGCATGTTGTCAAGCTTCCTGTGCTGTTGTATCTCACAGTTTTGAGTATTCTACTATTGCAGTTGCCGGTGTCTCATTAATTAACTTCTGATGGCCACGGCTCTTCCTCTTTCCCATCAACCTGCAAACATGGATGGACGTGCAGAGGGCTGGCGACCTTGTCAGTCACCAACAGCTCAGAGCCCAGTGACCCAGAGTGTGGGAGTGGGGGAATGAATGGGAGCTGGGCCTCAAACCCCAGCCTCAAAGGACAGACCAGCACTGAGATCAGCAAAGTCTGTGCTCTGCAGGCTCAGGCTTTGTCTTTGTGGTTTGAGCTGTGCAGGGTCTTCCTTCCTTGAGTCCTTGAATGATGAGGTTGGCTTTCCATTTTATACCTCTGGACTTTCAGCTAGGTCCCAAGGTCAAGGTCAGTGAGTGCAATCCTCTTGGTTTATATCCAGAATGTTATACTTTTCAGTCCTATGCCCCACCATCCTTAAGCCTCACCTCTGCTTATACTTTATCCTTCAGTCCTACCCCCTCCTTAAGCCTCACCTCTGCTTTGCTGTACCATCCAGTCTTGTGCTCCCTCATCCTTCAGCCCCACCTTCGCTTAGGTGGCAAATCAGCATCTAGCGTCACCAAACCTTTCTTCTGTCGCCTCTTATGGGTACTTGAGTTGAAAGAGGAGTTTCAGATGGCTTCCCTTCACACAGCAGGGACAGGAGATTCTCATCACCAGGTGCAGCTTTCCATGGTCTGACACGATAGCAGCAGGGTGTCTGGATATCTTAACTTCACCACTCTTTTGGGGGAGAATCCTTCCCTGGAGGCAAATCTATCAGGGGCTCGGTGTTACTAAATTGGGGGTCAGCACAGCCAAATAGGGGGTCTCTGCAGACTATAAAGGCTCCTGGGACGTGGTCTGTGCCCCCTCCCCCACTTCCTGGGCTTCTCTATGGGGAGACACAACTGGATAATCTCACTGGCTGTGTATATGGGTCCCTTGCTTCTGAGGGCTAGATAGCTCGAGTCAGGGAAGGATGCAAAATGTCTTGAACTTTGAGTTGGGCAAGTTAGACCATTGCTCCATCTACCCAGATTTTGTTGCCTGCTAGTCATGGGAGCCTCACAGGTTTCTTTTACTGGAAAGTCAAATCTAGCCCCTCCCCTTCATCCATATCTGCTCCCCCACCCCAGCACTGTTCTCCAGGGATGGTAGCTGGCCAGCCATTTCCTTGAATTTCCCATATATTTCAGTGAAAACCAATCAAGTTTGCCTCTGCAATACATCCCAGCAATACCTTGCTTCTCTGTCTCTGCCACAACCTCCCCTCAACTTCTTGCTAACTGCACATTGTAATCTCCTCTGTCTGGCCTCCTCACTTTCTTTTTCTTGTTGTTTTTTTGTTTGTTCTTTGGTTTTCGAAATGGTTTCTCTGTCTAGCTTTGGAGGCTGTCCTGGCACTTATTCTGTAGACCAGGCTGACCTCGAACTCACAGAGATTCGCCTGCCTCTATCTCCTGAATGTTGGGATTAAAGGCGTGCACCACCATTCCCTGCTTGTTTTTTTGTTTGTTTGTTTTTGAGATAGGTCTCACATGGCTCAGAGGTTAAGAGCACTGGTTATTCTTTTAGAGGTCCTGAGTTCAATTCCCAGCAATCACATAGTGGCTTACAACCAACTGCAATGAGATCTGGTGCCCTCTTTTGACCTGCAGGTATACATGTAGGCAGAACACTGTATATATAATAAATAAATCTTTACAAAAAGAATAAGTGACAGGGTCTCACTATGTAGCTTTGGCTATTCTGGAACTAAAGGTGTGTGCTCCATCACACCCTGAGTCTCATCTCCATTCTTATTCCAATAACTATGGTCTCCAAAGAAGAGCCAAGTGGCCTTTCATAAAGCTATATCCTAGCTGGGTGGTGGTGGTGCACCTTTAATCCCAGCACTCGGGAGGCAGAGGCAAGCAGATCTCTGTGAGTTCGAGACCAGCCTGGTCTACAAGAGCTAGTTCCAGGACAGGCTCCAAAGCTACAGAGAAACCCTGTCTCAAAAAACAAACAGACAAACAAAAAATAAGGCCCTGCCCTGATCAAAAGCCTCCTTGTTTTGAGGAACTCCAAAGGTTTCACAGTAACACTAGATTTGAGTCTTCACTGTGTTCAGGGCTTTTTCCTCCTTTTTGTTCAACAGGCCAGGCAACTTCTCCCCAAGCTCTATTCAAGAGGCTACAACCCCTTGATGCTTCACCAGAGGCCATTCCTGATCCCTGTCTCTAGATAGCAGCGTCTGCATGCCCAGGCCATCTTGTCCTGCCCCTTATCCCTGGGGAAGGTCGCTCTTTCTGCTCCTTCTGGTTTTATATGTCCATCCTTTTGTCTCTTTTAAAAAAGGTTTATTTATTTTTGTATGTGCACATACCTGCATGTGTATGGGCACACTAGGTGTGTACAGTGCTCACAGAAGTTGAAGAGGGCATTGGGTTGCACTGAAACCAGACTTACAGGTGGTTGTGCGCCACCATGGGGATCCTGAGAACTAAACCTGGACCCTCTGTAAGTGCAGCAGATTCTCTTGACCACTGAACCATCTCTCCTGGCCCTGACTGTCTTCTTGACTGGAAAGGAACTTTAGTTCTTTCTCCACCCCAGCACCTGGAACTGTGCCTGGCAGGAGGTTGGCACCTGGAAATATTGCTGAGTGGTTGACTGACCCAGGGAATAGGTGCCAGGAAGCACCAGGGGCCTTCTGGGATGAATAATTGTGTGGTTATTGCTATAATTGCTATTGTGTGGTTCTGATGCTCCAAGGGAACCTCCTACCCAAACTTCCACGCCCAGCTTCCCTTCTTGCTTTTGTTTTTAAATTTTATTTATTATGTATATAGTGTTCTGGGCACCAGATCTCAGATCTCATTTTAATGGGTGTGAGCCATCATGTGGTTGCTGGGAATTGAACTCAGGACCTCCAGAACAGCAGTCAGTTCTCTTAACCTTTGAGCCATCTCTCCAGCCCCTCTTGCTTTTTATATATCTTTCTCCCTTTCTTCTTGCCACTACTGTTGGCCTTTCTTATTTCTTCTCTTCCTTCTCTGCTTTCGAGCCATTTAGTGTGGACCCCTGTTTGCATAGGGCTATCTACTCTCAGACACGCTCCAAGCTCTGCAGAACAGTCACATCTTGAATAGGAGCCTTTGCTGTCTTTGGGCCCCAATCTCTGCCATTAGGATGAGATGAGCCTGCTAGGCAGGCCTTGTGCTCAGTCACTTGTTCTGAGGAAGGCTGGACAGGGCGAGTGACCGTCAGCAAAGGCTTTGGGAAAGAGTTTTGGGCACGTGTGGTGCCCTAGCTGCCGGGAAACTTCCGAGACTCTCAGTGGAGGTTGGTAATTGGTATGTGAGCGAGCCAGCGAGAGAGGGGAGTATACGCGTGGGCCTGCTGTTTGCAAAGCGCTGTCTGTGTCAGATCCTGTCACTGTTTATGCCTTCCTTCTTCCAGGAGTCCAGTGTCCTGCCTGCACTCATGATGACGAGGGACCTGGCTCTTGCAGGCATGCTGATTAGCCTGGCTCTCCTGTCACTGCCGCCATCTGGATGTCCTCAGCAGACCACAGAGGACGCCTGCTCTGTGCAGATTCTTGTCCCCGGCCTCAAAGGTAATGGTTCTTCCGCTGCCCTGGTGCTGTGCTGGTCATGCCTCCGGGTGCCTCAGTCTCCTGCATGGCCTGGTACTTCAGCACAAACTCACAGAGGATGGCTCTGTTCCAGCGGCATCCTGGGAAATCTGCTCATCTGTTGGGTTTGGGATTTCCTGACAATGAGACCAAGGATCCATGACACTTAAACCTTTTCCCACCAAGGAATTGCGGATTTTCTCATCAGTGATGTATATGCAACACAGACTTCTCTTCAGGAGCCTTGTGTGAAGGTCTGGCTCGTTTGATCTTCTCCAGCATGAGCCAGAGGACTGAGGTCAGCCAGCCTCTTGCTATCTGATGCTGCATTTGATCTTCTCCAGCATGAGCCAGAGGACTGAGGTCAGCCAGCCTCTTGCTATCTGATGCTGCATTGTTTACATGCCGTGGCCTGCAGAGACGAAGTCTGTTTGCAGGCACATTCGCAGACAGAACAACAGTCCAGGGATGCCTGTGGCTTTTCTCCAATCCACAATGAGTGTATCAAACTAGTCCATGTTCTGCATGAAAATGACAGGCACACGCCTTCATAGTTGGGTCAGATATTATCAAAGTGTGACCTGGATGAAAACTTTGTGTTCACATATTGGGATCTGACTCGAGAGGGCACAAGCAGTAAATTATTTCTACAAGCGAAGAGAAAGCAGTGCTATTAACAGTAGAAAATGAGATGGCAGTTGAAATGTCAACCTGTCCTGATAGAAAGATGGCTCATCAGCCGGGCAGTGGTGGCGCACGCCTTTAATCCCAGCACTCAGGAGGCAGAGGTAGGCGGATCTCTGTGAGTTCAAGGCCAGCCTGATCTACAAGAGCTAGTTCCAGGACAGGCTCCAAAGCTACAGAGAAACCTGTCTCGAAAAACAAAAACAAAAACAAAAACAAAAAAAAAAAGAAAGATGGCTCATCAGAACTCCTCCTCGGGGGTGGGGGAAGAGGGCCACATAAGTGGGCTTTCTGTGGCTTGTTCATCACTCTAGGTAACTAGTCCCCCCTCCCCACTGAGTTTTGAGCAGTGCTGGGAACATCTTTGATCTTGATGGTCTTGAACTCAAGGTTGTACTCTGAGGCCTCCAGGAACAGCTAGACACAGAGTCAAGCTTCCAGGGAAGGTCTCCATTGACTTGGGTGTAGTCCTTTAGAGGCAGGGCTCAAAAATATATTTGAGACAAACGGTCTCACTATGAAATTCTGGCTAGCTGGGAACTTCCTATGCAGAATATCCTGGATTAAACTCCCAGGACTATGCCTGTCTCTGCTGAGATCAAGGTGGGCACCATCACTGAAGACAGAGAGAAACTGCTTGTTGGTTTCCTGGCTACTCAGACCCGGATAATAACACAGAAACCATATTAATTACAACACTGTTAGGTCAACAATATTAGCATATTCCTAGCTAGCTCTTACATCGTAAATTAACCCATTTCTATTAATCTGTGTATCACCACGAGGCTGTGGCCTACTGGTAAGGTTCTGATTGGTTCTGGGATTCTTTCTCCTTCAGCAGTTACATGGCATCTCCTTGATTCCACCTACTTTCTCTCTATATCTCTGTTCGGATTTCCTGTCTGCTTTACTCTACTAAGCCATTGGCTGAAACAGCTTCTTTAGTTTTTTTTTTTTTTTAGTTTTTTTGAGACAGGATTTCCCTGTGTAACAGTCCTAGCTGTCCTGGAACTAGCTCTTGTAGACCAAGCTGGCCTCGAACTCACAGAGATCCGCCTGCCTCTGCCTTATGAGTGCTGGGATTAAAGGCGTGTGCCACCACCGCCTGGCCAGAACAGATTCTTTAATAACCAATGGTAATAAAACATATTCGTAGCAAACAGAGGGGAATCCCACATCATATCACATTGAGCAAAAACAACTTTTTATGACAAAGGAGTTTCAGGACATAATGTAATCATGGACAGAATTGAAGAATTGCATGTGGGGGCTTCAGAGCCTGAGCATCAAGGTGATTTTTGGGGGGATCAGCAGTGGGAAGCTCAGGGGCCTTGTCCCCTTCAGTGTGGGTGAAGTGGGAAGATTATTCATGAGAATGATGTTTAAATAAGAGGCTTTTCTGATTGTTTGAGAGATATAAAGGTCCTGTGTGTGTATGTGTGTGTGTGTGTATACATGTGTGTGTATATAAATATGTGTTCTGTGCGTGCGTGTGGAGGCCAGAGGCCAACCTTTGGTGTTGTTCTGGGTGATAGCAACTTTGGATCTTGAGATAGGGTCTTTCATTGACCTGGTGCTTACCAATTAGTCTAGTCTGGCTAGCCAGGGAGCCCCAGGGATCCTCCTGACTCTGTCTGCCCTGTGCTGGCACGACATGTGTGTGCTACTACGCTTAACTTTTTAAAAATTATTATTATGTACACAATGTTCAGCCTTCATGTATGCCTGCAGGCCAGAAGAGGGCACCAGATCTCATTACAGATGGTTGTGAGCCACCATGTGGTTGCTGAGAATTGAACTCAGGACCTCTGGAAGAGCAGCCAGTGCTCATAACCTCTGAGCCATCGCTCCAGATCCCTACACTTGACTTTTTATATGGAGTTTGTGGACCAACTCCAGGCCTATGTTTGCTGTGGCAAGTCCATTACTAACAGCCATTGCTGCAGCCCCAAGCAATGTGTTTTAAAATGTTTTCGTTGGTTCATTCTATCTCATTCCTGCTATCGTACGTCAAGTACTGTCCCAGGGTTTTATGGTGAGTTGGGATCAATATGAACAGTTTTTCATTAATAACACACACACACACACACACACACACACACACACACACACACACACACACACGATGTGTGGGAGGTCAGGTGGAAGCTGTGTGCTGGCCTTAGCGTCCTTCTTGTCTTCTTTTGAAAGGGGAGGGACCATCAGATGAGTAACAATGCAGTAGACAATGGTCTGGTTTGCTCAATTTTAACCCTGATCCAGGTTCTGATGCCCAAAGAAACCGTGGTCAGGCCCAGAGCCAGCACCTGTCTCGTTACTCAGCTACCATAGCCCATGTTCGCTAACGTACACGCACCTGCCTCAAATGAGTGAAAGCCACGCATAAACTCTAGGCGCTTTCTAGCAAACGTCTAGAAAAGGTGGAAGGTGTGCTTACGGTCACCTCTCCGTGAGTACTGACAGTGCATCTGCTGTGGTGGAGGCTTTCCTTCCTTCAGGCGCTCTGGGAGAAATCCCCCCACCCCCCACCCCAGGAAGAGTCGTGGTAACTGCTTACTGCAGCACGCACAGTGGTGCGCGCTAAGAAACGTGACCCCAC
This sequence comes from Dicrostonyx torquatus, assembly GCA_028555095.1. NCBI lineage: Eukaryota > Metazoa > Chordata > Mammalia > Rodentia > Cricetidae > Dicrostonyx > Dicrostonyx torquatus. The sequence continues at coordinate 9,878,327 of JAQHUG010000018.1, read as the reverse complement.
CCTTGCCCGTCTCCGGTGGGCTTCTGCAGCGGTGGGCTTTCCTGTCGCTCCTCTGTGGGTGATCGTGTTGGCCCCTGTGGTCCAGTCCTTCAGCCTAGCCCTGGCAGGCTCATCTGGAGAGCTTTTGATTCCTTTCAGCCTGTGTAAGCTTTTCCTCAGCGTGCCAAGCCGCTCTGGCTGGTTGCATCCTGCTCGCTGCACAGCCTCAGCTTGAAAGCCACTTCAGTGGGGACACGTCCGATCTGACACATTCTGTGCCACATTTGCTGAAGTTACTGCCTCATTCTGTCCTGTATCCTGTGTGGCTAATGAGAATTCTCATGTCAATCTGACTTAAAAATATTTTCCCTCCTGGATAGCTCGCAGAATGTTCTCTTTGTTGTTGACGTTCATTTGGCAGTGTCGCTGACACGTCTTTCCTATTTGGCCCTGATTTTTCCCGTGTGGTTCTCCGCGGGCTTTTATTGTGTTCTTGCTTTCATGCACTCAGCCCTGCCCCCAGTACGGGAAAGTATCTGGCAGCTCTTTACAGACTCTCAGGCGGTACCCGTCATTCTCTTCCTCCGTCTCTCTGGAATTCTTGGGAGATGGGTTTGGGCATTTATGAGGTTTTTGGTTTTTTTTTTTTCTTTTCCTCTTCCATCTCAACTTGATAGCTTCAAAACAAAGCCATCAAGGCTTCACAGTTGAGTGTTCCTTAGTGAACAAAACCCCCGGTCCTAGTGTTTTGTCTCATGGGAAGTGAGTGAGCGTTCTTCCGGCCATTGCTTTCCAGCTGTGAGGGTGCATGTCACACAGAAGGTCCCCAGTGGGCTTGCTGTCACACTCACTGCCACACACAGTCATGCCTCCTGTCTCTTTCTTTTTCTTTTTCTCCCTGACAGGGTTTCACTATGTAGCCTTGGAAAGCCTGGAATTCACTCTATCGACCAGCATGTGTAGACGGAGAAGCAGAGACATGTGAACCTCTGTGAGTTTGAGGCCAGGCTGGAGAATAGGTCTCCTGGTCCCTGCCACTAAGCTCCTCTCCACACACCTGTGCGCTCATCCTGTTAGATACCCTGACTGCTTATCTATACCTCTGTCTCTTGTACCTGGCCACCGAACCTCAGAACATGCAGGGCACACTTTACTGGTTCCAGGAAGCCCACAGGGGAGGCCATCATGAACACGCCATGGGTCATACGGAGAGGATGAGGAGATGATCAGTGGACATCCAGGTCACATGACATTCCTCTGGGGGCTACCTAGCAGTGACCATGCTTCTCCTTACTTCTCTTTATTGTTGGGGTGGTATGGAGAGCCCTATGGTGGGAAGATGGATTGGGAACCAGTCCAGAAAGGACAGTGGAAGGAGAGAAAAATCTGTTTCCTGAAAAGTAAAGCAGCATCGGGAAAGCACATCCCGAGCTTAGACCCGGGCATCCAGAGCTCACCCAGGTGATGCTGCTTGCGGTTTGGAGTAGGGTAGACAAGGAGTAGGGCCAGACCGGCTGTATCATGTGTGAGAGTCTTTCTAATTCTTCTGCATGGGTGCATAACACCATAGCCCCATCCTAGCCAGACAGCGCCTAAACAGATATGCCTTCTTCCACAGGGGATGCAGGAGAAAAGGGAGACAAAGGAGCCCCAGGACGGCCAGGAAGAGTCGGCCCTACAGGAGAAAAAGGTACTCATGATTCTAGCCTCTGTGGGGAGGAGGAGGCTGGGAGGTGGGGGGGGATGGAGCTCTCCTGAGATAGAGTTTAAGGAAGAAGGCATGGTGCTGGCCTGCAGGGCTCTGAGTTAAAACCATGGCCTTGAAGCACAGCGGTGGCTCTCTGGGAACACCAAGGTTCAGGATTCGGTGTAAACATATATGAGAGTGGCGTGATGGAGGAGCAGGGCCCAGGAGAAGCTGACCCATCTGCCGTGTGGAAGTAGCTGAGTGCGAATGGTTTCTACTTTAATAAAACAACGTGATTCTGCCTGGGGGAGGTTGATGAGACTCAACTGCATATCAAAGGAGCTAGAGCATGTGTGAGAAGAAACCAGAACACACATGCACAGGGATCAGAACATGCATGGATGGGAATGAGAGCACCCACGTAGAGAACCAGGCTATGGATATTGGGTAGCCGCAGGACACACAAAAGAGAGGATGTCTAAGGGAAGGGGCCAGGGGGTGCTCCAGTTTACACACATGGAATGGAATTTGAACATACACGAGAACAGAGATGATCACACATGTAAGGAGCCTTCATAATAGCAGGTGCGCAGTGTGTGTGACTGCCATCTACAGGGTGGCATCATCTTTACTATTTTGTATTTTAATCTTTTTGTTTGTTTGTTTTGGTTTTTTGAGACAAGGTTTCTCTGTAGCTTTGGGGTCTGTCCTGGAACTCACTCTTGTAGACGGGGCTGGCCTTGAACTCACAGAGATCCGCCTACCTCTGCCTCCCAAGTGCTGGGATTAAAGTCATGCACCACCACTGCCCGGTTTAAAATGTTTTATTATTTTTTTAAAAAATTATGTGTATATGTCTGTGTGTGGGTTTGTGCACGTGAGCACAGTGTCTATGCAGATCAGAAAGGGGCGTTGGACACGCCCCCCCAATGCTGGAGTGGGAGTTACCTGCAATGGCTACTGGGCCCTCCTGAAGAGCAGAGCTGGTCTATATATATCAGGAGATTCATTCTCTTAAAGGTTTATTTGTAATATTTTAATTGTGTGTGCGCTTGTGTGTGTGTGCATGTGTGCACTCATGTGTGTGTGCACACATGTGTGTTTTTGTATGTGCACATGCATGTGAGTTCCCACAAAGGTCAGAGGTGTCAGATCCCTCTGTGCTGTCTCGTGTGGTGCTGCGAATCCAGTTCAGGGAGAACAGTCCATGCTCTTAACCACTAAGCCAACTCTCCAGCCTCAAAGTTTTGTTGGTTTTTAAGATCTTTTGAGACAGGGTCTCACTATGTAGCCCTGGTTGGCCTGAATCTTGTTATGTAGACCAGGCTACTTTGAACTCAAGAGATCTGCCTGATTCTGTTTACTTTACTTACAGTCTTCATTGTTATTAAAAGCTATATAGAAAACCATTTTCAAGCCAGTCATTATGGGGTGTGCTTTTAATCCCAGCACTCGGGATAAAAGAGCAGATGGATCTCTATGCATTTCAGGCCATCCTGGTCTGCATAGCGGGAGACCCTGCCTTAAAAAACGAAACAAGCTGGTTGTAGTGGCATATGCTGGTAGGATTTGCTGAAGGGGGCAGAGGCAGGAGGATCATGAGTCTGAGCTAGGCTGGGCTACATGTTTTCTGCTTGGTGATTGAGCACACTTTTTTTTTTTTTTTTTGGTTTTTCGAGACAGGGTTTCTCTGTGGCTTTGGAGCCTGTCCTGGAACTCGCTCTTGTAGACGAGGCTGGTCTTGAACTCACAAAGATCCGCCTGCCTCTGCCTCCCGAGTGCTGGGATTAAAGGCGTGCGCCACCACCGCCCGGCTTTGAGCACACTTTTAATTCCTGCACTCAGGAGCCAGAAGCAGTCAGATCTCTGTGTTCAAGGTCAGCCTGTTCTACAGAGTGCATTCCAGGACAGCCAGGGATACACAGAGAAACCCTGTCTCAAAAAAACCCAACTCAAACCAAACCAAAAAAACTCAACAAACATACAAAAAGGAAAAAAGAGAACATTCTCAACAATCTGTGAGAATATGTACTAGTCAACACTACAGCCGATCTTGTGATGCTGGAAAAGTTTCTGTTTAAAAAACTATTAAATAACACATTTACAGGTTTTTGAGGAGTGACTTACAGACACTTCCAGTTCCAGTGCATGGGTTTTGAGCTTGCATACTGTGAGACCTTGTCGGATAGGACTGGACCATCCCATTCCTCCATCAACCCCAGGCACTAACTTTTGCTTCTTATTTTTTTCCTGTTACTCATAGAAATTAATGACTAATGGAATATCATCTCAGCTCGTGATCAAAATGAGCACAGACATTTGCAGTAAAGGTCCACGCTCATTTCCATGGTACTTGATAACTTTTAATCCACTTTTTTTTTTGCAGAGAGATCTTAGGAATTTGTGACGCATCTCATCCCATTTGTGCAGACATTTGCAGAGGATGTGTTTATTCTGCACGTTTCTCCATTCACTTAACAGTGTATCTTGGAAAGCCTTCCATGAAAGGATGCAACGGCTTCCTCTTTTTAATTAATTAATTAATTAACTTATTTATTATATTCAGTGATTGGTGTGTTCAAGTGTCCGTTTATCCTGACTTAGCTCAGATTCATGTTTTCCTGGGTATTTGCTGCCATGAATAATGTGTGTGTGTGTGTGTGTGTGTGTGTGTGCGCACGCGCGTGTGTGTAGCTTCAAAATTTACTCTGATCGGTGGGACTGTTCATCAAGATGTGCGTGCATTTGCTTTGAAGTTTTGGGTGGGTGTGTCACACCTTTAATCCTAGCACTCCAAAGGCAGAGGCACTAGAATCAGGAAGGAGTTTGAAGTTGGTCTGAGCTGTACAACAGCACCCCTTCTCCACAACCATGCCCATCTCAGATTTATTTGTTAGTGAAGACTGCCTTGAGGTGTTTTCAGGCTTGTTCTCTGAAATCCCCCTCCATTGTCCACTACAAGTCCTATGAGCTACACTTGTCTCAGGAGTGGGAGAGGCCAGGTGTGGAGACGCCTGCCTTAATGTGCTGAGGCAGATGTCTGTGAGTTTGAGAACAGCCAGGACTATACAGTGAAACCCTGACTTAAAAAAGAAAATGTGGGCTTCCCAGGAATCTGGTTCAGGTCCAGGAGTGGGGTGGGATGGGGGTGGCTCCCTGTCACAGGTCCCCTGTGACTCACTTGCAGCTGCCACTAGGTGGGTGGGATGCCTGATGAGCTATCAGAGTACAGTAGAGATATCCTAGGCTACAGCGGTCCATCCTCGTGGAGAACATAACTCCGGGCCCTGTAGGCTCTGGCCTCATGTCGTCTATAGTTGGATTTGACCTTCAGCTTATGCCAATATCTTTTATATTCAGTGTAGCCTTGATTTGTGAGTGTTCTAGCATCCTCATCAGGGCCTTCTGTTCTTCCCGAACATTCTTCTACGGCCCCTTTCTCTCTGTCACTTGTAGACGCTTTCCTTAGCTACGCTGAAACTGATTCTCACTATGTCCGAATTGGTCACTGTTCCGAAAGTCCAAGAGTTGATGGCCCCACGCCCCTCCTCTGTCATCTGGTGCCCCTCTTCTCTTCACATCGTAAATACACTCAGCTGCCAAGCAGCAAATCAGGTAGCAGGGACCAAGTCCCAGGCCTTGCTGCTCCCCACCTTCAGTCTGGCTGACTCCCAGGCCCACTCTGAGGTGTGAGCTGCCCTCCCCACCAGACTGCAAGCTTTGCAGATGTCTGAGCATGGTATGTGCTGTGGGCAGGCCCTCCTGGGGCCTCTAGCGCCATCTGTTGGTGATGGCTCAGCTCTCCTCTGTTGTCTGCTGGAGGCCAGAGCAATCTCTAAGGTGTGGGTGTAATACCCTGGCTTTCCTATGGTTTGAGAATTCTTCTCAGGGACTAAGGTTCCTGGCATTTTGCTCCTCTAGTACCTGAAAGTAGAGTCCAGGATTGTGTCTCTGCCCCAGTGACCCCTTCAGGAGGCCACATATAATCCCTAGCTCACGAGTGCCTTCCCTGCATGGCGCCACCCTCATGTTTGTTGGTGTGTTAGTACTGTATTCTGCCTCACTAGGGAATGTGATTCTTCTTTTTTCCTCCATATCTATTGTTTTCCTGATGTGTCCAAAGTATAACAAATGTGATCATGCATTCCTACGATCTAGCACTCAGGAGGCTGATGCAGGAGGGTGGTGAGTTTGAGGCCAGCCTAGGCTACATAGTGAGTGACTATTTCAAAACCAAAACAAACCCAACAAAACACAGAACCAAACACAAAACCCTCGAAGATGAAGCCGAAATATAATACATGACATTTCCACCAAAGCAGCATCTCTAGACAGAGATGACAATGACAGTAATGTGCCCAAGATGAAAGCCAATTTAAGACATGGGGGATGCACTGACCAGAGCAGAACAGGTGCAAGGATGCTTAATGAAGACACACAGTGCAGGAGACAGATGCAGGGCCTGAATTCTGAAAGAGAAGGTGAGAGAGATAGATAGACAGACAGGCACACAGAGAGAGACAGACACAAAGAGAGAGACAGAGAGACAGACAGAGAGAGAGAGACAGAGAGACAGATAGACAGACACAGAGAGAGAGACAGAGAGACAGAGAGACCCTGAGAAGGGCTTCTTTCTAAGGGTTAAGGGGAGCTACATGACCTGACTTCTGTCCAAGTGTGGGTCCAAGCTGGCCCCTCACCATCTTGTTTAGCAGTAAATGTTACAGCATGAGTCATCGTTCCTGATTGGAGCCAGGTGGGGTGAGGTGCACAGGCGATGTCACAGGCCACTGGGACTGGGTTCCAAGTAGTCGGGGTCTCATTGTCAATGTGGGATTTTCTGATTCTCTGTTTTGAGGCATGGTCTCATGTATCACAGGCTGGCCTTGAACTTGCTATGCAGCTGAGAATGACTTAGAAATCCTCTTCCTGACTCAGTCTCCTGGGTGCGAGGGTTGGGTGGCAGGTGAGCACCAGCAGGTCTACTGGCTACTCTTCCTGTTGTGACAGGTTACCCTGACCAAAGCGACTCCAGGAAGGGTTGGTTTGTACCCACAGTTTGAGATGTAAGCCTGACACCTCTCACACTGGCAGATCTTGAAGCCACCTTTTAGATAGCCCACTGCCACAGACATAGATCCTGATGTCATAAAAATAAAATCTGGGGACCCCAGCTGCAGCATCCGTGGCTTAGCAGGTGGATCTGCTAGCGATGGGCACCTTCAAAGGGTGCTGTGACAGGTGCTCAGGGGTGCCATGGTTGAGTAGCACCTCATAACCACTTCTTTTTGTACTTGACACTCCTGCAGCACGCGGGCAATGGGGACAGAGATACACTGCCTTCAGTCTTGTGTCTCTGGGGCTCAGTCTGATGCTGGTAACCCGTGAGCTCTCCATTAGCTGCTTGAAATAGATCTCAAGATTCTTTAAATATCTTTGAATTTTCTGGGTGATCTCAACTTGGCTGAGCTCCCTGTCTGTGTACTTCACTCTCCCCCAGGTGAGTGTCCTGCCCTTCCTGAGTGTGGGGGAGGTTTGCAAGTAAAAATGGCCAAGTTCCCATGCTGGGCTGCGGTCTCTATGGAGTGGGATGGCATTTGGCAGGCTGTGAAGCACCGCCACCCCATCCCACCCTGCCCAGCCTCTGGAAGGCCCCCCGACGGAGGTTGACAGGCTGAGGGGCAGCTGCAGCAGGCTCTGTTTCCCAGGGTAGCGGGCTTCCCACCCTGGGTCTGGACAGTTTGGCTTCCACCAGATGTAACTTGTGTACACCTGGACTGCCCTGGAGGAAGTGGCTGACTTGCAGAGTAAGCAGCACCCTGCCAGGGAGAGAGAAGCAAGCACCTGCTGGTGAATTGCCCTCACTGAAACAAAGCCAGGCAGAATGGAGCCAGCAGAATGGCCCGCTGTCACCTGCTGTTCACTGAGACTGAAACAGTATCTACATTTCTGGGCTGTGTGTGTGCTGTGCGGCAGGCACAGAGTAGCTCTACTGGTGTGACCTGATACGTGTGTGCTGTCCCAGATTCTTCTGTGGTCCCGACTTAAGCTGCGAGGAGAACGGGTGGCTGCCTTATTCCCCGCCATAGAAGCTGGGCCCCCTCTTGACGCAGACGGTGGAGGGCAGCTGCACCGGCACTGGGCTGTCATGAGCTGCAATGCGCATGCCATCCTTCACAGAAATCGCTGAGGAGGCTGAATCACAAGTGCCCCCTTTGCCCCATCTCCACTTCAAAGGGCTCTGATATCTTCATTAAAATTAATATGAGTCACACACCTGCTGCGAGCTGCCCACCCGCTCTGCTCCTCTTGCGTGTCTGGAGAACAAATGGGGACCACCCCACTTCTCGTTAGAGTAATGGGCTGTGAGGACAGCGGGTCACAATGGCTCCCAGCATTTGGAGTGCCTCGTTCCGGCTTCTCCACTTAAAGGCACAGGCTCTAAATGAGTCTCAGCACCACCGAGCTCCTGTGCACAATGCATAAAGCCTATCGCCCTGTGGTAGAGCTGGAAGACCTTCCTGGAAGTGGGAAGGAAGTGTTTGTTTGTTTTGTTAGAATCTCCTCCTGCAGGAGGTTTAGCCTTGCAACTGTGACACCGCTCTGCCCATGGAGCTGAAACAAGTCTGTGACCAAAAAGGGAGGATGAGCAGACAGTCTTGATGTCTCAGTGATGTTCATCCTTTTTTTTCTCCTCAATACATCCAAACAATAGACTATTCTTAGCAGCAGCAGGAGCCGATCGTGTGTGCAGCTCTTCGGGTGGAGGGCCAGATAACAAGAGGTCCCCCCTGGTGCTTTCTAAACCAACTCTATGCTAACTAACTTTACCACCCTGGCTTGTGTGAAGATCAGTAGTATGTTTATCCACAAGTGCTTGCACACATGTATAGCATGCATGCTCACATACATGCATGTGTGTTGTGTGTAATGTACATGCTTATATGTAGATATGTGTACGCACACAAAAATGCATGTAAATTATTATTTGTATGCTTGTATATAAGTTTACGCATATAGAGTATCATGTGTTTTTGTATTCACATATGTACACACGTGTGTATATGTACAAACACTCTATATAGATGTGCTCACATGTATATTTGTGTGTTTATATGGTATATGGTACACATGCATCTTTTTTTAAAGATTTATTTATTTATTACATATACAGTGTTCTGAGGGCACCAGGTCTCATTACAGATGGTTGTGAGCCACCATGTGGTTGCTGGGTATTGAACTCAGGACCTCTGGAAGAGCAGTCAGTGTTCTTACCCTCTGAGCCATCTCTCCAGCCCGTACGCATGCATCTTTGTATGTACATATATGCATGTGCATGAATTCACGTGTATGTATTTTATATATGTCTACACTATATTTGCACATACATATGTGAATATAGGTTTGTAATTGTGTACATGTATATAGGCATCATTATATGTATGTATGATTGTGAAATATCTAGGTGTATTTGTACACTCATGCTTATGTGTGTTACATATGTACACACTATGTATACATATGTGCATATGTGTGTTCTAGTTAGTTTTATTTCCCTTGGTGTGATAAAACATTCTGGCCAACAGTAGCTTAGGGAAGAGGGTTTATTTCAGCATACAGGTTACAGTCTATCATTGAGGCAGTCTGGGAAGAAACTCAAAGCAGGAACATGGAGGCAGGGACCGTGGAGGAATTCCGTACGCTGGCTGGTTCTCCCACTCATTTCCAGCCTCATGTTAGCTGCTTTCTTATATAGCTCAGGACCACCTGCCTAGGGATAGTTCTGCCCATTGGGGGGCTGGGCCCCTATGCATCAATTCACAATCAAGACAGTGCCCACAGACATGTGCACACGCGGTCTGAGCATTCCTGTCAGATGGCTCTAGGCTGTGTCAAACTGATTGAGTGAAGTAAGGAAGTAAGACAGTGTGTACATGCCTGTGTGTCTGTAGTATATGCATACTTTGTATATATACGTGTGTGTTCATGTGTATGTGCACATGTGTCTAATATGCATGTATGTGTGCCTTGTGTATGTATGTTTATGTTGCTCAGCTCCAGACCTGACTCCAGGTTCTGCTCTCAGCCACTGCTCTCTTTCTGCTGGGTCAGAGCAGGCCTGGGGTAGCACTAGAGCTGTCCGTGGGGAGGCAATGGCTCTGTCCAGCTAGCCGAACCTGTCCCCACAAAGGCCTTCTTGTGAGTGTTCCCAGTCTTCGCATGCTTGTGGTGCTATGGATTGGGGCCTCAGGGTCAGGCTGAAGGTTTGGGGTCAAAGGGAATGGGGTGGTAGACAGGACAGGGAGAATTGTCTGTCTGCCACCTTCACTCCTACTGACTAATGACCCACACTCACAGTGGTCACAGCAGGACCCCAGGAGGCCATAGATTGCCCTCCTATAGGGCTGAAAACCTTTAGTGAACCAGTGAGGAGTGGGCACAGGGCACCAGTCAGGTGACATTGGTCTTGGTGGAATCTTGTTTCTTGGTACCTGTCCATGCCCCGTGCATGACTCTCTGGCTTCCTGACACAGTGACCTGGGGTTCTGGGGACATTTAGGACAACATTTGCTGGCAAGGAAATAGAGGTTTAAAAATGGTTACAACCTGTCCCACGGTGGTAAATGTGAAGCCGGATGTGGTGGCTCACATCTTTAATCCCAGCTCTTGGGAGGCAGAGGCAGGTGAATTCCTGTGAATTCAAGGCCAGCCTGATCTACTTATTGAGTTCTAAGCCAGACAGAACTCTTGGGAACAGAGCCCTGGGATTTGGGTCTGGGTCTGTTTACGTGTATTTTATGCTTGGAATCACTAGACAGCTGTGTTCACTGTGTAGCCTGTGAAAGTTGCCTCCCTTCTGGGCCTTGCTTCTCTGTGAGTGCAGAAGACAGCTGGGTCAGTCAGCCTGTGCTGTCACAGTGAGCCAGCAGTTAGGATTTGACTTGTTTCTTTGAACCCTAGAGGCTGGAAGACCAAGGTGCAGGTTGGGCCTGGATGTTTTCTCTATGACTTGCAGACAGATGCCCTTTTCCTGTGTCCTCACGTGGCCTGTACACTGTGCATGCCTGGTATCTTCTCTTATAAGGCCACTAGCGCTGTTGGATCATGGACCGACATATGACCTATGACCTCAGTGAGCACCCATGGCTCACTCGAGTACAGACTTCTTAGATGGACTGACTGTTCAGCTCATCAAAAGATGGAAATGATAGGCCGAGGATGTGGCTGTCGCAAAGTGCTTGCTATGCAAGCGTGAGTACCTGAGTTCTATTCCCCGGAACGTGTGTGAAAAAGTCAGGCACAGTGGCGCGTACACGTAACCCGAGTGCTGATAAAGCAGAGCCAGCCTAGCCCAAGTGGTGGGTTTCAGGTCAGCGAGAGACCTTGTTTTAATAAACACCTGACCTTTGGCCTTCACATGCATGCGTACACAAATGAACATATATGTATACACACATCATGGTAATGAGAATGAGGGGATGTTGAGCTCCCTAGAGTCACATGAATGGACTGTCCTGGAACAACGTGCTGGAAGTGTCTGTGTTTGTCTCTGAATGGTGTAGAAGGGAGCAGACCTGCGCCTCTCTGCAGGTTCTCCCTTGTTCTTGCTGCCATCAAGGATTAGGTGATGGTGGACTCTAGACAGATTGAAAGAAGCAGGGGCCAAGCCAGTCCTTGCTGGCTTTGGTGCCCATCAATCACCTGGGCCTGTGTGAAAGCGCAGGTGCACATCTCCCCAGCCCCTGGGGCTGTCCGCGCGTCTTGTCACACTTCCAGACTCTCGAGTGCCTTGGCCTGTGTTGATGAATGATGGTTGCTGGGGACGTGCGTGTCCCACCTGCTGTGTGCCAGGTGCAATTCTGGGTGGTGCGCCTGCTTCTTCGGCATCCAACGTGGGGCACACCGCCAACCCTGCTTCTTAAGGGCAGACCCAGCACAGGGACCACTGAGCCAAGCTCCGAGCCTGTTTCGCCGACAAGGGCGCCAGGTGGCTTTACTGCAGGATGTCGGCTTCTTCTCGTTATTCTGAAAATGTATTATTTTCTGTGTGTATAAGAGTATTTTGCCTGCGTATATATTTATATCCAGTGTCCCACCTGTGGGCCTGGTTCCAGAAAAAGGCACCAGATTCCTTGAAATGGAGTTATATGTGGGTGCTGGGAACTGAACCCCAGACCCCTGAAAGAGCAACCAATTCTCTAAACCATTGAGTCATCTCTCCAGCCCCTTATATTATATATTTTTTGAGACAGGTCTCATTCCAGCTCATTCTATAGCTCTGACTGGATTGAAAACTCACTACGTAGACCAGACTGGTCTCAAATGCACAGGAATTTACATGCTTCTGTCTCCCAAATGCTGGGATTATCATTTGAGTCCCACATCGAGCTTATATTTTTACTTTTTTGCGGCATGGTCTCATGTAGCCCAGGCTGGCTCTGAAACTACTGTATGGTCAAGGATGACCTTAAACGTCTGATCTTCTTACCTGTATCTTCTCAGTGCTAGGATTACAAATCTGTACTGCTGTGCCCAGTTGCATGCTGGGGATTGAATATGGAACTTTGTGCATGCTAGCAAGAGCTTTCCCAGCTAAGCTATACGTCAGGCTCAGATTCCAGGTCTACAGAGGAAAGCAGAGGCTCAGGGAGTGTGGTGGCTTGAACAGTTATGGCCCCCATAGACTCATGTGTCTGAATGCTTGGCACATAGGGAGTGGTATTATTAGGAGATGTGGCCTTGTTGAAGGAAGTGTGTCTGTGGAGGCGGGCTTGGAGGTCATATAGGCTCAAGCAAGTGTTTTTGCTTCTGCTGCCTGTGGATCAAGATGTAGAACTTTCAGCTCCTTCTCCAGCATCATGTCTGCCTTCATGCCACCATGCTTCTCACCATGATGATAACGGACTAAACCTCTGAAACTGTAAGACAACCCCACTTAAATGTTTTCCTTTATAACATTGCCATGGCCTAGGTGTTTCTTCACGGCAATATAAAACCCTAGCTAAGGCAGAGAGAATATAAACTCACCCAGGGTTGCAGACTAACCCACGTCACCCAGCTCCATAGGGTAGAGAGGATGCGCAGACTCAGGGCTGTCTCAGCCCTTGTGGGGCTACTTCTCCTGCCTCCCCAGATCTTGGCACAACTTAAAGCAATGGCATCCGTGTTCTGTGGGAACTTGATGGCGCTGTCCAGCTCTCAGGGACCCAAGAGGCCTCCTAAAGGCTGCAAGCTGCTACTTACCCAGGCCAGCTGGCAAGGTTTGCTTTCTAGAGCTTGAGACTCAGATTTTGCCTCCCTTGTGTGCTTCACATTCTCTGTGTAGAGCTGCCGCTTTCTCCTCTGTGTCTTGTTTTCCACACTTGCTCTCGGTTCCGGTGTACCCCGATGGCAGGGCTTGGCGCCCATGCTTCTCCAAGGACAGGAGCTGAGCGTGATGCCAGCTGGTACCAAGAGCCAGCAACAGCTTTGAGTGCCTTCTCCTGTTGGGCTGTGAGAATTAAGGCTGGGTTGAAGCCAAGCATTCTCAAATCAGCCTCAGGTTGGGGCTGATTGATGACAGCCGGACTCCTGCTGGACTCTCACTGCACGCCCTCAGCCAAGGGACCGAATTGGACAATGGACTGCTAATTGATTGTTCAGTGGAGGTGGGAGTTTTGCAGGAAAGAAAACTCACCCCGAGGCACTTGTGATGCAAATGCTTTCCCTCCAGGGACTTTTGAGCCTCTTTATTCTGTCTGCTGGTCACCTCAGGGACCTGATCTACCTTATGTGGCTGGAAGGCTGAAAAGGCAGAGTGTGTGTGACTTTTCCTCTACCATAGCCTTGAACCAGTTAGACATTTTTCAAAAAGAAGCAGCCCCACAGTGGACAGGAGACCTGGCTCCCTTGCTGGATCTTTCCCTACATAGCCTACAACAGACTACACCCACACTCAGGAACCTCAATCCTGCCTGCTTTGTGGTGGCAGGCAACTGATATCCCGGGGTTTTGGGCATTTAGTTGAAGCTGGCCTTTCCAAGGTAAGAGCTATGGTTATTATTTTCTAGGACCCAGCTACCCAGCCTCTGTCCATATGGGAATGTGACAAGCCTGGGTATTGGAATGACCCATCTGTCCATTCTTCATACGGGCAAACAGTGCAGAGGGGTGCAGTGTGCCCAGCTGTCAGACGGACAAACTGAACCTTATGTCCCCCAGACACACTATGTGAACTTGAACTGGGAAGGCATGGTCACTGGTTGGCATGGGGGAACAGTGGGCTTAGACTCCTGTATGGGGGGGGGCTGCTAAGCCCCCACCTCCATGGTGGGGCTTCAGTGGGTTGTTTTGACATGTCCGATCTGTGGCATCCAGGCTGCATGCAGCCAAACACAGCTTCAATTACAGCTCAACACAAAATTACAAACTGACTTAAAACGTGAGCTATTTTTGCAGTTCCTTTAAAATCTCAGTCGCACGGCCTAGCATGAACCATGCAGATGTCAGGGGAGCATTACCGCTTCCAAAGATTGGAGAGGATTGCTAAGGTTTCTCCTTCCTTCCCTGTTGCTTAACTCACTGATCAAGATCCTGCCTGCCATAGTCTCAGCCCCTCTCCCTCTGAACACTGCCCCCACACCCCATAGGACTTCATAGAGTTGCTGCCCAGCCCGTCCCACCTTTTCCTGGCTCCCTCTGCTCCCTCTAGATGCCTTCTTTACTGATGTCAAGCCCTACTCTGTCCTCATTGTACATCCACAGCCTTTATTTCTGTTTGTCTCCAGGATATTGGAGCCCAGTGCCCTCCAGGGCTTTCCCGGCTTTAGGACTGCCCGCTCTGCCCAAAGATATCCAGGCCAGAGGCCTTGCCCTCACTTTACAACCCATCACTGAGTTGTTGTCAGCTCCCAGAAACCTGCCAATCAGGAGACTTCTTTTCATTCTCCTGGATGCTGTCTGGCTAGCCACCAGCTGACCTCTGGGCCTGCCTTGCCCACTTCTCCTCAAGTGTGGCCGGGTTTCCCAAGCAGGAATCTGATCTCCCCTTCTCCTCTTCCCAACTCTCCAGTGGCTCCCACTGTTCCCTCTCAAATGCCCCCCTCAGCCTCCAGATGGGTCACACCCCTGACCTGGGCCACTTCAGTGCCTAGTTTCTCTCCTACAGCTGTGTTTCAGTGGCCAGATTGTCCCCTGTGTCCTCAGCTCACACCCTGCACCCTCCTGGGCCAGTGACTTGCTCTGCCTTTCCACCCGCACAGACGTCACCCACTTCTATCTCCCCCAGCGTCAGGAAGGGAGAATGGCTTTCAAACCAGCAGATCATAGCTCTTGCCCTGCTCCTGCTAGACTTTCAGAATCCAACCTGGTCAAGCCACTTAATCCTAGAACTACCAATGTGCAAGCTGACCATTGTTAGAAGATGGGAAGGAGAGTGTGTGCATGAGCGTGCTCTGTGAGCAAGCACTTTGTCTCATGCCCTTTCCATGGACGGTGTGTTTTCTGGTCAGCCAGCACGTTGTCCTTCTGACTCCATCTGCTCTGCATTGAGGGAGCATCCACTCCAGCACTGGAGGCCCCGGAAGTGCTGTGCTGTGAGATGCTTCATCAGCACACAGTGGAGTCCTCCCTCCTGCCTGCTATCTGCATTGAGCTTCTGTTTGTCTCTGTAATCCTAGAGGCAATAGAAGACCAGAAGGTTATGGCATCTTGACCCCACATGAGCCTGTCCATGGTGAAGTTAGTGCCCAGGGCTTCTCTGTGTGCTCGCTTGCTATTTGTGCTTTGGTGTCTCATCAGCGGGGATCCCAAAAGATTACCAGGAACATCTCCAAGAGACTAAGGACACTCAGGGAAGGACATGGCATTTGTCTCTGTCCTGACATATTATGGGTCTGGGAGAGGACAGCTGGTCACAGCTTTATTCCAGAGGTCAGTGTTCTCTAGGGTAAGCAAGGCCATCCTCTGCTCCTTCTTGCGAAGGATGAGAGATAGCAGAAGGGTTGGCCTTGCACGACTAGAGCGAATACTTGCTGTTAGGAAGCACACCACAGGCACTGTGCTACAGACCTTTCATAAGGCATGCAGAGAGCATTCCAGGCTCTTCTCCCTGCATCCTCTGTCTCCTGCAGAGCCACCTTCAAATGCAACCAGAGGGGATATCCAGGGCTTTGTTGTTTCCAAGAACATCTAGTTGTGTCTGTCTTCCAGAGTGATGCTTTTGGTTTGGGTATGAGAAGAAACTGGGGTGACCCTGTGAAACTAGGATACAGGTCAGGGACCTACCCTTCCTGACCCAGGCTCAGAGGAGAGCTGGCCTTGGCTGAGTGACTCAGGATTGCCGGCCTGTTCTCCTCCCTTATGCCATCTGTGTGACTCATAGCCTTCATTAGAAGCAAATTCTATAGGCTGCCTGTGAGGAATAATCCTGGGGTAGTCATCTATGTGCCCTTGGAGAGCTGTTTTTTAAAGATTTATTTATTATGTATACAGTGGTCTGTCTGCATGTATGCCTGCACACCAGAAGAGGGCACCAGATTTCATTGTAGATGGTTGTGAGCCACCATGTGGTTGCTGGGAATTGAATTCAGGACCTCTAGAAGTACAGCCAGTTCTCTTAACCTCTGAGCCACCTCTCTAGCCCCCGAAGAACTGTTCTTTATGCAGTCTCTTCCCATGTGTGTGTGCACCTGTGTGATAGTAAGAAAGGGGTGTGTCAGCTCACTTGTGCATATGTAATCCTGAGGAGGGGGTGTGTCAGCTCACCTGTGCACATGTGTGATCCTGAGGAGGGGGTGTGTCAGCTTACCTGGGCAGTATGTGATGTTGAGAGGGGGTATGTCAGCTAGCCTGTGCACATGTGATGCTGAGGAGAGGGCATGTCAGCTCACCTGTGCACATGTGTGATCCTGAAGAGGGGGTGTGTCAGCTCACCTGTGCACATGTGATCCTGAGGAGGGGGCGTGTCAGATTACTGGTGCATCTTTCAATTTTGGCTTTATTGTTTTCTACAGGAGACATGGGGGACAAAGGACAGAAAGGCACTGTGGGCCGTCACGGAAAAATTGGTCCCATTGGCGCTAAAGGTATTTTTGACACACTTCTTGCCCAATATTCCCTGGTAGACTCAGAGCAGCCGCTATTTGTGCCACTTTGCCCGGAGCTCTTGTTTTCATGTGTCACTCTGATAAACTCTGTTGCAGTATTATCACTACAGGAATACAAAAGGAATTGTTGGCTCTGTGAGCATTGGGGTGGGTGGAGTCATACCAACCTGCAGCATTTAAGGAGCGTTTAACCTCCTGGATGCAGGATCCCGATCGTGTGCTTGAGCCAGAGCCTGAATCTTCAGCCCACTTTCCTTAATAAGCATGATGAAATGATGAACGACTCAAAG
>JAQHUG010000018.1:9821114-9857426 GCA_028555095.1 Dicrostonyx torquatus | reverse complement strand
CTGCTGGGATTAAAGGTGTGCACTACCACTGCCTGGCCTGGACGTCTGACTAGTGTGGCTGCTTTGCACTCTGATCTTCAGGCAAGCTTTATGTATTAAAACACAGATACCATATCACTATAGCGGTGCACACCTATAATCCCATCAGTCATCGGGTAAAGGCAGGGGGATTGGAAATTCAAGGTCATCCTTGGCGACATAGCTGTGCTACATGGGATCCCATCTCAAAACAAACAAACGAAACAACAAAAACAGCATGGTTAATAAGGGTAAGGTACCCATACTACCCATGTGTACAACCCTAGTGAAACTCACTGGGACACACTAATGCACACACACACACACATGTACACACCGACATGGTGTTGGAAGGATTAGGAGGGCACAAGAGACGGTAGCAGGATGAATATGATCAGGATACATTATGCACATGTATGAAAATGTCACAATGAAGCCCATTATTGGGCATAACTAATGCACACGAATGAAAACACCCAATAATCACAAACTGAAACCGCAGTGGGCCAGAAAGCAGGGAGCTCAAGCAGCCGATAGCTTTTCGCCAGGCTGGCCCTGCTGTGGGACGGTCCAGTCTATTTTCTCTACTGTCTTCATCTCCTCAGGGTCGTATCTGCCTGTAAGACATCCTTGTCTGTGTAGCAGGCACAGGGATACCACCCTAGATGTCAGGATGCTCATTTCCTGGTTCTCTTCTCCGTGGCGTATGCACCTGGTGTGTGTGTGTGTGTGTGTGTGTGTGTGTGCGCGCGCTCTCTGTCTGTCTGTCTGTCTGTCTGTACCAATCTTTTCCCAAACCAGTCCCCTGTATCACGGGCTGCTCCTTGTAGGCATCCCATGTGAGTGCAGCCAGCTGCGGAAGGCTATTGGGGAGATGGACAACCAGGTCACTCAACTGACAACCGAGCTGAAATTCATAAAAAATGGTACGTTGGACCGAGGCCTTCCCCTTCCCTGCCCTTCCCTTCCCGCTTCTCTCCAGAGCTGGACAGCGGTGGCTTCCATTTGCTGCTCAGCGCCCACCGCTGCCGTGCCCGTGGTGTGGTGGAGTGCGTTGAGTGTGTTTATAGAAATGCAAGTGCTGGCCTTTCAGCACTGCCCTCCCCTGCAGTTGTTGCCGGTGTGCGTGAGACTGAGAGCAAGATCTACCTGCTGGTGAAGGAGGAGAAGCGGTATGCAGATGCCCAGCTGTCCTGCCAAGGCCGGGGAGGCACACTGAGCATGCCCAAGGACGAGGCAGCCAATGGCCTTATGGCCTCATACCTGGCACAGGCTGGCCTGGCCCGCGTCTTCATAGGCATCAATGACCTGGAGAGAGAAGGCGCCTTCGTGTACTCGGACCGCTCCCCCATGCAGACTTTCAACAAGTGGCGCAGTGGAGAGCCCAACAATGCTTATGATGAGGAGGACTGTGTAGAGATGGTGGCCTCAGGGGGCTGGAATGATGTGGCCTGCCACATCACCATGTACTTCATGTGCGAGTTTGACAAAGAGAACTTGTGAGTGCTGGCAGGCTGTAGCTCAGGGGGGACAGCCGTCTGAACCCCATCTTTTATAGACACTCAGCCTTCCAGACACCAGCGGCTATAAGCTACCCCTGAGCATCCGTCACCATGTCTGCCAGTTTCTTTCCACGTGAAAATTCAGAACCTCATTGACCAAAGGGCTGTTTGAACCATGGAAGGAGGGGACTCTTGTTTCCCAGTACTGTTCTGAATAGGTGACGTTTACCCTCTGTGTCCAAACCAAGGTACCACCTAGAAAGATGTGGTGAAGCTCTTGTCTTGGTCCTGCCACAAAGCATTGTAAATGTTTCAGCAGTTGTGTGCAAACTGGCCGTGGGGGCAGGAGTTGCCACCAGATTTTTTTTTTTTTTGAGACAGGGTTTCTCTGTGGCTTTGGAGCCCTGTGCTGGAACTAGCTCTTGTAGACCAGGCTGGTCTCGAATTCACAAAGATTTGCCTGCCTCTGCCTCCCGAGTGCTGGGATTAAAGGCGTGCGTCACCATCGCCTGGCGCCACCAGCTTTTAAACTACACAAAAGACACCATTTGGTGGCGACCAATGTTTCTGTAAGTTACTCTAACACCTAGGTTCCTTTCACTATTATCCACGTAAGAACACTGCTGCTCTGCTCCAAACCCATACTCCAGGAACACAAATAAATCCTCTGAAGTTTGCTATGCAGTGTGTGGTGCTTTCTGGTCTAGTTTCTTCAGTAGCTGTGTTATCTCTTGCCGTGGATTATCAAGCAAACCACCCTGAAAGAGAGTGACTTAGAATATTTACTAGCATAAGGTGTCTGTAGGTCAGGGAAGAGTCACATGAGGTTCAGCAAGTCTGTCACGGTGAGAACCCGATCACTTGCTGTATATTCTGTGTGTTCCTCTCCTCTGAGGCTGTGGAGAAGAACGGAGAGCCTTGGTTTATCACGGACTGGTGGGATACCACATTCCTTGCTAACTGAAGGTCCCTCTAAGGCATAGCTCAACATGACAGTAGCTTCATCAGGGGGAGGGGCCAGAACGAGCCCCCCTGTCCTGCAGACTAAATTCACACTCTTTCTAACTTGATCTTTGGGCCATAATTCTGTGTTTGCTGTGTTCTGCTTATTAGGTCTGTCACCAGTTCCAGCCTACACACGGAACACTAGGGACTGGAGCTCGGGGGGCTTGCAGTAACAACCCTCGCTTTCCCCTTTCTGTATGTTAGAATCTTTAGTAAAGAGCGATCAACTCTTCCCAAGGAAAACATATCATCACATGCAACCCCACTAGGGACCAGGAAAAGAAGGAGTTATGGCGACAGCACCCTGGGGCACTTGGTCTTTCTGTATGTCTTTCTGGGGGTCCTGACTGTGCTGTGCTCTGGATAATTTTCTTTGATTGGTGTGTGTGTGTAGGTCAGTGCAGGGGAGGTGGGCAGGGCTGAGCTTCCTGGACACCAAACCCAGAGCCGTACACAGGCTTTACCCAAGCCTTAGACTGCTCCATGAAGGATGCTAGCCATAGTGAGGTAACCTGGAAAATGCAATTGGTATCACCCGTGGATCCCACCCTGGCTTCAACCTTAGAAGAAAGATGGCATGATGCTCAGAGCTGGTGAACAGGTGTTCCTACTCTACAGTGTCCCAGAGGAGGCGTCTGCCTAGGGAGGCAAAGGTAGGTGTGTTATTTCTTGTTACGATGGATCCAGGTCCCTAGAGACAACCCTCCTGTGTGTCATCTGCTGTAGGGACGGTGTTGCAATGAACAATGAAACCCATTGTCTCCAGGAATCTTGTGACTCCTGTCGGTATCTGTTAACCTGGGCAGGCTGACATGGTGGCTTGGAAGGGGGCACCTCAGGCTCTCATAGTTTTTTGAAACGTCCCTGGGAGCTTCTACAGGCACCATGATGTTGCATAGGACTTTCCGCTGAGCAGAACGAGCTTTATCCTTCCTAAGGCTGGCGACTGATCGCAAAAGCACAGTCACAGCTTGGCTGGCCGACTGTTGACATGCCCTCATAGCAAGGGTCATTGGCCTGAGCATCCAACCTCGGTCTGGTCAGTTGCATGCAACTCTGTCCTGACTACAGGTGGTCTTAGGGCCTCGGGGAGGTGCTAGATTATGTGGGCTGGGAAAGGACTAGGAGAAAGGGACTCCATCATCCATTCTGGGTGCACACCTTCCAGTAAGACTGTTTTAGGGCCACTTACACCCTTGCACCAAGGAGGTGTCTGTATCAGGCATGTGAGTCCTGCTGGCATCTCCCTGCTCTTCAGTAGCATCTGCTGCCCATGAAATGTCTCCCTTGTTCACCTATCCTGGAGGCTAGGTGAGCCTGGGGTCCTTCAGAGAGAACAAGTGTTGCCCCAGAAGCGGGCAGAAAGTCAGCGGGAAAGTCCGCTAGCCTAGCTCTCCGTGCCCTGTGGGCTGCCTGGAGAGTCTCATCCTAGGCCGTGGAATCTATGCTGCTCACCCTTTCCTCCAACTCTCCCCCTCTCCAGCAGGGGCCCCCTGTCCTCCAGAAATGAACTTGTGGAAGCAGCTGTGTGCCCACAGCAGCCGGCCCAGACACACCCCAAGCTGGGTTGAACCTTTTACACATGGTGGGAACTTGAGTCACCTAAACACGTGAGGCCTAGGATTCCTTCATTCAAAGGTATTATGAGGCTACCACGGACAGTGTAGGTGGAGTACCCAGCACGACTGAGTACTGAGTACTTAACACCAAAGACGTGTGGAACACCCATTGAGAGGCAGTGGCGACAATAACCTAGTTCAGTCTTGTCCCAGTCATGGGTGGGTACTCAGCATCATCTAGGACAGCGATTCTCAACATCCTGAACATCTGATATTTACAAGATGATTTCTAACAGTAGCAAAACTACACTTATGAAGTAGTAACGGAATAATTTTACACCAGGGGACCATCACAACATAAGGGGCTGTACTAAAGGGTCGGAGCGTTAGGAAGGTTGAGAACCACGGGTCGAGGATGTGTTCCATTCCCAGCCCTTGAAGTCGCAACTTGACCTTATTGGAAGGGAGGGTGGACCAGAGTTCTGCTCTGCATACTTGCCTCCCACCTCATGGGAGGTTAGAAGCTCCAGGCGCCTTGTGGTTTCCTCCGTTAACCTCTATTTAGGCAAATCTGCGTTAATATAAAACATGGCAACGGTATTCTAGCCACTATTTATACCTGGTTACGGACATTCCCATTACGATGACGTTTTGAAGCAAATCAGATCGGGTGCAAACCCTTGGGTGCCATGCCAGATCTCTGTCCTGAATTCCCTTTCTGAGATCCGGGGGTGGGCGGGGGCGGGGCTGGCTGCGCAGCAGGGCTGCGGCGGCTCAGGCGAGAGCTGAGATTCATTAGGTGCCGCAGTGAGGCGTGACCGAAAAGCTGGCGTGGGTGTCCTCTTTAGAGCCCTCTGTGGAACACAGTCTGAGATGGATGAGGGGAGTGACAGCCTGGGGCCGTGGGTCAGGGGTGTCAATCCATGGTGCCACACTGCCACCCAGTGGGAAAGATCGAGACAGCCAAAGTGAGGTTTGCGGGGTGTGTGTGTGTGTGTGTGTGTGTGTGTGTGTGTGTGTGTGTGTGTGTGTGTGTGTGTGTGTACGAGTGGGGAGTGCTCCGGCACTAGCAAGGATTCTCCGGTCTCAGTTTCTCTCTCTCTCTCTCTTTCTCCCCCTTGCATATGTGAGCGTGGCGTGTGTGTAAGAGAGAGGGAGAATGACAGGGAGAGGGGAGGAGGAGAATCAATAAGAGACAGAATTAGAACAAAGGGCGGTGGGGGCGGCGAACTCTAGCTCAGGAGGGGAGGCCATGCCACGGTGCCCTTTTTCGGAAAGTAGCTCGAGCTATACCCCCGGTGGTTCCCCATCCTCAAGGGATCATCCTAGTGTGTTTGCACAAGCCTAGTGTCCATTTAGGCAGGGCAAGCACACGGTGGTGAGGAAAGCTTCCGTTATGGCCGGGTAGCTGTAGGTGGCCCAGCACCTTAAAGTGCCAGGGGAGACTTCCACCCAGGCTGAAATCCCGGGAGAGGTGGATGCAGGGTTCTTCTGCTCTGTCAGGCTCATCTCCATCAGCCATGTTCATGGGCAGCCGTTCACCAGGCTATTCCAGCCTCTCCAGGCTAGGGCCATCACTCTCCCCTCTGCCTACATGTCACACAGTGCCTGATGGCTGTTGGCTGAGAAGCCTGTCAACAGCTCCCTTCATTGTGTTCCCCCAGGGGAAAGTGGCCGGAGGAAGCTGAGCTGTGCACTGTCCTTGCTGACCTCTCTGTAGCTGTGATAGCACCGCGACCAAAACCAACTTGAGACAGAAAGGGCTTGTGTGGTTTACAGGTCACAGCCCATCACGAAGGGAAGCCAGGGTTCAACCAGGAACCTGGAGATAGGAACTGAAGCAGAGGCCGTGGAGGGGTGCTGCTTTCTGGCTTACTTCCTGTAGCTTGCTCAGCCTGCTTCCTTACACAACTCAAGACCACCTGCTCAGTGGTGGCACTATTCACAGTGTGCCGGCCCCTTCCATATCCATCAGGAACCAAGAAAATGCCCCCACAGACCTGCCTATAGGCCAGTCTGATGGAGGCGATCTCTCAACTGAGATCTCAGATAACTTTAGCCTGGCTCAAGCTGAAAACACAAGCAAGCAAACAAAACAACTAACCACTGAACAGGTCATCAGATTCAACCCAACTCACTTCAACAGACCTAATTAAAAGCTAAAGGAATTTGTTGTTGGGAAGTCACAGGGACAACTGGGGCGAGGGGACCAGTTGTGGAGGGAGCAAAGCCCATGAATCACATTGCAGATGGGTTGTGCGGATCCCTCTGCTACTGTGGCTGTGGCTGCTGAGGCTGTTGCCATGGAAGCTGGCTGACTGATGTGCCTGTACATCACTTCCTTCCCACACAGAGCCTGCAGGCAAATCTGTCTGTCTGGGTGCCTGGGGTCAGGGCCAGGTTTGATGTCTACACGGGTTATGCACTACACAAATCCAAAAAAGAGACAGCCTGCATGCATCTGTGCTCTGGAGACAAGGGGTCCCGGGAAAGCAAGCTTTATCCAGTTTCTGCTTTGGAAGGAAAGTGTCTAGCGGATGGTGATATCCATACATCCAATAACTATATATAGATGAGGTTTTACTGTGGAATATCACTCCCAAAGCTTTCCTTCCTTCCTTCCTTTTCTTCTCTCTCTCTCTCTCTCAATTACATTTGGTAACATTCTTTAGGTGATGTTCACCTTGATTTTTTTTTTTTTTGTAGCATGGTCTCCCATTTTCCTGGAGTAGCCTAAGCTAATTACAAGTATCATCCCATTTGGCTTTGATAAAAAAACTTTCTAAATTGTATGTATATGAGTGTGTGCCTAAGTATGTGTATGTGCCTCACATGTGTGCAGTTGTGTATGGAAACAAGAAGAGAGTGCCATCCTCTGGAGCAGAAATTATAGGTGGCTGCTAGCTGTTTGATGTGGGTGCTGGGAGCCAATCCTGGGTCCTCTACAGGAGTAGCAAGTGCTCTTAGTCAATGAGGCATCTTTCTAGGTCTTGGATTAAAAAGCAGAAAAGTTCTGGGGCTTGAACCAAAGCAAGGGCTTTACTGATGGTGTCATTACTTGAGCCCCTGTTGTGACTTTGAACAAGAACTGTTTACTTTAGCCCTAAATTGAGATTTTGTGAGCCAGGGGTTGAGATGGAGGTCAGCAGGTTCTGTGGACCAGAGGTTGGGATGGAGGTCAGTTAGTGGTTCTGCCTTCTCTGCTCGTGTTTGTGTGTGTGCGTGTGTGCGTTTGTTCATTAGCTGCTGGAAAGGTTGGTCTGGCTTAGGAAAGCTTAAGAAAAGCTTGCTTGGTGCCTTTCTCCTCCTTTAGAACCTGGCCCGAGCATGTGTGCAGGGCCACAGGAAGGTCTTGACATTGAGAGTCAGTACACACATGGTCCCTAATACCTGAATTCAGACAGAAACAGCCCTGCTCGGTCACATTCTGTGACAGCATTGGGTGAGACCAGAGGGTTTGGGAAACAGACTCTGTGCTGGAGGAGTTGGACCCCATTGCTGAGGATGGAAAGGGTGGCTGCCATGTTTACATTCTGACTTACATGGGAAGGAATTCAGAGGTGGCTAAGATGCAGATAGATGTCCACCATGGCCAGCTCTGGGGAGGAGAGAGGAAGGCAGTGCAGGTACCTAGGGACGGACTGGATGTGTACAAAGCCGAAGGAAGAGAGCACAGTGGTCCAGCAACCCAGGGGTTGTGGTGGCTTCCTGCCTAGTCTCTGAGTGTGTCCAGCATGGTAATGCACTACATTAGGGGATGATGGGAGATGGAGGCATGAAGGACCCACCAGGGGCCATTGTTTCTCATATTACCCTTGTTTGTGCTCAAGCATTTGGGACATATTGTAGAATATTAGTTAAAGATGCATTGCATTTGTTTATGCTGTGGAATATTTGTTTAATGGTGCAAAGATATGCTGCATTCTTTTATGTTACCTTTGTTTAACACTGTGAGGCTCTGTTACTTTGCCTGTCTAAAACACCTGATTGGTCTAATAAAGAACTCAACAGCCAATAGCAAGGCAGGAGAAAGGATAGGTGGAGCTGGCGGGCAGAGAGAATAAATGGAAGGAGAGAAAGAGGCAATCAAGGAGTGTGAAAAGGAGGAGAGGAGGACATCAGGGGCCAGACAGCCAACTACACAGCAAGTCACAGAGTAAGAAGTAAAGAAAGGTATACAGAAATAGAGAAGGGTAAAAAGCCCAGAGGCAAAAGGTAGACAGGGTAATTTAAGAAAATCTGGCTAGAAATAAGCCAAGCTAAGGCCAGGCATTCATAAGTAAGAATACCTCTGTGTGATTTATTATTTTGGGGTGGGGAGCTGGGTGTCAGACCCCTCAAAGAGCAAAAAGCCAGAGATTAAAAAGGAACCAACTATAAGTCTTCCACTGCCAGCCACACTGGAGACACATCCTTCTGCTTGGGCACCCCGAGGACACCTTATCAGCAGTGACGGTGCTGAGCTGGTCTCAACCTATCTCGCTTACTGTTTCTTCACACCTCTGGCTGCAGCTGTCCATGCAATCCTTACACGTTCCACCCTCATGCCCCACCAGGCTTCTCTATGTGCCATAGCTCTGTCCAGGTGTGCCACAAGACCACACGATCAATATCTATTATCACAAATAGTTCCTATGACTTGAGAATTCAGAGCAGCCAAGCTGTGTGATTCTGGTTCAGGGACACACCTGAGATTAGTCATGAGCTCGGCTAGGGCTGCATTCTGATCTGAAGCCTTGGCCAGGGCCAGTCGGTCAGCCTCTGTGTCAACTTGCTTGCAGGCAGACTCTGCTGTTGTGAGGATACCACCTCTGAGCATTGTCATGTGGATCTCTGCAGCCTCTGAGCCTTGTCATGTGGATCTCTGCAGAGGGCCATCGAACAATATTCTATGCAAAAAGACCTTGATGCGGCAACGGTAGAGCTATATGGCCACCATTGCAACCTGCCACACATGGGAAGGGGGGGCGGTAGCAATGACTTTATTACCAGCTCCAGTCACTGCCCACTGTCACCTTTGTGATGTCCTGTAGGGGCCACTCCGGCTGTCCATGCAGAGGGGTGCGGCTCACTAATGGAGACTGGATTCCAGGCTGCCCGGCCCATTCTAGGGGGGCTGGGATTTGTATAGTTCAAAGCTCATTTCCTGGACATTCACCTTCAGGTGATCATCAGGAGAAGGGGAGATGGGAGAAGGGATGGGGGCAGGGGCGAATCTCTGTCCTGGAAGTCTTAGATTCATAGCCACTGGTCTGGGACGTGCCACTGTTGTCATATATCCTCTTATCTAGAAGTCACCTCTTTGTAGATTCAGGCCATGCTTAGGATGGCACAAGAATTTAGGCAGTGGAGCTATGCAGGGTTTGGGGGTCCACTGGGTACTGTGTAGCTATTTCCTGTATATTGAAACATTCCTGCCTAGAGGGAGGCTCCTCAAGGAGATGACCGAAACTCACAGGGCTCAGCACTTGAGTAAATCTCACAAGTTGGGGCGGGAGAGAGGGCTCAGTCATTAAGAACACCTCTTGCTCTTGTAGACTGCCCACTACCTAGGTTCAGTTCCTAGCACACACACATGGTGGCTCACAAATGCCTGTGACTCCCATTTCAGGGGCTCTGTTATCCGCTTGGGATGTCCGCAGGCACTGGGCACAAGCATGGTGTATTTAACACACACCCAGCCAAAACACTCATGCACACAAACTGAAAAGCAAAGCAACCCCCCCAAAAATCCACTCACAATTCTGAGGAAGCTCCTGAAGCTTACAGGATTTGGAGCCATCTCCCCAAGTTTTATAAGCAGTACTGACTGCTGGGGAGTGGAGACTCTCCAACTGACTGGAACTGCCTGCAAGTCTTGCAGAGAGCTCCAGGAAAGTGACTTCATGGGTTGTCTTTCGGCTGGGATAAGTTTCCATATTCACTGGATGCGGCCTTTGACTCATCCGTGCTCCTGTGAGAAGCCCTTCACCTATGCTCTGTAAAGGACTCACAATGAACTCACTGGATTACTAAGCTAGACTTAGGCGGAGTTGCTTGTTTGGTCTGGCGTTAGGAAGAGTTACCCAGCACTGGGTCCTCTTGGGGTCTGCCTGCTCACTTTGGCTTTGCATCCCAGTCATGCTGGATGGGGGTGTGTGTTAAATGTGCACTATGGAAGGCTTATAAGACTGTCAGAGGAAGGGAAGGCTCCCAGAATTGCTTAGCCACAGGAACACGATCTGGGAACTCACTAGCCTCTCAGAGCTGGCACCGGAAGGATGGCGGTGGATATCGCCTGAGCACTGACTTCAGGCTCTCTCTAAGGCAGTGAAGTCTGAAGTCTGTAGAAGGGGACTGTTAGCTGGTGCTTCCATAGTGGGGCAGGCGACAGGCTGTTAATTTGAAGAGGAGACCTTTGCCAGCATTCTGCCCGCCCTGTGAGAGGGTTGACTCCTCCGGCCAGTGCAGTGTGGTTACTGGGAGGAGCCTGCCCGAGGACTCCTGCTTCTCCCATGCAGGCAGTTGATCCTTTGTCTCCCAGAAAGTGAGAGACCACAGAGGGGACTGTGACTGTCCCATGACTGCTCTAGTCTGGTTCCAGAACTCCTTGTATCAGCCTGCTTTTTTTCTCCTTTACTCCCTACAGATGGAGAAGGATGGAGACTCGGTGCTTAAGCACATGACCATTGGCTACACGTGACCCCTACCATGAAGCTCAGCTCAGGAGACAGGACTTGGATCAATTCCCTTTAACTTTAACTGAACTATATTTAATCTTAGTTAGCGACTTCATTTTAAATGCCCAGTGACTACCCCACTGAGTGGCTCTAGAACCTATTCCAAATTTGGCTCTAAAGTGTGGTCTCCAGTCAAGCAGCTATAGTACTTTGGATCTTACTGTATAGTTTACTTCCATCCTATGGGTGCGTATTTGACTACAGGATTCGGCTCTGGTATGCACTATGAGCCCTGGTGGCCTCTGGCTCTGAGCATTCTTCTATGGCTTTCTGCACACTGGCACTCAGGCTTGGTGAAACCAAAGGATAAAAATGGGCCCTGCTCTACTGTGTATCTTGCAGCTTGGTGATGCATTTGAGGCTTTGAGTGAAAGACTGCCAGCGAGATGTGGTGGTCCATATTGACAGAGAAAAGTTCATCACCAGCATGTCTGTGAAAGCATTTCTGGGGAGGGCTGACTAAGGGGGAGACCCATTCTGAATGTGGGGGACACCATGCAATAAGATGGAGGCCTCAATGGAATGCAAGGGGAAAAGGCAAAGGCACGCTCTCTCTGTCCTGCTGTGTTGTGCCTTCCCCCATGAAAGACGAACACTTCTAAAGCTATGACTCAATGCAAATCTTTTCGTTCCAGTTGTCGCTTCCAGTATTTGGTCACAGTGGTTGGAAGCTGACTTAACATAGTGGGAAAGAGGGCGCTAGACCACAGGTACCTGGAGAATCAAGTCATAAAGTCACATGAGAGTTTATTAAAAATACCAACCTGCGGCATAAACTCTGGAGCTCCCGTGAATTTCACCTGCAAAGGGAGACAGCAGCGCATGGAACCTGAAGGCCATAGGAGGAGTGGAGTGCAGAGAAACTCATGTGTTGAGCATGGGCAGTTTCCTGAAGTGGCCTGAACTTTCTTCAAAGTCATTGTGATGGTCTACAATTACCCCGGGAGCTGGTTTCACTGAAGGAATGTTTAGAATAGGATGCCCCCTGGTCATGTCTCCAGGGCGGTTGTCTTGAGTGTTATGGGAAAGCCTACCCTAAGCATGGGCAGCCCTTGCTGAGCTGTGGCTGGCTCTGCCTTCATTTCTGTTGGTAAACTCAGCTGCTTTTGCTGAGACTGCTGCTGTCATTGGTAGCTGACTAGCTTCTTCCGTTAACTCAAGGAATCCTCCAGGCCTTGGGCGCCAGACAGGGACTGCTGAGTCACCCATCCTTATGAACTGAGCAGCCGCCAGGTTCTCAGCCTCTCTGGTGTGAGACAGGCATCATTAAACTACCCAGACCGTATTGTGTAAGCCAATCTAATAAATCCACCTCTTAATATATTATATAAGCATCCCCCTGGCTCTGTTCCTTAGAGAACCCCGACTAATTCAAATTGGGTGCAGGTGTGGGTGCCTGAAAAGGAAGTCAAGGAAGGGAAGGAGGGCCTATGGGATGGAGTATTCTGGGATATAGTTGGCTCCTGAAATCTTCACAGGTTCTTATTTCTCCGCATCTCAATTTCTAGTCTGCACAGGGTTGTGGGGAGACTGAGCAGCCATCCAGGTACCTTCCTCCCTCAATGACTCCTCTCTGGATGGTGGGCTCTGCAGGGATGCACTGAGCAGGGCTGCATAAGGCAACGCAGAACGCCATGTGGAGAGATATTCCCCGCAAAGGTCCACACAGCTCTTCACAAGACAGTAAAATTATGCGGACATGTCCCTTTTCTTGGGCAATGGGTCCTTGGTTGATAACAGGTACCCTGTCCTTTCTAGCATTTCAGGCATCACTGCAGGGTGCACCCGTATTTGCTGAAGAAGCAAACAGGTGCCTTGAAGAGCTATGACGGAAATTCAAGGCTATAGCTGGGTGGGAAGGTGAGGATTTGAGCCGTCAGGGAGGGAGGGGTAGGATTGGCTGAAGGGCCTGAGATCAGTAGGATTTCACATGCAGAGGGAACAGGCCTGCTCCAGCCATCATCCCTTGGTCTCACCAGGGACAGGCTGCTCCCTCAGCTCTATTTACTATAGCCCTTGTGACATCACACAGGTTCGCCATCTGGAAGGTTCTCTCTGGCCTCTCTAAATTCTTTTGTTGCTGGTGTTAAGAGTTCAAGGCACTGGATTGTGGGGAACATGAAACCCAATCCTGAACACTGGAATCTAGACTCTTGGGTGAGACTGGAGAGCTGTTTATCATGTTGAATAATTTGTTCTTTAACATTGGCACTGCCAAGGGAATAAGGTGGGAGAAGGCATGAAGTTCGGTCTTCAAGAACATGAGACCGTTGAGGAGGGGCAAATAGGGAGGTGGCCCTCGGTGCTATTATCAGTACCCAGTCCCAGGGCACAGCTGAGAGGTGCTGAGGGAGACTTCATATTCTGGCTTTGGTCTTTGTTCTACGGTGACTTAAATCATGTGACTTTTATCTTTACTACATCTAAACATGGGCCAGCCCTAGTGGTGCACACTTTTAATTACAGCCCTTAGGAGGCAGAGGCAGGTGGATCTCTGTGAGTTCATGGCCAGCTAGTCTGCAAAGTGAGTTCCAGACCAGCTGAGGGTACACATTAGGACTCTGTTTCAAAACCACCACCAGCACCTCCAGCCTAATGCTAGAGCTTGAACAGATTGTCCCCACCCCAGGGTCCTTCATTTGAACACTTGTCCCAGCTTGCCATACTGTTTTAAGAGGCTGTATAAGCTTGGGATGCAGGCTTAGGTGGCAGATGCAGGACTGTATTGAAAGGATTTGAGGGTTGTAATCTGGTGCTCCTGTTTGCTGCTGAGAGCTTCTACATGCTCTCGATGACAGGGGCCATCACCAAACATCCTCTCTCCATCACAAAGGCCTAAAATCTCCCGAAGTCACGGAACAAACCCTTCCTCCTTGAAGGTGCTTCTGTGGGATAGGAAAGCTTACTAACATGCCCCTGACCTCAGAGCAGAGACAGACACTCACTATGCAGTGCAGACTGGTCTTGAACTCACGTGCCTCTTGCTTCAGCCTGCCGAGTGTTGGGGTCACAGCTGTATACCACCACACCTATGTGGCCCTGCTGGTCCATGGCCAGAGATCTCCTCTTTCTGCCGTGGCTTCCTGAGCTCTGCCTCAGGCCTTTCAAGCTTTGTCTCAAATGAACAATGTGTTTTTTTCAGTTCACCCCAAAGTTTGTACTTCTGGTCAATGCATCGCTAGGACTTAATGGTAGCTCCCCTGGATTTCTTTTTTAATGGAATGATTCTAAGGCCAGTACAGCTTCCTCTGCTTATGGGGGGAAGTCGCTCCTCAGCTTCTACCTGCAGCATGCTCTGCCTGTGATGCTTTGCTTAACAGAAGGGCTGCCCTAATCTCTGGACTGTGAAGACTGGGGGTGAGGGTGAGGACATCCCAGGGCCAACTTCACTGTGCCACTGGGCATAGGAGTGACTGCTGCCTGGTCTCAGTGGCAGCGTTGTGTTTAAACAGGTGCCAGGAAGGGCCAGTGACAGAGCTGGAAACAGATTCAGATGGTCTGCCGTTTGGTACTTTCCTAGGAGAGGTGGAAGGGAAGAGGGTGGGAATTTGTAAGGGCTGGAGGAACTATAGATGTGTCTGGATCCCTCCCTTTCCCTCTTGGACCTTAGCTGCTGATTCCTTTATTCATTCTTTGTGTGTGTGTGTGTGTGTGTGTGTGTGTGTGTGTGTGTAAATGTGTGAGAGAATATGTGTGTGTATGCATGTGCTTATGTATGAGTGTGTGTTTATATGTAGGTACATGTGTGTGTATGTATGTGTGAGTATGTGTATGAGTTTGAAAGTGTGTGAATGTTTGTGTATGAGTGTGTGTATTATTTACTTGAGCAAGGGCAACTTATCAGTAGCTACCTTGAGGAATACAACTCTCCTTATAACTTATTACCAGCTTCTTGGGGAAGGGTGCATGACCTGGGCCAGCAGATCATTCTTCAGTGACAAGAGAGGGAGCCAGGTCAGAAGGAAGGGAACAGATAAGCATGGAATCGGGAGGCTTGGATAAGCTGTGTCTCACAATGCCGAGTGATTTTAAGATGTGCAGCATCTTATATGCTATTTTCAGGGGAGGAACGGGATAGAGACAGTAGAAACTGTCACACTGTGGGACCAACTCAGCAGGATAATAATCAAATGATGTCATACAAGGGAAATACGAGTTATCTCTAGAGCATCACAGACAGAGTACACAGCACCCTGGGGCTGACACCATAGCCCTGCACAGTGGGAACAGTTGTGTCTTCAGAGTCTAAAGCAACAGCTCCCTCAATGCCCTTTCCTCAGGTTACGACTGGCTGTGTTCCTTCTCTAGACATTAGGGCCTCCGGGAAAGCTTTGGATCAGCCCAACCCTCAACAAGAGGGACTGTACTGCCCTGAAAGGGAAGATACGGCTCTTTCCCTGGGGTCCAGGAATAGAGGGGTTCCAGCGCTCCTAAGACAATGTGAAGACATGGCTCTCTTCCTGGGGTCCAGGCACAGGGGCTCCAGTGCTCCTAAGACAACGTGAAGATAGGACTTTTTGGCTGAGGGAGCTGACAAAGTTTGTTATCTCTCCCAGAATCCTGGAGCTCCGCATATCTGCAGGTCTTTTCTTTGATAACAGCTCTTTTTGGCTAGGAGATCTGAGTGAGTGTTAGCTTATAGGATGTTTGTCACAAGTCCCTAACATCTTCAGTGTTCTGCACAGACAGACAGATAGACAGAAAATGAAACATAAATGTGAAAAGTATTTAAGTCTTTTTTCCCCTCCAAGACAGGGTTTCTCTGTGTAACCTTGACTGTCCTATCACTAGCTGTGTAGACCAGGCTAGCTTCTAACTTAGAGATCTATCTGCCTCTGCCCCCTGAGTGCTGAGACTAAAGGCACGTGCCATCACACCCGACTTTTATTATTTTTTATTTGATGTGCTCAGGGTTAGATCCAGTCCCCCCACAACTACCTTTGCCTATGTTGTATTAGAACGTCAACTGAAAAATAAACTGAAAAATAAAATATGAACTCAGTCCAATATAATAAGAGAACAACAAAAGATAAATATTCCATAAAAATATACCCAGCTTTGAAAGTAACTGCCTCCTTGGTGTCTTCACACTTCTTTCTTCCGTCCCCTTAGGTATAGCGTGCTTCTGAAAATAAACACATCCCCGTTCTTACCCTTCAGCTGCTGCTCACACACTCTCCCATCTGTTTCTGTGTTATATTTATGTAGCCACCCAGGCAGGCCAGGACCCCTCCACAATCCATGTCTGAACATAAGCAAGTCCAGGCGGGTTCAGCCATTGCACTGCTCTGCTTACCACAAGGCTGGATTAGCTGTGCTTTCACTAGGAGGATTTGGGAGGAGGGACCGAAGTCCTGGCTTCCAGCTGGCCATCAACAGGAGCTTTTCTGGTCTTCTCAGACCTCCCTAGGGCTCTTGCACATGGACCTTGTCTCTCTGAGCCAACCAGGACAACAGGGTCCTTCTTTCTTCTCAGGTGTGACTCAGAGCTTTGGTTCTTAGAACTGGTGTCCTTAATCACACGCGTGACTCCCCTCTGCCCTGTCAGGTGGCACAGTGAAGGCAGTGGGATCAGGGAGTGGACACTGTGGATGTCCCATTGACCGCTATGATGGACACCTCGTGCAAGCTCCAGGCTCTGTGATATGCCTCTTATTACCAAGTCCTCGTGATGCTCCTGGCTTCCCTCCCTTCCCTCTGTGAAGCTGGGAGGTGTGAGCGCAGGGCTTACTCAGTTACTAGCTCATCTATTTAACAAGGGAAATACAGACCAGCACAAACAGACACAAAGGTGGAGAGTGAAGGTCAGCCCTGTCCCCCACCTGTCTTCCCTGTCCCCCGCCACTCTTAGAAGCGATGTATCAGGCTTTGCTGGGTGCCAGGACAATTCACCTCCACACCTTCCTCACTGCCCACATTACAGCCTCCAACGAGCTTGAGAGGCTCTCTGCTCCCTGTGTGAACTTGGAAGGTAAGATGGTTTAATTTATTCTACCGCCCTCTTCTGTGCAGGCGCCTGTGCATTGTAGGCCCACAGTAGACACACAATAGACTATTTACAGGTTAGCCACTGGAAACACGGTGTCCTCTGCAGCAAGGCCTGTGTGTGGCTAGAGGACAGTAGAGAGGAAGATCTTTTTCGTGGCAATAACATGCAGTCTGTGACTGTGGCTCAGGGTGTAGGGGGGCTCGCGACTGTGTGGTGCATTTTCTTCTATCGTTTTGTGTGAAATGTTACCATTTGAAAGGAAAGCAAATGAATGCATGAATGCAAGATTCAAAGGAGGCAGTGTTCTTCACTCTCACAGAGTTCCCTGGATCCCTGAAGCTCTGATGACTGGATTCACCTTGAACTCAGGGTCCCTGGAGGATCCAGGAATGTTGCGGTGACCAGCGCCACCTGGTGGTTGATCTGGGAGAGGACTCCTGCGAGATGCTTTTCAGACCCCGCCTTTGGTTCCTCAGGCCAGGAACATTCCTGGTGTTCTAAACGCTGGAACCTCTGCCGCTCTCCTTGTTCTGTCTTGGCAAGACACCTGGCTCTGTCACCTGAGAAAGAGTGCAGTGGGCATCTCACTGTTTTGGGCTTCCATTTCCCCACCTGTATAATGACAGAGCTGGGGAGGGGTATTGCTTCTCAGTCTGCCAATCCCAACGCCCACCAGTCAGCCTTACTCTGTGTATTCATTGTGTGTGTGTGTGTGTGTGTGTGTGTGTGTGTGTGTGTGTGTCCCAGTGAACTTTGTTGAAGGTTATTTACAGAAGGATGGCCACGTACCAGTGAATTACACCAGTGAAGAAAATGTGTGTCACTGCTCCAGAAATGATCAGCTAACCGCCTAATAGAACCCCAGAGAAGGATGGGACCTCACAAGTCATCTCCCTTTCATGGTAGAATGTTGATGCGCCCAGTCTTGTACGGCTGCCAGGCCCAGAGGGTGTTTCCATATCACTCCTTTCTCTTGTTCTTTTGTTCTTCCCTCTTCTCCCATGACGTTCCCTAAGCCTCGGAGGGGGTGACTAGGCGGTCCATTTATGGCTGAGTACTTAACAGTCACTTATATTGGACCAGTTATGAGGCTGCAATGACCGCCACCTACTGCCAAAAGGAGCTTTTGTTTCTGTTATTATTTTTTGGAACAGCAAAGCTGACAGCAGCATTAATCTGTGGCCACAATGCTTCTTCAGAAAGCGCTTTCCTCCGGGGCCTGTGACCTCTCCAGCCAGGGGCTCCTGGCGGCTTTAGAATAGCACACACCCATTCTGTCCTGTGAGCCGCAAGCTGAATAGAAAAAGCAGCGGATGTCCCTGTGATGCCCATGCCACTACTGCCCCAGTGGCAGCCCTGTGAGTGTGTGTCTGGGTGGGGCTCGGGACCCCGAGGTGATTTGGAGAGACACAGCAAGTGGGGAATCAGCTGGCGCAAAAGTCCACTCTGCTCTGATGCCAGCACAGAATGGAAAGGATTGCTTGGGCTTACTCTCTCGTTTGGAATAGCAGGCTGAGACTAGCCTAGAAAGACTGCATTTGATAAGCAATAACCTTGACCTGAGTCACTTCATTTTGAGGATAAGTGCCAAGAAAGAGTGACTCTCTCTCTCCCTCGTCCAGGTTGGCAGCTCGCATCGACCAGTGCGCCAGGAAGCACACGCTGATGAATGATCTATTTGTGCCAATAAATAAACCTGAAAACATTCAACCATATCAGGAACGCAGACACAGGAGCTGTGACTTCCTCACCTGGGGGTAAAAGAGGGATCATCCTGACACCAAAGTGTGGCAGACACACTGATTGTTGTCTGGGAAAACTGCCCCAGTGAAAGACTCCAGATTCTGGCTACAAGCTCTGATGTGGGTGCCGTTTCTTAGCTTGCTTCAAACTGCCACCTTACTCCGGAAGCTCTAGAAAAGCCTCTCAGGGTGCGGCTGTATAAGAGACCGGGGGCAGCTGCTTCTCCCTAGTGGAAATCACCTCTGTTTCAGTCCCAGTGAGCTGCCTTTCATCTGCACTTTCAGAGCTCAGGGATCAGGTTGTGGAATCCTGGGACCCCCCCCCCAATACCTCAGGGTTGGCAGATCGTGTTTGCATTGGTTCTCTCTGGATCTGCTCAGCCACTCCTCTCAGCAAAGGGCTGTTGTTGCTCAGCTCCAGCCTCACGACCCGCTGCTTACCAGACACCTCCCATTTGACTAGTCCAGTGCATCTTCCCTCCCAGAGTGCCTCTCCTCTTGCCCAGCAGTCTCTCCCTGCAGAGGCGACAGTTGAAGGGCATGGCCTGCTCTTCACTGCTTTGCTCAGTTCCTAAATTCTGTGAGCTGGGTACTCTTTGCCAAGAGTCCCCCACCCCCCAATATTCCTCCCTCTCTTTCCAGGATCATATGTCGTTCAGGCTGGCTGTACACTTACTGTGTAGCCAAGGGTAATGACAAACTTTCATCTCAAGTGCTAGGATTGTAGGCCTAGCGCCACCCTTCCTGTTTTGTGAGGCGCTGGGGACTGAAGCCAGGACGTCATGCATGCACTCTGCCAAGTTCTCTATCAACTGAACTCCATCTCCAGCCCCGAGCATTTTTTTGCCTGAATTTTGACAGTATTCTATAACCTCTGGTTGCATCTAGTTCAGCTTCCCCTCACTGGCCAAAGTCCAGTCTACAGTGCACAGCTGACAGCTCTTAGGAAACAGGCTTGGCTGTGAGAAGACTCACAGGTCTTCAGTGTGCACCTCTCTGGCTTAAGACTCAAGTTCACCTTCGGTTCATGCCTGGAATGTCCCTTCCCATAGGTTTGGCATGGTCAAAGGTGTCCTGTGTTGGAGAGTTTTTTTCTTTTCTTTCTTTTCTCTTCTTTTCTTCTCCTCCTCCTCCTTTTTCACCTGAGATAGGGTT
The DNA here is from genome assembly GCA_028555095.1 of Dicrostonyx torquatus. Classification (NCBI taxonomy): domain Eukaryota; kingdom Metazoa; phylum Chordata; class Mammalia; order Rodentia; family Cricetidae; genus Dicrostonyx; species Dicrostonyx torquatus. Next base: position 9,837,737 of record JAQHUG010000018.1, on the reverse strand, counting down.
TCTCTGTGTAGCTTTGGAGCCTGTCCTGAAACTCATTCTGTAGACCAGGCTGGCCTCAAACTCACAGAGATCCGCCTTCCTCTGCCTCCTGAGTGCTGGGATTAAAGGCGTGCACCACCTGGCAGAGTTGAATATTTTGAAACTTCCCTCCATAGGGGAACCACTGGCAAATTTTACAAGGACCTGCTTGTTTCTCCTCTTCTACTTTTTTTTGGCATAGGATCCTATGTAGCCCAGGCTGGCCTTAAAGGTACTATGGAGTAGAGGATAGCTCCTGATCCTCCTGTCTCTGCATGGATAACAGGCATAAGCTTGATTTACGTGGTGCTGGGGTTGAACCCGGGGCTTTGTGTGCACCAGGCAAGTGTTCTCCTAACAGCGCTGTCCCTGGTCCCCTTTATGCTTTGCCTTCTCTCTATGTGACTTATTTTAAACATGCACGAGAAGCAGGATTTCCACCGCAAATGGAGCTATGCCAGGAGAGTGATGGAGAGCTATTTCCCAGAAGTGGCTGTAAGGGTCTCTTTATAGATTCCAATCTCCAGCAAAACTCATAGGCTGGTGTAGGCAAGCAGATGACGAATTGTGGAGAGGCTAAGAAGAGAGGAAATTTCTCCTCCAGTTTAATTTATTTCTGCCCATTTAAAACATCTTTTCACAATTGCCTTGAGAATTCCTGTGGCGGCTTTGGAGGCATTTCTCTTTGTGTTTACACACAAGCCGTACACTTATGCACACGTGCCCATGCATACACACAAATGCGCATGCACGCACATCCATGTAGACATGTGCACACATGTGCATATGCACAAGTATATATACACACAGACACGCATCCGGAAAATGGGCTCATCCGGCATAACAAGGTGTGCTGCTCTGGGCTGTGTGTAGACCCTGTGTGTTGCCTGTGCCCTGGGAACCAGGGTGGGAAAGGGTGTGTCTGCTGAGGGCACTAGCTACAGAGCTGCACTGTGCTCACTAATATTTCTGAGTGGTTTCTCAATAGTTTTGGTGGTGGTGGTTTGTCTTTAGGGTCTCATGTTTTTGCCTCAGTTGCTTTGAACTAATGATGCAGCCCAAGCTAGGTTTGAGCTTACAGTCATCTTTCTGCCTCAGTCTCTTGACTGCTGTGTGCATGTCAGCCTTGGGTGTCCATCTTCATGTGCCATCCTCATTATTATTATTTATTTTGAGACAGTACCTCTCATGGGTCTAGAGCTCACAGATTCCACTGGGCTGGCTGTGTGGTCAGCCCCGGGGGCCCATCTCTCCCTGCTTTCCCAGTGCTGGGATAGTTTGGGCCACCATGCCCAACATCTATCTATCTATCTATCTATCTATCTATCTATCTATCTATCTATCTATCTATCTATCTATCTTAAATTTGGGTTCCAGGGATTGATTTGTTTTTTATTTTTTTTTTTTTTAGTTTTTTGAGACAGGATTTCTCTGTAGCTTTGGAGTCTGTCCTGGAACTCACTCTGTCGATTAGGCTGGCCTTGAACTCACAGAGATCCGCCTGTCTCTGCCTCCAGAGTGCTGAGATTAAAGGATACGCCACCACCGCTGGCACGGTTCCAGGGATTGAACCGAGGTCCTCAGGCTTGCACGGCAAATCTCTCTCCCCAAAGTCCTGTAGCCTCTTGCAGAGCTAGGAGATATGTGTGCCACTGGGAAAGGCTGCTCCATACTAAGGGAGAGTTGACTTCTCACCTGCTGGTTTCCCTTCTGTGACTGATGCAGGACAAGCACTTAGGAGCAGTTTGGGAGTGAAATGTCCCTGAAGCCTCATGCTTTGATCACTCGGTCCCCAGCTGTAGTGTCACCTTGTGGGGTTTTGGAGACTTTGGGGTGTGGAGCCTAGCTAGAGGCCTTAGGATACTGGAGGAGGGCTCTCTGGGGGTCTGTTACTCCCCACTTCCTTCACAGTTTTGTGCATCCTGAACCATCATGACATAACCCTCTGTCACACGCTTCTGTGCCTTAACCTGAGGGAAACCTTGAGTCAAACCCAATCTTACAGCATTTCTGTCAGGTGTTCTATTGTGGCCAGCATGGTAGAAACCTGCTCATATGTCAGTTTTTGTATGGTTTTATCTGTTCTCACAAGGAATAGAGAGGCAGAAGCATGAAGACTTCTACTTAGTTTAGAGCTAGGGAGGCCCTGGGCTGCTCTGGGTCCACTCTCCATGTATCCATCTGTCTGTTTCCTCAACCTCAAAATAAGAGGTGAGTTAGGCCCCTTGTTTGCCTGGTGACATCATGTCTGGCCTGGCGTCTGACTATGCCAGCTTCTGCCTGACTGTGGAGGGCTTGTGCCTGCTGCCTGGTTGCTTTAGTGGTATTATTATTAGAATGCACCCAAAGACAATAAAAAGCAAGTTATTTTAAAAAAATAATTATACACACACACATATTAGAGACAGGGTTTCTCTGTGTTGCTTTGGAGCCTGTCCTGAAACTCGCTCAGTAGACCAGGCCTGCCTCCACCTCCCAAGTGCTGCTGGGATTAAAGGCGTGCACCACTACCACCCAGCTAGCATTTTTATTTGTAAATAATTTATTTGTTTTTATTTTATATGTATTGGTGTCCTGTCTGCATGCATGTCTGTGTGAGGGTGTCATATCTTGGAGTCACACAATTGTGAGCTGCCATGTGGGTGTCGGAAATCAAACCTGGGTCCTCTGAAAGAGCTGCCAGTGCTCTTAACCTCTGAGCTGTCTCTCCAGCCCTGCAAGTTGTTCTTTTTAAGATTGTTTCCAGTAATTGTGAATGAGAATGCCCCCAATAGGCTCATAGATTTGAATGCTTAGTCACCAAGGAGTGGCACTACTTGGGAAGGTTTAGGAGGTGTGGCCTTGTTGAAGGACGTGTGTCACTGGAGGTGGGCTTTGAGGTTTCAAAAGCCCAAGCCAGGCCCAGTGTCTTTCTCTTCCTGCTTCCTGTGGATCCAGATGTAGAACTCTCAGCTACTTCTCCAGTCTGCCTGCATGCTACCATGCTCTCCATCATGATGATAATGGACTAAACCTCTGAAACTGTAAGCCAGCCCCAATTTAAATATTTTCTTTTACCAGAATTACATTGATTGTGTGTCTCTTCACAGAAATAGAATGGTGATGATGACAGTAATTAAGACACAACCTAGCCTTGTGTGGCTGCGATTGGGATCTGTGTGTTAAGTGGTGGCGTATTCTTGTCTCTCATTTCTGGTCTGTTTGGATTGCTGAGGTGTCTCCAAGGTGACAAATAGTCCTGTCCTTCACTCCCTCACCTCTGAGGGCCTCCAGGCATGGTTTCAGAGCCCTTCTTACCCACACAGTTCCTTTCTGACTGGGGCCTGTCTTTCTCGCTTCTAGGAAGCATGACTGATATTCCAAACGAGGGAAAACTGACCAGATTTCTGGACTTCACCCAGCTGATTGACATGGCCTCTGAGTGCGTGGGAGGAAAGGTAAGCAGGGTTCCCAAGGGCAGGAAGTTGACACTAGGCATGAACACTGAGGGGCCCACTCCGGTTATGTTGACCTGAAGTAAATTAGCATAAGGCTGTGTGGTAATGAGGTGAGCGGGCAGCATTCCTGGCGCCTGGCTCTCAGCCGCCCAGCTAGCTTAACCCGAAATAACCACACAGAAATTGTTTTAATTGAAATACTGCCTGGTCCATTATCTCCAGTCCCTTATTGGCTAACTCTCACATATTAGTTTAACCCATCTCCATTAATTTGTATCGTCACTTGACTGTGGCTTACTGGCATGAGTCTAATCAGTGTCCATCTCAGGCAGGAGAGCCATGGCATCTGCCTGTCTGTCCTTCTTCCCAGAATTCTGTTCTGTCTACTCCACCCACCTAATAGCTGCCCTAACAAAAGGCCAAGGCAGTCTCTTTATTCAACCAATGAAAGCAACAGAAATACAGAAGGACCTCCTACACCAAGGCTGAAGCAATGGGCTACAGAGGAGATCCAGTATGGGCAGAGTTCTGAAGAAATGGCTGAATTCCAGGCAATTTTGAGCTAGGTCAACAGTGTGTGTGTGTGTGTGTGTGTGTGTGTATGTACATAATGCATGTGTGCGTACATAATGCATGTGTGTGCATACACAATGCACATGTGTGTGTACATAATGAATATGTGTGTACATAATGCATGTGTGTGTACATAACACATGTGTGTTAATGTACATACGTAGAGACCAGAGGATGATGCCAGGTGGCCTGTCACTCTCCACCTTAATACTGTAAGACATTCTCTCTCACTGAACCTAGAGTTTGCCATTTTCCAGATAATCTAGCAGGCCTCAAGCCACAAAGATCCTCCTGCCTCTGCACACCAGGCTCTGGGTTGTAGGCCCACGTGGGCCACACATGGCTTTTTACATTGCTGAGGATTTGAACTTCATACTTATGCTTGTGTAGTGAGAGCTCTTACCCATCTAATTTTTATTCTTTTCTTTTTCTTCTTCCTTCCTTCCTTTTTTTCTTTTAAAAAAGGTATTTTCTTCACACTTGTGCAATGTTGACTATTCCTCTGTGGTGTTTTTATTTTTGGAACAGTTTCCAAACTCTCCACATTCCTCCTACAAACAAGTTCTAAAGGCCTAAGAACCACATATCCACAGCTGTCATAGGTACTGATATTTTCCTTCCTTCCTCCCTTTTTTCTCTCTTCCTCCCTCCCTCCCCCCTCCCTCTCTCTCTCCCTTCCTCCCTTCCTCTGATATGGGAAGTCCTTCTGTATATGTGTTGCTTTTATTGGTTGATGAATAAAGAAACTACTTTAGCCTATGATAGGGCAGAATAAAGCTAGGTGGAAAAACTAAACTGAATGCTGGGAGAAAGAAGGCGGGGTCAAGAGAAGCCATGTAGCTTGCCATCAGAGACAGACATGTTGGAATCTTGCTGGTAAGCCACAACCACGTAGCAATACACAGATTAATAGAAATGGGTTAATTTAAGATATGAGTTAGCTAGAAATACACCTAAGCTACTTGCCAAACAGTATTGGAAGTAATATAGTTTCTGTGTTATTATTTTAGGTCTGAGCAGTTGGGAATGAATGAGCTGCCTCTGCCAACATTCCTCCCTCCTTCTCTCTCTTCTTCCTTCCTTCCTTCCTTTCTTTCTTTCTTTGGTTTTTCAAGACAGGGTATAGCCTTGGCTGTACTGAAATTTGCTCTGAAGACCATGCTGGCCTCGAACTCACTGAGATCCGCCTGCCTGTGCCTCCAGAGTGCTGGATTTAAAGGTGTGCACCACAGCTCATTACTTTTACGTTTGCTGTGACCAAATACCTGGAAAGAAACAAAAAAAAGGGAGACAGTGTTTGTGGTCCGTGACAGCAAGGAGGGCTTCAGGGAATACTGTCCATCACAGCAGGCTATTGAGGACAGCCAGATGGGAGGAGGCTGGTGCCATTACACCTGCAGTCAGGGAGCAGAGAGTGGTGGATATAGGTGTTCAGTTCACAGTTTCACTTTCCCCGAGTGACTGAAGTGAGCTATACTCAGCAAGAAAGTAATTCACACTTCTTCCACTGGTGTGCAATTTAGTAGAAGTGGGCTGCTTACATGGGTGCATTACCAGGACAGCTTGGTTGCAGTGCCATCTTCCCGGAGGGAGTATGGTGGCTTAAGTGTCATCCAATGATCATTGTTTCCTTTCTTCCTTTTCCTTCTCCTTCCTTCCTTCTTTTCTTCCTTCCTTCCTTCTTTCCCTCCCTTCCTCTCTCCCTCCCTCCCTCTCTTTCTTCTTCCTTCTTTCTTTCACACATGTTGTATGTGTGCATGTACGTATGTGTGCACATGTGTGTGTGTGTGTACATGCGTCTGGTACAGAAGTGTGTGCCCATGTGTATGCAGAGGCTAGAGGAGGACACGGGATTCCTTCCTCTATCCTTCTCTTCCTCTTCATTTCCCTTAAGATAGGCCTTGTATTGAAGCTGAGACTTGCTGTTTTTCTTTTGCTAGGCTAATGGCCAGGGTCCCCAGTGATCCTCTGTCTCCACCTGCTTCTAGTTCTGGGTGACAGATGTATGTGTGTGTTCAGGCCTGGCTCTTTTATATGCTGGGAATCTAAATGCAAATCCTCATTCTTGCACAGCAAGTGCTCTTAACCACCAACCCATCTCCCCAGACCCATTTTCCCCATTGATCTTTTTAATAAAAGAACCACAAGGCTAAAAAAGGACACACACAGGTTTGGTGGGTGGGGAAGGGAGGAGGGCGAATCGGGCAAGAGTTAGGGGAGGGAGGATGAATATGATCAAAACGCGCTTATTGCACAATCTAAAACACGCTTATTGCACATATTTAAAACACGCTTATTGCGTATATCTAAATCACACTTATTGCACACACCTGTATCTCTAGGAGACATAAGCCTGAGAGAAGGAAACTGGTCTATTTGTGTTCCAAGTATGAGACATTACCCTTCCCATCCAGACTGTAAAAGGGACTCAGAATAAAAGAAAGGGTAGGAAGAAATGGCTTAGGAAGAGGCAGGCTTGAGACCCAAAGGCTTAGAAAGTATCGCAGGGGAACCTCACTGTCTCTTCCCTTAGGCAATTTCACATATTCCTTTTAATGCATCCCCTAATGGCTCACTAAAGGATGGAATAGTGTTTTTTTTTAAATTTATGGTAATTTTATCTAGATTTCCTTTCTATTTTATTTGAATTTTTATTCATCTATTTATTTTATATCCTGCTGTAGACTCTGCCATCCTCCCCTCACAGTCCATCCCCCATTCTCCCTCCACTCCCACCTCCCAATCCCTTCCCTTCCTCTTCCGTCTCCATCCAGGAAAGGACATATATCCCATGAGTATCAATAACACATGGCATATCAAGTTGCAGTTAGACTAAGTATTCCCCATGAATAAGGTTGGGGAAGGTGACTCAATATGAGGAGTCGGGTCCCAAAAGCCAGTAAAAGAGTTGGAGACAGCCCCTGCTCCCACTGTTAGGAGTCCCACAAGAGGACCAAGCTACACAACCGTCACATATGTGCACAGGGCATAGGTCAGTCTTATGTAGGCTTCCTGGTGGTCGGTTCAATCTCTGTGAGCCCCTATGAGCCCGGTAGTTGATTCTGTGAGCCTTCCTGTGATGTCCTTGACCCCTCTGTCTCCTACACTCCTTTCTCCTCCTCTACAGGATTCTCAAACTCACCTGATGTTTGGCTGTGGGTCTCTGCATCTGTCTCCATCAGTTGCTGGATGCTGGCTCTCTGTTGACAATTGGGCCAGGCACCAATCTGGTCCCAGGAAATGGCCATATCGAGGAGTCTAAGCTGAGGTCCTCCCCATAGACTCCTGGGAGATTTCCCTGAGCCAGGCATCCACCCAACCCTGAAATTCCTCCCCCCAGCAATCCCCCTCAGTGCACTCCCGCTCTGTGCACCCTCTCAACCTGACGACTCATGCTCCCATCCTCACCCACACTCAGTCCGCTCTCAAAAATCTCTTTTATTTCCCCTTCCCAGGGAGATCTGGGCATTGTCTCAGGAATCCTCCTTGCTTACTAATCTCTCTATGTTGATTGTAACATAGTTATCCTTTATTTTATAGCCAATATCCACTTATGAATCAGTACATACAATGTTTGTCTTTCTACATCTGGGTTACCTCACTCAGGATGATTTTTTTTTCTAGTTCCATCCATTTGCCTTCAAATTTCCTGGTGTCTTTATTTTTTTTTTTTGCTTTTGAGACAAGGTTTCTCTGTGTAACAGCCCTAGCTGTCCTGGAAGTAGCTCTTGTAGATCAGGCTGGCCTCAAACTCACAGAGATCTGCCTGCCTCTGCCTCCCAAGTACTGGGATTAAAGGCATGCGCCACCACTGCCCGGCTGTGTCCTTGTTTTTAACAGCCGAGTGATACTCCATTTTGTAAATATAATACATTTTTTAAATACATTCTTTGGTTAAGAGGCATCTAGGTTGCTTCCAGGTTCTGGCTCTTATGAATAAAGTAGCTATGAACAGGGTTGAGCAAGTGTCCTTGTGGTATGATTGAGCATCCTTTGGGGATACGCCTAAGAGTGATATAGCTGGGTCTTGTGGTGGGTTGATTCCTTTCTTTCTTTTTTTTTAAAGTGGCTGGAGAGTCAGCCGTGGGTGCTGGGAACCGAACTCTTATATTGGTTGTGAGCCTAGCCTTTAACAGCTGAGCCATCTCTCCAGCCCATTCCTTTCCTTTCTTTTGTCCAGGTTTTATTTGCAACGGATAACTTTTTTGCTCTTGCAGAAAACCTCATAAAGGTATGGCTATGGGCATCCTCCGTGGTGAATGACTGGCTTACCTGAGCTCCGCCGCTGTGTACGCTGAAACCTATGGGCATGTCTGGGACAGAAGCATGTGTTGTGTACTGGGCAGGAAGGATCACTGGAAAGGTACCCAATTCAGTGCCAGCTCCCAGCGAACATATAGAGCCAGGCAGAGCCCGGAGAGGACAAGAGAGCCAGGTTGTCCAGGGGGGAAAACCGAGATCACTGAGTATACCCTGTGACTAACATGGATCCCATAACCTGGACTTGGAAGAAAATGGACACATCTTGAATTTTAGGGAACATCTGCCCAATTATAATAGGTAGAGCATTCTTGGTTAAAAAGTGGGCTGGGGAGATGACTCAAGCATATAACGTACTTCCTTCACAGGTCTGAAGACCTGAGTTCAATCCCCGTAACCCACAGTAGAACCAACTCTTGGAAGCTATTTGCTGACTCCACACACATGCCATGGTACGCCTCTACAATATTCATACACACACACACACACACACACTCCATTAATAATAAAAATAAAAATTAAACTGTGGACGGCTTGGGATGTGGCTCAGTGGATAAGGTGCTTGCTGTGTGTCAGGAACCCCCAGAGGATCCCCAGAACGCACAAAGAAGCCAGGTACAGAGGTGTATGCACCTATAATCCCAGTTCTGGGAGAGTGGAGACTGGAGGGTCCTTGGGCCTTGTTGGCCAGACGGTCTCATCTAACTGATCCCTAGTTCAGTGAGAGACTGTTGTAAATAGGGGAGAGGTGTGGTTTGTGTTCCCAGCACCCAGCTCTCAGCCCCCTCTGCTGGCCCGCTCAGCCTCTGGTTGCTTGCTTATGCCCGAAATAACCACATGAGACCTGTATTAATTTAAATACTGCCTTGCCCATTATCTCTAGCCTCTTCCAGGCTAGCCCTCACCTCATAAGCTAACCCATTATAAAAGTCTGTATGTCACCACGAGGTGGGTGACTTACCGGAAAGGTCTAACCTGCATCCATCTGCGACGGGGACCTCATGGCGACTGGCTCTGACCCAGTCTTCTTCCCAGCGTCCTCTTTTCTTTTCCCCGCCTATCTAAGTCCTGCCCTATCAAATGGCCCAGGCAGCTTTTTTATTTAACCAATCAAAGCACAGAAATACAGATGACCCCTCCTTCATTTCCCCTTTTTCTGTTTAAACAAAAAAGAAAGGCTTTCATTTTAACATAGTAAAATTACATATAACAAAACAGTTATCAAGTAAGAATTACAGTTACCATATTTATATCTACTTTATCTTTTATCATAACTAAGGAAAACTATAACAAAACTATCCATTCTTCAACTCCATCAAAGACTCCAGATGGATATTATTACCTAAGTAAACAAGAAGTAAGCAACTTCTAAAACTCTACAAGTGACAGAGACATCTCGCTGCCTGTACAGTCACCCAAAGTTCCTCTGTAGCGTTGGGGCATCCATCTTCAGCCTACAGGCCCATAGCGTCCAGCAGACATTTCCATGAAGCAGGAAAATTCAAAGACAGTTTAGTCACTTTCTTTTGTGTCCTGCAGAATGTCTCGCAGACTCTTTTATGAATCAGGAACCCTGAAGGATCAAGAGACCCTGTCTCAAAATATAAGTGGGGGTAAAAAAGAAGACACAGATGCCTTCACATGGATAAGCACACGTGTATAAACTCCTGTCTGTCTGTCTTACACACATGAATGCACTCGCACACACAAAGGCATCCCCTAAAGCAGATAAACACAGAGAACGGACAGCGCTGAGAGCCTTGCTGTCTATCTCCCATGCAGGCACAAGGGCTCTCAGGTGTGGAAAAGGAAACCTAGGGGTACACGGTCAGTGGGTGTGACTGCATTGCCCCTTCAGCCTTGGTTGGAGGTTCCCGAGATCGCTGCTCTGTCAGGACAGGACTTGGCTGTGCTCAGCGTAAGCTCACCCACATTTCTCTGAAGGCTCTGTCCATGCAGCAACTTACTTTCTCCTCAGGAGAAAACAAAAATAAAGCGAGGGCTGGAGGTTTCATGTCACACGTGAGTAGATGTCAGAGTTCCAGCTTCTCAATATGTGCACACCTCTCCGAGAGAGCTAAGGGTGCACACCCTGACCTGACTCACTCAGATGCATGCTGTTTGCACACCGGGCAAACCGACACAGAAAATATACACTCTGGTATTGGAAGTGGGAGAACATCAGCTTAAATGGAAACAGCTAGGGAGGTAGGTCAGGAGTGTGGTTCTTCCAGACAAGCTCCACGAGAGTTGCTGAGCATGAGTGTGGTTCCACGCAGAGGCCACGTGGTACGGTAGAGCCACGTTGTGCGGTAGGACTGCACAGAGCCTGAAGGCCACGTGTCGTACTAAGTCTGGGAGATGGGTTTAAGTGGGAGGGTGAGAGAATGGGGTCTTATATTTTTGATTTTACATTATAGTGTATCCATGTACACGCAAATAATGCCCTCAATATGCATGTGTAAATCTAGTCATGTTTAAAAACACGAAGTATGTATTTTACATTTAATTTTTTTTTTTTGGTTTTTTTTTTTTGAGACAAGGTTTCTCTGTGGCTTTGGAGCCTGCGCTGGAACTAGCTCTTGTAGACCAGGCTGGTCTCGAACTCACAAAGATCCGCCTGCCTCTGCCTCCTGAGTGCTGGGATTAAAGGCGTGCGCCACCACCGCCCGCCTAATTTTCTTTTTAATCAGAAAATCTCTGTTGTAACCCAGGCCTAGAATTGATTTTATTTTTTAAATTATTTATTTATTTATTTATTTGGTTTTTCAAGACAGGGTTTCTCAGTAGCTTTGGAGCCTGGCCTGGAACTAGCTCTTGTAAACCAGGCTGGTCTCGAACTCACAGAGATCCACCTGCCTCTGCCTCCCAAGTGCTGGGATTAAAGGTGTGCGCCATCACCGCCCAGCTGGAATTGATTTTATATGGCCCAGGTTGGCTTCAAGTTCGTGGCAGTCCTCCTGCCTCAGCCAGGATTATAGGTGTGCACCATCATGCTTGGTGATTTTTTTCTTCTTTTTGAGGTAGGGAGAGAGAGAGGCTGGAAATGCAGCTGAGGCCCCATTCACTCATCAACTGCAGCCCACTTCTCAAGCTCCCTTGGGGGAGTGGACCCTACCGAGCAGGGGTTTTTGTCAGGGTTGGATGTCAGCGCACCCTCACAAGAGACTTACACACGGACATGTGTTCCCACAGCGTGGAGGCTGGACATCCAGCATCAACACTGGCAGAATCACCTCACATGGCTGTTCCTTCCTGTGTCCTTACAGGGGCAAGGCAGAGAGAGAATACTCAGTTCTTCTTACAGGGTCCAGTCCCATCTTGAGGGATTCCGCTAGCCAACTTCCCATTCTTTAATGAGAACCAGAGAGGCATAAGCTTTTGAAGAGGGAAGATTATTTTTGCCTCGTGACTTCAAAGGTCTCACCCATGGCTCACTACCCTGTTGCTTTGAGCTTGTGGCAGCATAGGACACCAAGGTGGGAGTGAGCCGTGGAGGCCTGCTCACCTGATGGCAACCAAGGGACAAAAGAGAAAGGGCCTGAACACCCTCCACCCATACCTCCAGAAGACCCTTTAGACACTACCTCTGAGTTCCACCACCTCACAATGTGCAAAGCAGAGGGTTAATCTTTTGTTTATTACTTGAACCTTTGGGAGTGTTTAACATTAAAACTATAGCATGTTCTGCCCTTGTGACCAAATCACTCCCAAGTCCCCACATGGCCACACCGTCTCATGGATGGGGGTTGCAATAGGAATCTGGGGAGACGAACATAACAGTAAAGTCTGGAATATCTTATACTTTAAAGCATTTGCGTCTGTAAGTCTAGGACATGCTTTGTATTTTTCGATGTCTTAACTACCTGATGTCTGGAACTAGACTCTTCCCCCATGGCCCTCGCAGACCCAGGCCCTCCTCTTCACTGCTGAGTAGCTGTCATTGTCCCTTTTTTCTGTCCATGCACGTTTGGGTGGGTCTCATTTAACTATGCGTCCTTCATTGTAGAGGTGGCTCTGGGCTGTGAGAGAACCCCAGGACCAGCCTAGGGTCTTTTCTTCAAATGTACAATTGCCGCTCTTTCCACATAGGACTTTTTCCTCCCATCGTCCTGGAGTGTGAGGACTTTGGAATTATTTAGATGATTAGTTCAATGATACTCAGTCTGCAATAAAGTAAAAACCTTGCCAGCACCTATATATCTCTAAGCAAACACGGGTACTTCTTACGTAGTTTGGATGGTCTTTGTTGGGAAAAACACTAATATCACCTGCCTCTGACGGATGAGAGAAACTGAAGTATGGGGGTGAGTGAGCCTGCTCCCTAAGCTCTGGGCTGGGACTAGTAGACAGAGAGGCTGTCCTAGGGTTGCTCATGAACCATTTCAACGTCCTCATACCCCACTGAGGCTCTGCAGTCATCCCGGGTCTCAAGGATGAAGCAGATTTCTCAACAGTTCATTTTAAAAGCCTGAGCTGGTATCGTTGCCACCAGGAGTCCCTGATTTCCCACAGGCCTATAGCACAAATGTCTATCCTGACCCCAAACTTCCAGTGGGCTCTCCTGTGACCTGGTCTGGTGACCCATGCCATGATCTCATTCAGTGCTTTGCAAGTGTGACTGACCTCCTCCATTTTACTCAGTGCCCACCTAAACACAGCAGAGAGAGAGAGAGAGAGAGAGAGAGAGAGAGAGAGAGAGAAGCAGCGTCCATGGGTCCCGCATGTGGTCTCCTCTGTTGCTGAGAGGGGTTCATTCTGTGGGCTGGAGCCCACAGACTAGAAGGACTCTAGTCTTAGATTGTACAAAACATGGAGGCGCCTCTTGGTCTGGGTGGTAGAGCTGGGCATGCAGGTGGGGCAGACATTCCGGGTGTGTCCTGGTCGCTCTGCAACATAACCCGACAGGCTGACAGCCCTGGCTCTTCATGGACCCTAATGATCTCCCGTGCATCTTCTTAGAGTGACAGTCCAAGCTTTAAGGAACACGAATACACAGAGTTTGGGAAATGGATGGATGGATGGGAGACCAGGAGGAAACGGATTCCAGGTGAGGAGGGCGTGACTGTTCATCCACGCTGTGAAGTTCAGAGATGGTGGCTGTTTGCAGCTCGGGATGAAGCTCCGTTGGTAGGGGGCTTGGCTAGTTATAAAGTGATATATTACCAAGGCAAAAATAGTTTATTTGGGCTTACAATTTCAGAAAGCTGGAGTCCATGGTGGTGAGGGAGGCATGACAGCAGAGGCACCCAGTGGCAGGCACAGGAATTTGAGATCACATCTTGAACAGCATGCCCACAGCAGAGTGAAATCGAAATAGTTTCAAACCCTCAAAGCCTGCTCCAGTGACCTTTCTCTAGCAAGGTCCCACCTCCTAAGCCTTCCCAAATATCACTGCCAACTGGAATCCAAACGTTCTAACGCCTGAGCCTATAGGAGATACTGTCCACTCAGTCCATCATGCCTGACATTCAGGAAGCTCTGAACTTGATCCTTAGCACCACTTACACCAGGTGTGTTGGGGCATGCCTATAATCATAGCCCTGGAGGTGGAGGCAAGACGATCAGGAGCTCAAGGTAATAAATTCTTGGATGTCTAGCTACTTAAGCCTGGACTACCTGAGACTCTGGAGGGCTGTCAGACCAGTGTCTTGAGGCTTGGTAGGCACATGTAAGCAAACTGGGCCATGGGTGGAATGGAGGCTGCAGGGAACTCTGAAATAGTAGAGAGTGAGTTTGCAGAAGAGCCAGGCTGGTGGGTTCTATGCTACAATGGACGTATGGAAGTGGCCAGAAATCGATGTCTTCCCGGACTTAAAGAAAGGAGCCTTAGAGAGAGCCTGTGATTTTCCCAGCACAGTAATAGGAAAGGAGGGGCCTGGAAATTGAGTTGGTGTCTTTGAATCAAAGGCAAGTACATTTTTTGGTTAGAATTGAGGATCCTGAGGGTCACGGTGATCTTTGGTGGCCATGTTATGAGAACGTGTGCTTCTGTGGTGGAAGATGGGGCCTTGGAGCTGCTGTCATTCCCCTGTGGGACCTCAAGGGTGCTCTCCTCATCCCCCCGCCACATGGCACCTCAAGAGTGCTGTCTTCATCCCTCATGGGACTTCAAGAGTGCTATCTTCTTCCCCCATGGGACCTCATGGGTGTTCTCATCCCCCATGGGGCTTCACAGGTGCTCTTTACTGCCCCTCACCCCACAGTACCTCCTGGTACTCTTATACTCCTCCACAGAACATCATGGGCTGTCCTTATGGTCCTGTTATACAGGTCACGACTGGTGTGTCATCCAGCTGGGGATACAGGGCATTATCCGTGGTGTTGACGTGGACATTTCTTACTTCTCGGGGAGCTATGCTCCTCGTATGTCGATTCAAGCAGCAAACTTGAGTGAAGGTATGTAGGAGCCACTGTCTCCAGAGAGGAGCCTGGGGAGCTTCTCTGACTCAGTTTGATTATGCTAATCTTTCAGTAAGAAGCAAATGTGTCAGAGCTCTGAGTTTGCTGGGCTGACACGGAGCCCAAGAACAAGGGGTAGAATGGGCTGCCCTGGGGTTTTTGATGTGTGCAGTTTAACTGTGTTTGTTAGCCCAATATGGTGACCACCACCTACACAGCACTCAGGTGTACAGAGGCATATTCTTGTGTTCTCCTGGTGGGTGGGGGCATTTGCCGAACTGGTTTCTGGGGAAGGTGGGAGCAGTGGGCTGTGGGATCTGATGGGTGGAGCCAAGACAGAGATAACTGCAGACTGTGAGCTCCAGCCCACTTCCAGCTGCATAAGAGTCTCCGTGGCGCAGCAGCTCTGGGGTTCTTAGGCAGGGCCCCTTTCTTCCTCTGGGAACACTGGATATTGTGGCTTGCACAGGTTTCATGGTTTATTTCCATAATCTGTCATGACAACTGAATTAGTTAACACATAGTCATGTGAGTGCACACACATTTTTAGGGAGGATAAACTGTGTCACTGGATACACCTATGCTAAAACGGTGCAGTGTGCACAGCGCCACATCAGGCTCTGCCCAGGGGAGCAGGTCTTACCGGCTGTCCTTAGGTGACTAGCCTCCTGGGAAGTTAATGATGGTCTGCGAGGTGGGACTCGTGAGAACTGCTTTAACTGTCCGTGGATGCTGCTGTTTCTGAGCTGGCCAATTCTGAGGCAGATACTGGGGAATGGCAGAGCTTCTGGGACTAACAATGTCATATTCATATTCTGAACTCAAAAAGAGTGATCCATCTATGGAGTTTGGCTAACTTGAAATGATGAGCAAATGCGGGACCAATGTATTCTAGTCTCCTCTGAAATAAGCTGGCAAAGGCACAGTGAGGAGCTCCCGTTGGCATGCTAGACTCTAATCCGTGGTTCTGTCACAAAAGCAAAGACGTCCATAAGGCTGTTGGGAAGATGGGAATTGTCACAGACCTCCTGAGAGAGTGTGTTTCCTTTGTTTCTAAACCCTGATCCTGTGTGTTTGTTTCAAATTCAGAAAAAGTGCCAGCCATCCCACCAAGAGGAGCGAAGACAGGAGCTGCAGCGACGCCTGAGGAGTTTGAAGCCATTAGTGAGGTAAGACGCTGGTTCTGTGTGCCAGGACTGCAAAGAGACCATTGCAGGCCTGACTGGGTGAGGCCATTGGCTGGGATGTGCCACCCGGCATCCTGGGCCCCTTGTCCTTCCCTATACAGCGTGGTAGGACAGAGGTTTCCTCTGCGTGGGAGAATGGCCTGGCTATCCACAGCCTCGATGGGTCAACGGGCCCTGCCTGTGGCTGCGCCCTGCTGCTGGCCCTACTAGGAAACCCTTAACATTTACTTCCTGTCGTGACTTGAGTTGATGTAGTAACTTTTGATGAACTTAGTGAGATAAGCAAATGGGGCTTGGGCTTGGCATCGTCTCATTGTGCTAAGTGTGTTTAGTAATTAATTCGTGCTGTCGCAGATGTGTTGCTCTGTGGTGGATGGGGAACTATGGATGAGCCAGCTTTCCAAGAAAGGCTCAGCACACCTGCTGCGGGAGATTAAGCCCTCTTGCTTTCAGCCAATGGCTTCTAAGATACTCGCCCAATGTGGGGCATGGTTTTCATTTAAAAAAAAAAAAAGCCGCAGCTGCTCTCAGAGCTAATTTGCTTCTGGCTTTCATGCTGACTGCTAGACTCAGTTTCCTGTTTGCGACCAGAGGAACGTGGTTTGGGACATTGATCTGTAAGTTTTATCCCCTCTAATAAAATACCCTTTTAATCAAATTGGTGTAATATTGTCCTGCGACAATATTTTGGTGCTCCAACGTGTGTGCTTAATCCACTTAAAAACTGGAGAGGGCTTAAAAAGGAG
>JAQHUG010000018.1:9767756-9786163 GCA_028555095.1 Dicrostonyx torquatus | reverse complement strand
TACATTTATTTAATGATGGATGGATGTGTGTCTAATTATGTAAGGATGTGTTGTATTTGTTTCACCTTGCCTGCCTAAGGCACCTGATTGGTCTAATAAAGAACTGAACAGCCAATAGCTAGGCAGAGGAAGGATAGGCAGAGCTGACAGGGCAGAGAGAATAAATAGGAGGAGAAATCTAGGCTCGAAAAGGAAGGAAAAATGAAAGAAGCAGAGAGAGGGAGATGCCAGGGGCAAACCATCCAGCCAGTTATAGAGTAAAAAAAGAAAGAAAGACATAAAATAAAGAGGGGTAAAAAGCCTAGAGACAAAACATAGATAAAGAGAAGCAGGATGCCCCTGGCAGGTGGGACAAGGACTTATCCCTGGTGCATAAACTGGCCCATTCCCTATGATGCGGGGTGTGTGTGTGTGTGGGGGGAGGGGCTTGGTCCTGCCTCAACTTGATATGCCAGACTTTGTTGACTCCCCAATGGGAGGCATTAACCTCTCTGAGGAGCTGATGAGGGAGTGGGGGCCAGAGGGGAGGTGGGGGCTAGGTAGGGGGAGCAGGAGGACGGTAGGGAGAACTGGGGTTGATATGTAAAATGAGTTAAAAACTTAATAAATAAATATATACATAAATAAAATTTAGGACAGGACAATCACATGGTTTGGCACCTTCATAGTGCCAAACTCTGAAGGTAGAGGCAGGAGAATCTGGAGCCAAAGCCATCCCCAGCTACATAGTGCATTTTGTAGCTTAGTTAAATAGTTACAAACATTTTTACAAATAAGAACAAGAACTGTGTAGACCATGGCATGCTCCTTGAGGTTCTCATGGTCTCTAGCGCCCATTCACTTCTGATATTAATGGGCTCAGACAGTAGCTTAGTCACCTAGTGTTCAATGGCAGAGCTTTCTTCGTGGTCACCTCTGCCTGCTTTCCACACTTAACACTGGGACATAGAAGAATTTATTGCTCATTATCTGGTTTCTTTCTGGGTGTGTTGAGGACAGCTATCCTTGGTGCTAGCGTCTTTTTGGATCAGGCTTTGCTGGCTAGAGATGCTTGGGTGCGTCCTGAGGGCGGACGGATAGTGTGAGAGCAGGTGAAAGAGCAGAGGCTTTGCGGGACAATGACGAGGAGCAACTGTCAGGCGAGCTGTCCCTTAACCTATTTCAGGCATTTGCCAAGACGTGTCTTCCACCTGGACCTTTCCCTCTTGGGAAGGGGTTTGTTACCGGGACTGCATCATACACCCCAAGAGCAGGCTGAGGAATGTTTAGCAGCTGAGCCACACATTATGAGGGCAAGAGCCAGCACCATCCCATGCATCACCGAGCACTCTGGCAGCATGGTGCCGCACGGCTATGCCCTGTGAGGACATGTCTTTGGATGTTTTTTCATGAACAAGAGCCCTTGATGCCATACATTCCTGGGAAGGTTGTATAATCTGGTTCTTTGTCACCTGGGTGTTTTGTGAGGTTGTTTGGGAAATGAGTTATGTTCTTTTATAGAACCTACCACAGGGCTCAGAGCCACTTGGCAGCCGTCCTATACCTGCAGCGAGAAATAGTCCATGGTTACCCTCAGGTCTCGGTTCTAGGTTTAGTTTTACCACCTTGGGCAGTAGGTTTATGGCCCGTTGGGTATTTCGGGCTCAGGCAGATGAGTGATCATCAGAGCTAAGTCTGAGTGAGACTGTCTTTCCCATCTGACAGCAGCAGCCACATTTGTTAGACTCCTCTTAGGACGTGATTACATGGAGGACAGGGAAACGGGAATCCTGAGTGTGTACTTAATAGCTGCTGTTATTTAATTAGGCAGGTGCTATCAGGGTTAATGAGTCATTAGCACATCAGAGGAGCAATTAGCCCATTGTTTCGTAGTTGTAGGCAATCAAGCAGAAAGCCCTTCCTAGGGTGTCTGTACCCAGTAGAGTTTCTCAGAGCACAATTTCTGCTGTTTTGTTTTCAGACCAGGTCTGTCAACGCTCGCCCATTGCTGATATTCACAGCCGTTCATTTACCCACTGCAGCGTGCGGGTCTGCATCATTTGAAATGCAACACACAGCAGAGCAATAGTGGATGCATGCATGCCCTTTCTGCAGCCCCCACTGGTCTCCTTTACCCGGGATCTCTTCCCCTACTCGAGTTTCTGCTACTAGCAGAGTTGTGCATTTGTCCTGGTACCTTTCCCTCATCCACTTACCTTTCAGCTTCGTGGGTAGTTACCACCGTCTCCCGGGGGCTTCTCCCTAGTCAGCAGTAGGGTCATTCTGTTGTGGGACTTCCTACCCCAAGGAGGCTCACACTCAACAGGATGGTTAAGCCATAAAACAAGAAAACCATAAGCGATATGAGGACGGGGCATTGCAAGCTACCTTCTAAATGTTTAGTTTTGTACACACAGGTCAGTCCAATTGTCATTCCTCATCCCCAAAACTTCTGTATACAGTCAACAGCTGTCAATACAGAGACAACTGTAGGCAGCACTTGAGCCTACAGAAGGAAGGGATGTAAGAAGCCCCACCTCTAAGCTAAGGAGATACTGGCAGTTGCTGGGCAGCACTAGTTTGGCTCAGTGGATTATTAAAAATAAGATATGAGAAGTCGGGCAGTGGTGGTGCATGCCTTTAATCCCAGCACTCGGGAGGCAGAGGCAGGGGTGAATCTTTGTGAGTTCGAGACCAGCCTGGTCTACAAGAGCTAGCTCCAGTGCAGGCTCCAAAGCCACAGAGAAACCCTGTCTTGAAAAACCAAAAAAAAAAAAAAAAAAAAATGAAGTTAGAACTGGGGTATGCTGGAAGGGCTGAATGGAAGGTGGCTATGATTTCAATACATTGTAAAATGTGTGAAATAATGCGATGATAATAAACAAGCTATCTGAATTAGCAGGCTATGTGCTGTCTAGTGGTGAGCTGGGGAAGGCTTGGAGGGAGAGGCGTGAGGTTGGGGCAGGCTCCTGAGTCCCCTTACTTGACAGGCAGAGCAAGGCAGGCCTGGGAACTGGCAGAACAAAGGTCTCAGTAGAGGTGAGGCCCCCAGCCAGGTCCTAAGAGTCTTATAGAAAGTGTGGGAGGGAGGTGTTTGCCAGACCAGAGATCTTTTGTGTTCTAGGTGGATGCGGATTGGGAGGCGGGGCTCATAGCCTAGGAAGTGGGGGGCTTAGCAGAGTGAAGAGTGGAAGGACCCCACGTGGTACTGCAGTGTGTGGGGTGAGGTACACAGGACAGCCCTGTGGAGAGGGTGCCCCATGCAGTGTATAATGAGAGGTAGGAGGACCACCAGGTTCTCCGTATTCATGGGGGATGGCTTCTCTTGTATCACTCTAGAGATAACTGAACTTGGGAGGGTGGTGGGTATGGGGAAGAGGAAAACCTGGATTATGCTAATCCACAGGTCCTTAGAGGCTGCTGAGCCTGTGGCCTATGTGTCCATGAGATAGGTTAGGGTTACTGACTGAGAGAGTATGGAGTGGCTCAGGCGTGGCAGGGAGACACAGTGCTAGTGGCCTGATTCCCCAGGTGGAACCTCCCATGCTGGGTGACAGTCAGTGATGGGGTGACAGGGAAGTGGGACTCAGGCAGGGTTGACCTTACTGAAGGGTATGGAAGACTTGAACCAGGCACACAACAGCCATGGGATATAAACAGAGACAAAAAGTGTGACCTGTGTGTGTGGGGATAAGGGCAAGGTGAGAGGTGGGGACCTATTCTGGCCACCTGGTGGGTTGAGGGACAGAGTCCAGTGGTCAGGGCAGCCTTTTAGTGGAGTCTGTGACATACTGGAGTGACCCACAGGGGCTCTGGTCTAGGGAGCTGGGACAGTCTGCTGCCCAGCTCAGGGGTAGCCTTGACTCCCCAATCTTTTTCTCTTGCTTCTCTGTGCACTCCTGGCCAACAGGCTGGAAGAAGAGAGCTGTTATTCTCCTATGCCAGGATCTCCAAAATTTCCTGCTATTTGAATAGTCTGAGGTGACATCCTGAGAAGGCCTCATATTTGCCTCTGCATTTTCATTCTCAGACAGAGCCCACCAAGGCTGGGGAATGTAGGGAAGTGTCCCACTGGGCTACCGTACTTCACTCTGGTCTGAAAATGGAAGCCACCTGTCCACTCTTCTTACCCTGTAATTTGTCCATCAGAGCATGGAGATACCTTGGCCACCAGTGTGCATTTACTGGGTATATCCCCATTATGAGCCATGTCCTCTCTTATGTCACCCTGTCCTCTGACATTCTGTGTGTCTCCCTCCCGTTCCCCACTACTGGAGTATATGGCCTTCAGCCTACATCAACTCCACCTGTCACCCACTGGAGAGGTTGGGCTCCTGGTGCACACTCATCTCTCTGAGTCCCTGGGGACCTGTCCTTGGTGGTCTACAGCCTTGGTGGTTTTGGGATTCCGCTGTTCTTGCTGTTGGTACTGACTAGTATTTGCTCACCTGAAGTGAACTCTGAGCCCTGTGGTTTGTTTTGCAGATCAAGCCGGTGGTGCATTGTGACATCAACGTGCCTTCCAGGTGGCAAACACAGAGCAGGACATCCCGACATATAAAGTGAGTTCAGTGTCATGAACGTCAAACCTGAGCGTGTCACGGCTCCTCATATAGGCAGTGCTCTCCAGCTGGGCCACCTGTTCTCAGCCTGTTCCTCACTCCCTCTTCTACTTCCTCCCCCCTCTCCTCCTCTATTTCTCTGACCACATACCACCTCTCTGTGGTTGGCCTTCAAGTGTCCTTCTCTGAGGATGCTGTCCAGTTGGGGTGCCATAATCTGCAACAATTTCCCTGAGGTAAAAAAACAGTTAGAAGGGAGCTGGAGAGATGACTCAGAGGTTAAGAGCACTGGCTGCCCTTCCAGAAGTCCTGAGTTCAATTTTCAGCAACCACATGGTGGCGCACAACCATCTCTAATGAGATCTGGCGCCCTCTTCTGGTGTACAGGCATACATGCAGACAGAACACTATATATAATAAATAAATAAATCTTAAAATAATAAACAGAGAAGGGAATGGTTCAGTTAGGCAAGCTTTGCTTCTCCCGCCATTTTCAAAGTCTCAAGGACTGTGTCTTGGATGTTTTTGTCTTCAGCTTCTAGAAGGGAGTCATTTAGAAACACAAGTCAGGAGTTCCCATACTACTTCTGATAGGAGTGCTGAGAAGTTCCACTAGATGGACCCAAATAGCCATCTAATAGCATCCTTCCACCAGGGAAAAAGTCGATCATATTGGCTGGGAGAGCTTGTGACTGTGGAAGTCAGACGAAGTTAGGGAGAGGTTCTCTGCCTCTGGTACTCTGTGTCAGGGATTCAGAGTAGGAACGACTCTGACCTTTTCCTGCAGTGGCATGGCAAGGCTGGCATGATTGTGGAGTGTGGCTTCTGTTCTGTGGCGGCAAAGCCTGGAGGTCCTTGGTGGGACATAGGGGTCACCATGTAAATGGTTGTGGCCGTGGAAGTGTGAAGTCACTCAGCTGGAGACTGGGGCTCAGAGGTGGGACCTGGTTCTGGTCTTAACTGTGAAACCTGAGATTCTCACTCTGAAGGGACATCCTTCACCTACGCTGCTCTGTAGTGGGGTCCCCACTCTCAGTTTAGCTTCATGTGGAGAAGTAAAGAATATGGCGTGGGGGGGTGGGGTTCAGAGAATTTTGCTTCCATTGTTTCTTAGAAGTGAGCTGGTGAAAAGTTTATAAATCCTGGGAATGGTTTCCCAGAGACTCTAGTCTCTAGTCCCCATGGGAGAGTGTTTTAGGCCAAAGAGATGAGGTCATTGGAACTGGGGGGTAGCAGGCAGATATTTTGTCTGTTGGCAAGCAAGAAAAATCAGGGGACAGAAGATGACAATTAAGACCATGCCCCAGAGCTTGGCTAGAAGCTCTGATGTGGTCACAGCATCATGTCTGCTGCGTAGCTCTCAGGGCAGCTGTTTGCCTTGGGCCATGGCTAGCTGCCAGGGCTCTTGGTGGAGCCTCAGGTGGAAAACTTCATTCAGAGGTTCTTCCGGTCTCAGCAGTCCTTTGTCTTTCTGGATGCGAGACCTGGACCTAAAGTTTAACATCAGTGTATGCAATGAGTAGAAGCATCCAGAATCCCACCCGAGTTCCTTGACCAATGCAATCCTCTTCACTGGAAGTGGTGGTGGCATACATAGGTAGCTATGGTGACCTTAGGCTTGGAGGTATTTTGGCAGAACAAGTGTTTAGGAAACTCTTGGAAGATGCAGGTGTCAGAGTGAGGAAGATGGTCTTTGCTATTGGTCATAGGAGAGAGCTATCTGTTCTTGTGGTGGTGGTGGAGGAGGAGGAGAAGGCGGCAGCCAGGGAGCAGCTTCCCTAGGTCTGCATCACATCACAGGTTTTGCTGAGGCTGTGTTTGTGGTAGAAGAAGTGAGGATAAGTGCTGGTCAAGGTAAAAGTTAATGAGACCAAAACCATCATTTTCTCCCTTCTGCCATGAGGACTCATGCTGTATAAATGAGAGCAGAGACTCTTGTGATAGGATTGGAGACCACCCAGGGGTCATCTGAGCAGACTAAACAACTGGCCTTTCCCTGTCCAATTCCTGCCAAGTGTGAGGTTGTTACCTAGGTCATTGAGCCCCTTCGTGTCTCCTTGGGAAGCGTTATAGTGATGGTGTCTCTCCCAAGGGAGAAGGGGAGTTGCATCAGTGCCCGGGAGTTGCAGTGGGACCCAGGGTTTAGTTTTATGCTTGGAAGCCATTTGGAGTCCTCATGAATTGGGGAAGAGGCTTTGAATATACCTGTCAGTTCATGAGCATGTCTTGAGTTCTCTGTGCTGTGTGCTCTACTGTGTGTGTGTAGTGTGTGTTCTCATGTGTGTAAGTGCATACACACATGTATGTACCAATATGTAGAGGGCCAAAGGACAGATTCTGTTGCCGTGTTCCATTGTTTTTAAGAAAGTCTCTCACTGGCATGAAACTTGCCAAGTCAACTCGTTCCCAGGGAACTTGGCCAGCAAACCCCAGGAATCTGACTCTCTCTGCTTCCCCAGGGCTGGGATTACACTTGTACTTCATCACACCTGGCCCTTCCTTCCTTCCTTCCTTCCTTCCTTCCTTCCT
This sequence comes from Dicrostonyx torquatus, assembly GCA_028555095.1. Taxonomy (NCBI): domain Eukaryota; kingdom Metazoa; phylum Chordata; class Mammalia; order Rodentia; family Cricetidae; genus Dicrostonyx; species Dicrostonyx torquatus. Next base: position 9,779,093 of record JAQHUG010000018.1, on the reverse strand, counting down.
TCCTTCCTTCCTTCCTTCCTTCCTTCCTTCCTTTCTCTCTCTTTCTCCTAAATATGTGGATTCTGGTGATCAAACGGAGATTCTCATGCTTGCATGACAAGCACTTGCTGACTGAACCGTCTTCCCAGCCTTTCCCACTTTATTTCGTATGCTTGGTATTTGTGCATGTATGCATGTTCACATATGTGCAGGTGCACATGTGTGCATATGTATGCTGAGGCCAGAGATTGGCACTGAGTATCTTCTCCAGTTCTCCAGCTATTTTATCCATGGAGGCAGGCTCACTCACTGAACTTCAAACACGCTGATTTTTATCCCTGCCCCTACTTTCCAAGTGTTAGGGGTATGGAGGTTGCTATGTCTTCCCAACTTTTAGAAAGACATTAGGGACCCAAACTTGGTTCTCACACTTGCTTGGCCAGTGTTTCATTCACTGAGATAACTTCTTAAACCCTTCTCTCCCCTTAATCATACCAGTTTGCTGAGATAACAGCAGAGCTTCTAGAAGGTGTCCCGCTGGAGTCTGTAGCTGGTGATTCAGCTGCTGTTGTGAATTCTTCAAAATATACTAGGTTTCCAGTTTTGGAAGTGGGGAAGTTGAGACCCACAGAGGACAGAAAGTTCAGCTGTCTGCCTATGCTTCAGTCTGACTCCTGCTGTCCATATGTTTTCTGAGTGTGTCAGGTCAGGGAAGACCGAGAGATGGAGGGGCATGTCTATTCATTACCTCACTGTTCAGATGGGGAGTGGCGAAACGGTTGTGCAGTTTTAGAGTCAACTCTAAAGACCATGGCTTTGACTTTGGTATTGAAGGATTTTCCTATTCAATTCAACTTGCAACTTGAATTTGTTCTTGGGTAGAAGTGTTTGCTTTCCCAGTGGATGAGGAAGTTAAGAGGGATCCAGCCCAACAGGTGAGGTGATACTCATGGCTCTCCCCAGCACAGCAGAATGTGGCTACCTTACCATAGTGGCGGAACAGGAATAAAAATGGCCCTGGGTTTCTTGCAGTGGTGCCCATCAACCTATTTCTGAGGAGGGAGATCCATCAGGGGAAGGATGCTTAGCTGGAAGAACTCACCTGGGATTTGGAGTCGAAAGGACTTGACTTTCCACTGAGCCTCTGTGACTGGGGAGGCCACTGCCTTTCTTCAGCTGGGTCCCAGCGTTGTGGTGTTTGCTTAACTGAGTAACTGGAAAATTTGATAACACAGGCAGGAAGTATGCAGCCAATGGGCAGCTACCACCATTTCTTGCTGGCTAAAATCCATCTAGATCCATATGCTATTTTCCATCCTCCAAGATTTAAAATGTTTCCTTTCCTCTATTGCTGAAAGTGTAAATGTACACAGTAGGTAGTGTGCTCATTAAGCAGTGTATTCCTCTTCTCACTGCCTTCAGAATTATGTTTTCTAAATGGTCTATATTTTACAGAGAGAGTGTGTACAGTTGTAAAAGTTACCAACAAAACAATCTTTCTCCCATCTTTTATCCCGAGTTCTCTAGTGACTTCCCTAGCAGTGACAGAGAACCGCTCTGTGTCCAGGTTGTCATGTGTGTGTGCGCTGTGGGTGCCTTCACTACTCTTCATGTGTAGTTGACCCGGGACGTAGTTTCTTATCAGCATTCATTAGTAGGTCACGCCTGGTGAAACAGCTACAGCCTCTCCAAGTCCACGAGTAGCATCAGCATGTGTTTCACCATGGTAGGATTTAATGTGTGGTTGTCTGTCTGTCACCTGTCTGCGGAGGACGCCTGGCAACTGCAGGTGTTTAGAGAAGGATGACTGTACAGTGCTCTAGAATGATGGGTCGAGGCTGACAGTTGGGTCCTTGGACAACCTTGGCTCTACAAGGCATTTAGATTCCCTGAAGGTCCTTGCTCAATTTCAGAGATGATTTATCCGTCTCCCCCTTGAACTTGGAGTTCCCTAACTTAAGATTTGAAGAGTATATGTATTTCTTTACTTTACTTCAAACATTTCTAAATGTTTTATTTACTTATAAAAACTGTGGGAATCTAAGATTGAAGGCGCAAACTCCCCAGGTATCTACTCCCTAAGAACAACCACAGGTAGTCTCAAGGCACAGAGATGCATGTGCTCTCCTTCTGCAGCTTAACATTGCTTTTTAATCTATTTTAATTTTTTTTTAGAGCATTCACTATATTTGACTGTAGACCCTTGGTGAATGCAAATGCAAGCATGAACAGCTTTTGGGCAGCTGTGTAACTTAGTGTATTGCAAACCATGATTTATTTAACCGTAGCTCCCTGAGCAGACATTTAGGCCTCTGTGTCTTTGTTTTTCTAAATAGCTACAGTGTGAGAGGTATCTTCCCACATGATGTGTGGGTCTGAATTTCTGTGAGGTGGGTTTCATGGAGGGGAAGGATGGGATCTGTGAGTGCTCCATTGATCTCTTCTTGCTGCGCATTGTTCCACATTGTTCATGTTTAACTACATGGGTGGTATGTGGATGTGCCTGTTCCCGATGCTCAGGTGATGACTGCCTATTGCAATCTCAAAAATTAGGGAGCTGAAGAGATGGCTCAGCTGGTACAGTACTTGCCTTGCAAGCAGGGGGATCTGAGTTTGGTCCCCAGGATCCATTTGAAAAAAGGCGGGCATGGTGGCCAGTGCTTGTAATTCCAGTACAGAGATGAGGAGACAGGTGGAGCACTGGGGTTCACAGGCCAGACCATCCAACCTAACCTCCTTGGGGAGTTCCAGGCACTGTCTCAAAAAAAAAAAAAAAGCAAAACAACAACAGCAGCAACAACAACAACAAAAAACCAAAAAACAAGCTGGACAATGTTTAGCTGAGGTTGTCCTTTATCCTCTGCCTGTATGTGCATTTGCACACACATACAACCTGAAAAATACAGGCAAAATAGAACACGCTTGTGTTAAAGCACTTTATTTTTGTTAATCTGTATTTAGAAAGATTTTTTTAAAAAATTAAATTTATTCACTTATTTTACATCCCTACTGAAGTTTCCCCTTTTTCCTCTCCTTCCATTTCCCCTCACCCCCCCCCCGTCCCCTCCATCCCCTCCTCTGTTTCTGTTCAGTAAGGGGTGGGCCTCCCATGGGTATTAACAAAGCAAGGCATATCAAATTGCAGTAGGACTAAGCTCCTCCCCTTGTATGAAGGCTGGGCAAGGTCACCCATTATGAGAAATAGGTTTCCAAAAACCTGCCAAAGCGTCAGGGACAGACCTTCTCCCATTCCCAGGAATCCCACAAGTAGACCAAGCTATACAACTGTCACACATAGGTAGAGGGCGTAGGTTGGTCCCATACAGGCTCCTTAGCTGTCAGTTCAGACTCCATGAGCACCTATGAGTCCGGGTTAGTTGTCTCTATGGATTCCGTTGTATAGAAAGACTTTTGACATCAATCATTTGCAGTTGTTGGAAACGCTGTGCCAGCTCTGCATCATCTCCTCCCATTTCTTTTTTTTCTCAAGGCGATGTTTTAAATACGGAAGAAGCTGGAGGCTGGTGTTGGCTGGCTGCAAGTCTCTCTTGCCCCAGAGATTTAGTGGAGGAAGTAGATTCTGTTCATTGGGACAACACATTCAACCAGTGTTTATAGTCTCTCTGAGAAGAAAATATATTTACTACAGTCTAAGTTATTCACATTTAAGGAAAAAAAATCCAAGAGATTACAAAGAAACTTGCAAGTCAGAGTTCTACAGTTGAGCTCACAACACTGTTAAAGAAAGCAGAGGCTAAAAGAAATAAGCCTTGTACATTACACTTATTTTTGTGGGACAGGTTCTTTCTGTGTGGTCCAGGTTGTCCTAGAACATATTATGTTCTTGATCTCAGCTTCCCATGTGCTGGGATGATAAGTGTGTGCCACCACACACGGTCTACTTTACCTTAATTTAATGAAAATGATGAGCCTTTGAAACTATCTTTAAGGGGTGGTAATTCCTGGGGCGTAGCAAACAATAGAATCTTTGAGTTTGGAAGAAACTTCTCAGTACACCTTCCCCATATAGCAGTAATGAGCCAAGCCTATTGAAGTCACATGGCTGCCTGAAGACTGGGAGTGAGGCCAGGTATTTTGTCAACCGTCAGAGGACTATGCAGCATTTCCACTGGGTGTCTCTCTAGGCTCTGTAACAAAGGATATGACTATATTTTTCATATATAATTCTCCTTTAATTTTATAATAGGTTACTTTTTTCTTTTAATTTAACCACCATAGGAAACATAGATTTTTTTTTTGGTTGTGTGTGTGTGTGTGTGTTTTATTTGTTGTTTGTTTTGAAGCAGGGTTTCTCTGTGTAACAGTCCTAGTTGTCCTGGAACTAGCTCTTGTAGACAGGGCTGGCTTCAAACTCATGGAGATCCACCTGCCTCTGCCTCCCAAGTGCTGGGTTTAAATGTGTGTGCCACTACCTCCCAGCTGAAACATATTACTTTTAAGAAGTAGAATTTTATCCCATTCATTTGGGTACCTTTACCTATATGGAAAGGTACTGTTTGAGCTGTGGGCAGATCTCAGTTGTGACAGTGTGTTCTTACCTGCCTGAAGCCCTGGGCTCCATCCCTAGCAGTGTGTAAACCAGAAGAGTGTGCCTATAATCTCAGAACTTGGGAGGTGGAGGCAGGAGCACCAGAAGCACAGGTCATCCTCAGCTGCATAGTGAGCTTGAGACCAGCCTGGGCTACATAAGACCCCGCCACATTACAATACAATACAATACAATACACTATAATAATCAAAACAGTATATTCCTAACACCTCTGTTATGGCAGCAGACTTGAAGACTGTTCCGTAGGACTTGGTGTCTTGTTAAGGGCTGATCAGTGCATCAGAATATTTTTGCATTTCTGTAAATACACCTATGTTTTTTTCTTTGGGTTGTCAGTGCCCCCCCCCCACTTTTAAGGTGGTAATGGTGCTTTTTTCCTTCTTATCCCTACAGTGTTTTCACAAACGGAAGATTATTTATCTCACCTATAAAAATTATTATACCCAAATTCAGCCTGTCAGATTGGAGCAGTGTGCTGGCCATCATTGGAGAGAAAGTCTTCCCTCTGGGAGGCGTTCGGAAGTAAGGCACCGTCATGGGAAATCGGGTTGGAGGGTGAGAGCTGGGTGTCCCACCTTTATTTGAAGCTCATTTCATTAATCTGTTCACCGGACACTGAACACTGCCCATGAGCTCTGTGCAGAGGGCACGGCGTCATAAGGAGGGGCCTCAGATGAGATGGCTCGATGGGTAAGGGGCTTGCTATGTATGCTTAGTGATCTGAGTTTGATCCCTGGAACCCCTGTGAGGGTAAAAGTGGGGAAACCTGACTCTGTAAAGCTGTCCTCTGATTTTCCATATGCACCGCTCATTGTGCACACAACAGCAACAACAGCCATCACAAAAGAAAAGCAATGAACCCTGCTGCCCAGACCCCCGACTTGGGCAGCAGCTGGAGGAGGTGGCCCGTAGAAGGTGGGGGACCACATGGGGGAACCAGTCTTTAAGGCAAAACTCAGCAGTTGAGTTAGGGAGTTTTGCTTTTACAGGGCCAAAGGGTTCAGAATCAGCCCAGAATCACAGCCTTTAGGCAGGGCTTTAGGGTCAAGTCTGTCTTCTGCCACCTGTACTTTTGTGACCATAAGAACACCTACTTCTTTGATACCTTTTTCTCCATCTGGAAAGTGACATTAGTGGTTTCTAAAAGTCATCATACAGGCTCAGCGCTTCATCTGGTATGTAGCATGTTGTATGTGCTAACAGAGGAGCAGTTGTGATGGAAGGTGAAGTCTGGGTAGGTACAGTCATAGGGAAAGACGTGTCGCTGCAGGAGGCATGTTGTCATGGTTGTCCATGTCTGTGTTTTTGGGCTGAGATCTAGGCATCTGGTCTTATGATGTTTAAGGTTTTATTGGTGTAGGTCTCTGGTCTCATCTTTGTTGGGTGGGTGTTCCATTGTTGTTGCCTGGGTCTCATATTTGTTGGGTGGGTGTTCCATTGTTGTTGCCTGGGTCTCATCTTTGTTGGGTGGGTGTCCCATTGTTGTTGCCTTGGTCTCTCTGTCCACCCCATCACCCACCTCATAATTAATTCTTTGTATACCACTCTAGCTTCAAATCTGCATTTCTCTTGTTTCGTCTTCCCCCTACCCCATTCATTTCCTGTTGGCAATCTTTCCCAATCATACCGGTGAGAATTCTGTCTGACCACTTTAACACTTCTGGTCCCAGCGTGACATCCCTTTGGCACGCTGTCATCTGCCCCATAAGACTGATAATGGCTTTGAGTGAGCCCTCAGGTGTCAGCGTCAGTATCGTACAGCTGTGTTTCTCTGACCTTAGCCTTTCAAATACTTCTTGTGCCAGTGGCTCATAGGCTCCCCCCTGAGCTTGTCCTGGGTTTGCCAGTCCTTAATCAAACCTCTTCCTCGCTGGGACTATCAGGCTGTGGTGCCTCTTCTGCGGTCTTGTTAGACCCAGGACATTTCACTGTCCTCTGACCTAAACACCCACAGTAGTGTTCCCTCAGCCCTCACCTGTAGAGACCTCTCGCTTCCTTGTCTTATTCCCCATTGTATTTACTCCAGCTGTAGCTGGATAAACTTCAGTTGTTCCAAGACCACAGCAGGATGAGAGCAGACTCCTAGGCTTGAGTTTCCTGCAGAAGCCTCTGCTGTATCCTAGCACCTGCGTCTGCCTGTGGCTCTCCTGGGTATCCTGTCCACCATGCTCTCCTGTGTTTCTTCCAGAATTGAGCCAAGGCAGCGGTTCTCAGGAGGAACCCCAGGAGCAGCACCAACAAAATCTGACACTTGCTAGAAATGAAATGCCTTGCATTGACCTGGTCTCACTAGTCAGTCTATGCTTCAGTGGCCTTCCAGGGATCAGATGGGCCCTGGAGGGAAGGCTAGTTCTGTGGGGTGTTCTATCTGCTCCTGGTGTCCCACGTCCACTTTCCTTTCCTCTTTCTGGACTTGTCCTACATGGCTGCAGCAGATGACACAGAGGGCCATCTGTCACATCTTATCCACAATGGCCAGCCTATTCTCTACTCCACGGAAATCTTCTTCCTTTGTCTAATGATGACCGCCCCCTCCCTGAATGCAGGCTCTTTGTTAATTTTCTTTTAGCTATGTGTTTATGTGTCCTGTTGGCATTTTGCCCTCAGGGACAGGCAGACCCCTGGGTGTTGGGTTTCTCTATAGGTCCCTCTGGCCACTCTTCACCTCTTCCTACACGATGGGTAGCCTGCTTCCATTCTTCAAGACAAAGTTCCTTTTGTTTTTGGGAAGCCCATGGTTGAATTATATTTTCTTCCTCTTGAAACCCATGTTAGTAAGCTCACTATTCTATAACGAAAATACCTGAGGTAATCATCTTGGTATGGGAAAGGATTTGCTTCTGCTCACGGTCTCCTTGGGTTTGCCTCTGCTCACGGCCTCCTTGGTTCCATTCTACAATTTTTGGCCCATTGCTTTTGGGTCTGTGACGAGGCATCACATAATGGTGGAAGTACGTGGCTGAAGATGCTGTTAACCTATGGAGCAGCAGAGAAGGGGTTGCAGTCCTAATACACCTCCAAGGGCCTGACTCTGTTAGTTCAGTTTCTTCATACCTGCTCTACCTCCTAAAGGTCCCATCACCTCCCAGTAGTGCAGTGGACTGGAAACCATGCCATCTATACGTGGATTTTCGGGAGACAGCAGACTGAGCACCTTGTACTTACCTTCAGAGGCTGCTAGGACCCTTGACTCTGAGGAGCTGTCATTTTCATTTGCGTAGAACCTCGGCATTGTTTCTATATGTAACAGGGTGACAGTGGAGGGAATAGACTCTTTTCCTAAATTAACCAGGCAGTGAGTACTTGCCAAAGAGTACTGAGCGAAGTCATTGGGTCACTATAAAAAGGCCCATTATTTGCTAACAAATGCTGATTTCTTTCCAAAGTATTGTTACAACAATGTAAGCCAATTTGTATTAATTTTAGCTGCTACTAGTTAAAATTAATTGAATACCAACCAAGAGCTGTTCATGTTCTCAAGATCCTCTGAGGACTTGTGCATAATGAAAAATACACTTTAATTAAAAAGCTCTAAGTGGAAAGTGTGCAGTTCAGGAAAAGTGGCTTCCACAGGCTTCCTGCCTGGCTTTGCATGCTCACTGGGGAGTGCAGCCTCTCCCCTTTGCATGCTCGCTGGGGAGTGCAGCTTCTTTGCTTTGCATGCTCACTGGGGAGTGCAGCCTCTCCCCTTTGCATGCTCACTGGGGAGTGCAGCTTCTTTGCTTTGCATGCTCACTGGGGAGTGCAGCCTCTCCCCTTTGCATGCTCGCTTGGGAGTGCAGCTTCTTTGCTTTGCATGCTCTCTCAGGAGTGCAGCTTCTCAGGTGTTTGACATGCTGGTCATTACAATAGGCAAAAATGTACTCCCTGTCCTGTGCTGCCATTTGCCAAATCCTATCCCATCTTCTTTCCTGTGTTCACAGGTTATATACAATGGACGGGCATCTTTTGGACAACTCAAAGGACTTGCAAGACAATTCTTTTTATGTTGCTGCAGGACTGGAGACTTTCAAACCCATTCCTTACTGGAAGTCCCCACGGGTCCCCAGTGAGGTCCAGCAGTGAGTATAACTTCTACCTTTTCTTTAAATTAAAAAATTATCTGTCTATCCATCCATCCACTGTGCATCATATCTATCTATCTATCTATCTATCTATCTATCTATCTATCTACCTACCTATCATTTACCTGCCTATCCATTTATATATATTTTCTAGGGGGTGCATGCCATATCATTCATGGGGAGATCAGAGGATAACTGTGGGAGTCAGTTCTTTTCTTTCACATTGTGGGCTTTGAGGATCTAACTTAGGTTGTCAGACTCAGTGTCAAGTGCTTTTACCATCTCCTTGAATTATGTACTTTTTTTTTTGAGTGTTGCTGACATTTGTTTCTTTCCTAAGCCCTTTCCAAAACATGTTTTTTAGATGATTTTATCCAGTAGTAAAACTTGATGTGATATCTATTATCTATCTATAATTCACCTATCTACCTATTTTTATCATCTATCATCTGTCTATATTATGTATCTATCTATATCTATCACCTGCCTACCTATCTATACTTACATATTCTTTCTCTCTCTCTCTATATATATGCTTATATAAATATGTTTACACATGTGCACACACACATATATAATTTGAACCTGGCATTTCTAAAATCAGGCATGGAGTAATACACAATCCTTGAGAGCGCAGAGTCTACACAGTGGATACAGACAGCCCAGGGAGGTGCCTGTCTGAGAATGATGTCAGAGAGGCATGTCCAGTGTGTAAGCAGCTGCTGGTGAAGGCCCAGTGCCCATGAATTAGGAAGGGGTATGGGAGCATGCAAAATGACCAGTCAGAACAGACACACGTGGTGGGTGGGGCCAGGAAGGTTTGAATCTCAGTTCTGCCACTGATCAGCTCTGAGGGGTGGAATGTCTTGGTTCCTTGCAGAGAAACCAGCAAGTTCTTGCTTCACTGGGTAATGGTGAGAGCTACATGAACAAGTGAGAGCTATGTGAATAATCCATGCCTTGGAAAGCATCAAAACTGTTAAGATGACTGGCCTTTGAGATGACCACCTAGGAGATGGCTGTGGTCATCGGCTAGATCTTGTGTAGAGAGTAGGACCTTTTCTAGGTCAAAGATGCTCCTGTAGTTTATAGAGACAGGGTAAGTCTGGGCTGAGCTTGAATGTACTAACTGCCTGTCTTTGCCTTTCAGGAGGTTTGGGGGCAATGATAAACACACACAAACAAAGAAGAAAGTAAGTTTTGAAAGACAGTGACCACTGTTATTGGTTCTGGTGACTCCTGGTCTTTGAGGGTCCTGGGTAGCAAATAGCTTTCAGGTCACTGGGAGGAGCCAGACCAACCCATGAGAGAGGGAGGAAGAGGAGAGAGCTTTCTGTGGCGCTCAGAGCCTAGAACGAGGAGCCATGCAGAGAGATTCGTGGCGTGGCGTGGCGTGGCATGGCAGTCTCTACATCCGGACCACATGTGCTCAGATCAGCACTCTGTGGGACTGAGCATGGATCATCTTTTAAGTTTGAAATTTGTCTTTTAAAGCATACTTCAAGTACAAAGCAGAGGTTCTTGGGAATTCAGTGAGCCTTTCACAAGCACAGTATAGAGCTTTGGACTCGTAGGGCACACTACAGTGTGCTGGACCGCTGCTCCCGACACCAGTTCTGCTGAGGCCTTGCTTTCTGTACTTATGACACAACTCTGGCTTATGTGATACTCTTGAAAACCAGCAGGGACATTTTATTCAGTCCCTTGTCTGAAGTGAATGTTTATACATTTGACTGAATTTGCCTCCAAATACTTGAACTAAGATGCATTAAAAAGAAAAAAAATATTATTTGCAGCATTAAGATAGCTAATGATCGGATTGGGGGACATTGAGAATCTTAAGTTTTATGAGGACCATTTTGCCATTGTCTACAGATAGTATAAAGATTGTAAAAATTAACTACCGATTTCCTTTACTTATCTGTGGCATGGTTGAATTTTTGAGATTTTTGTGCTTCTGAGCAGCAGCTTTTGGTAGCTATCAAAGTTTGTCCCAAAGAATAAGGAGTCCCTTTGTGCCATAACACCCAATCCTACCCTGGGCTGGAAAGCCAAATGACCTCTCCAGCAGTGGACTGGGATGTGTGGGCATGTATATGTATATCCCCTTTACCTCCTTCAGAAGGGAACAGGAGCGGTGAGACCCTTCGAGACTTCTTGGGCTCCTGGGTTTCCTGCCCTTGTCCATCCCAAGGACCAAGGACTCAAGATGGAGTCTACTCCTGACATATTTTGTTCTTAATCTGCATATTAGGTGGAGCCCAAAGGCAAAGAACCTCTCAAAAATGACAGCATACCACCTAAAAGCCAGGATTCTGTTTATTATGCCAAAGAGGAAAAGAAGACAGCCCCAGGACCCTTAGTTCAAAGCGGTGCAGGTAATGGGGCAGTTCCTTGCCTACAGGCTGTGAAAAGTGCTCTTTCTCTCTCTGTATGTGTGCATATGTAGTATGTATGGTGTGCATAGTGTCTTTGTGTACATTGTATGTGTATGTAAGGTGTGTGTGGTGTATGCATGTACAGTTTACATATGTTTGATGTATGGTGTATGTATGTGTATGGTGTATGTATGTGTATGGTGTATGTATGTGTATGTGTATGGTGTATGTATGTGTATGGGATGTGTGGTGTATGTATATGTATAGTGTGTATATGTATGGGATGTGTGGGTATGTATATGTGTAGTGTGTTATGTGTGGGATGTGTGGTGTATGTATATGTATA
>JAQHUG010000018.1:9743607-9760501 GCA_028555095.1 Dicrostonyx torquatus | reverse complement strand
TTATATTCCTCTCTCTGCCCAGCCATATCCCTTCCTGTCTCTACCTTCCTAGTGCTGGGATTAAAGGCAAGCAACCCCAAAGTATGGAAATGAAAGGTGTGAGCCATCATCATCCAGCTCTGTTTCTCTTTTAGACTGGATCAGTCTTATGTAGACCAGGGTGGCCTTGAACTCACAGAGATCCGTCTGCCTCTGCCTCCTGAGTGCTGGGATTAAAGGTGTGTGCCACCACTGCCTGGTCTCTGTGGCTAACTAGTGGCTGAAGATACTCTGATCTTCAGGCAAGCTTTACTTGTTAAAGCACAAACAAAATAATCACCACACGTGGACCCTACTTTGGCCTCACTGCAGGGGCAACACCTGCCTCTCCAGCAGGTGCACAGCTGGCTTTCCAGGGAGGGGCTTCTCTTACCTTTGTTCTTTTCCCCCGTCACTTCATCTGGCTTCTGCTACTGGTTGCTAAGCATGAACTCACATCCACACTTGGTCTGCTTAGCGGCTCTCCACACAGCGACCTTCGCTTCCATCTGGTACCTCCAGCTACTCCTTTCCCTCAGAATATTTTCTTTTTCCAGCAAGCATCTTGCTGAACCAACTGAACCGGTGCTTGATTTTCCTTCCTCTATGGTCACTTCTTTCTAGGGTTTAGTGACGGGTCTGGGCTGAGGCTCCTTTTCTCATTTGGTATCTACATTGTCCCCTACATGTCAGGAAAAATCTGAATCCCACGTCTTTGGAGTCCTGCAGTCCTCTCACAGATTATTGCTGGCCTTGTGCCTGCCGTCAGCCATCCTGAGGGTGAGAACACAATTGGAATTTCTACTCCCATGTCCCATGTCCCCAGACATTGACCCCTGCCTGTCTTAGGGTATGTGTGATGCTCTGACTCGTCCAGAGTTAAGGGCGTTCCCAAGACTTAACCTTCCAACTGTTCTGTATCCAGATTGTACCATTGTTTTCCGCTGTATGTGCCCAGTAAATCACTATCTCCCTGAGACTCTGCACGCCTCCCCCTCTCCGCTCCAGGAGTGCCCTGTGAGAGTGCTGCGCTTCACCTGTAGCAAGCTTCACAGCACTGTCCTGGCTGCTGGCATGCACTTCCAGTTCCTTTTTTGCTTATTAGTATCCTACATCCTTTTCATGTTAAGTTAAACATCGCTGGAGGCAGGCAGTCTTTCACCGGCTTCCCCTCTATGCTAAGCACCGGTTTGTTCCCCTCTGTCCTGTGTCTTTGTCACAGCTGCAGCTCTGTATTCAAGCGCTGACAGTTTAATGAGTGTTCATCATCTCCAAATGACTCCAGCTTCTTGAGGATGTGTCTGTTTGCTCTCAAGATCTCTGGCATCTCTGACAGGAGTGTGATGCAAAGTGGCAGGTGTTTTCTCTGTGTTTATTGGATGGTGATGGTCGTCACATCAGCTACCCTTTGAAATGTTTTTTTTTTTTAAATGTAGTTTGAACAGTCCTTAAATATAGGACTAAGATTACTTTTTTATGAGATTGTAGGAATGTAACACCCACACCACCCCGATGAGATTGAGACATTGGATACAAGCCTGCATGTCTGTACAGCCACACAGCTCCACTCTAGCATGGTCCAGGCCAGCTGGCTGCAGCTGCTGGGTCCCCAGGACTCTTTGCTAAGGGTACATCTTTACCTGTTGCTAGTTCGTTACCATTTTAGCTCATGTGTGCAATGTGCCCTACTTTCCCCTGCCCGTGGTGGTGGCTTTGAGTCAGCCTCCAAGTTGCCATCTCTCCTTTGGGATCAGGACAGCAGAGGGGACCTTCCCACAGTGGGTGTCTTGTGTGATGCTGTGAATGAGCAGGGTTCTGGCTAGTCCCTGAGGACATATGGTATGTATGTGTAGCTCGCTGCAGCCTGTTAGCTTGTCTCGGCAGATGCAAGTGGCCCAGTGACAGAACCCGCTCAACTCTCCCTGAGTGGGGAGCAGGTTTGAGACACTGGTTTAGTTGGGTCACTGCCTCTTTCTGACACAGCAGACCCTGAGACCCGGGAAGGACAAGAAAGCTGAGTGAGAGTACTCTGTTCTGAAGGGGCTGAGGACAGCCAGACTGCAGAGGGTGCCTACGGAGCAGAGAATAGCCCCTTGGCTGGGGTCCCCACGTGTCCGCCAGAGTTATGAAGGAACTACTGTTTGCTAACCAGTGGTGCCTGGCATGGCTATGGCATTTTAAATGAAAAATTATAGGTATTTATTGATGTATTTGTGTTCATATGGGAGGGTGTGTATTTGACACATCATGAATGCAGTGGTCAGCAGATATCCTGAGTATTGTCTTCGTTCAAGTCATTTGTGAAGTATTTCTTCTGGACCCCAGGCAGGTTGACTCAGGAACTTCTAGGGGAGACTCCTGCCTCTTTCCCATCTCACAGTAGGAGTAGACAAAATTGGATTACAGATGTGCACATCGGTATCCAGGTTTCATGAGGGTTATGGGCATCTAAACTCAGGCCTCCTGACTTAAGCGGCAAGTGCTTTTACTCACTGAGCCATCTCCCTGGACCCTTGTTCATTTATTTTTGAGATTGGGACTTGCTAGGCTAGACTTAACTTTTTCTGTAGCCCTTGACCTCTTAAGTTCTGGAATTATAGATGTGTTATCACCATGTCCTGCTCCTAGTATTTTTCTTTACATGAAAAGAATTTATAGAGACTCTCTCTAAAGATCTCTCCATTTTCTTGGTGGAACTAAAGGTAAAAAATGTAGCAAACAATTATGTATTTGGAAAAAGTTCTTCTCTCCCCTTCCAGTTCTGTCTGCAGAACTGGTCTAGAATCACACACTGGTTTGTGTGCTCCCTGCTTTTGTAGAGGAGTTTGGCCCTCACTATGACTCAACTCAACAATACATTTTCTCCCCAGGTACCAGCCGAAATTGTTAAAGAAATTGAGGAGCTAGGCAGCAACAACCCTGACCTGGAAAGTGGTGTGGTGAGTGAATTTTGTTTTCCTTATGATGGTAGAGTTCCAAGCCACCTTCTGTGACAGACTGGGCAGAACTCAGGGTTGATGGTAAGGGATCCGGAACCATAGGCTGGGCCCAGATCACAGGTGCGTTTCAGCGTGGAAGCGCAGTGTATTTTGGGAAGTCACGCGGGTAATTGTAGTCACCCGCATACCTATCTACCTATCTTAATTGTTCTTCACTGTACTTCACAGCCTGGTGTATAAGCTTTCCTCCAGCAGGTTTTAGTGTACAGACAGGTCGGGGTGGTGAAGTACAGCCGCTTCTGTGTGGGTAGTTCCCTGTAATGAGACAGTCATCCCATACCCACCAATGGGTGCTGTGTCCATAACCCCCTTCAGGGAGGTCAGGCTTTGTGTAGCTGCCTGCGGACGACAGCTCAGGTCTGTGCAGCATACAGGGCTGTAGTTTTCTGCTTGTTTTTTTCCTGTCCAGGTTTTTTGGAAATGCCATCTGGGGAGGCAGTGTGTTCCAGGCTCTCTTAAGTCCAGGTGGTGACTGGTCTACTTAAGATGTGTACATTGGGGAAGCAAAATATACTTTCCATATATGATCATGTCACTAAGAAATGGATGGTTTGCTTTGTTTTTAATATTATTTTGTCTGTAAGTGTTTTTCAAAGTAGTTTGTTTTAGACATTTGGTCAGCCTGAGGGGAGAGTGAGATCTTGTCCCAGTCTGGCTGTTCTGACACAGTGCCTTTCACAACTGCAAACAAACACAGACTTCAGGGACAATCAGGGACAATGAGTGGGTGCTGAAGGTGCCCTATGGTCCCTGGCTCTTCACTCAGCTTGGCAAGTGGCCTTTGAAGGAAGGCGAAGGATCCACAGGACATTTGTTAGGTTTTTTTTTTTTTTTTTGGTTTTTTGAGACAGGGTTTCTCTGTGGCTTTGAAGCCTGTCCTGGAACTAGCTCTTGTAGATCAGGCTAGCCTTGAACTCACAGAGATCCACCTGCCTCTGCATCCCGAGTGCTGGGATTCAAGGTGTGCGCCACCACTGCCCGTCTCATTTGTTAGGTTTTATAAACACGCCAGAGCAGCTTGGGAACCTCAAAGAGTCGGAGAGACCGGCACCTTTGCAGAGTCTATCCTTCCTCTGTCTACAACCCTGAAGGGCTTGGGTTTGGGGGTGGCTTTTAGTGAGAGGTGGTTACTGTGTGTGTTTAGTAGAACGGGGATACTTTCAAATGAAGAGCAAAAGTTAATTTCTCAGGTGTTACAGAGTAAGGCTGATCTGGGAATGGGACCAATAATAAAGGATGAGGACGAGGATGAAGGATGAATAATGATGCCCCAGAGCATCGAAGGGAAGGGTGAAAGCCCTGCTTGTTTCCACAGGGATCATAAGGAGACAGGAGATGGTGCTGTTGGGTTCAAGGCAGGGCTGCACACACATTTTGAAAGCTCTCTGCACAGGTTCTTGGCACCAAGTTTGCCCTGTTGCGCTGACTCCCTGTGGAAATCTGTACAAGCCCCTAGGAGGTAACCTGGTACTAGCCTATGGTAGATTTAATTTTAAATGATTCAAAACATCCCCTTGAAGGTGAACATTATTGTTGGAATATCTGCAGACCTAAGCGCTCATCTTTAGAGAGCTTGGCCAAGACCTAAGCTTTGGGATGGAAGGTGGCAGAGAGCAGCCATTCCTACTGTTACTAAGCACTTGGCTGGTGATGTGGGGGCAGCACCTGGCAGGAGGGAACATGCTGGGGCACCCTGAGTCCTTCTAATCATTGCGTGCTGTGTGAGCACGCAATGGTGCTGACCCATCGCAGGTTCACATTGACGCCTTAAGGCATATATGATGAGAAAAAGGGAAAACTTGATGGAAAACACAACTTGTCAACACTTCAAAATTTCACAGTCTGAAATAAATGGATAGGACTCTGGATTTCAACCCAGATTCACACCAAAGTCTGAGCATATATTCCCTGCAGCGAGCCAAACCGGCTATCCGTTTTTCTTCTCAGAGTAGGTATTTGCTGTCAGGTTTCACTGTCTGTTTCTCAGAGGCAGGGCAGCATCAACTGCTTGGTGCTAGGTCTGAGGACATCCCGTTCTTCCAAGTCTGTACCCTCTCTCTTTGCTTCCCAGCATACCCTTCACAAGGGTTTCCTGTGTTCTCTTTGCGTATTGGTATAAAACACCCCATAAACCTGAAAGCATTTGACCCCCAACTCTAGCCGTGTGTTGGGAGGTTCTTAGTGACCTAGCATTTATGTGCATTTTAACAGTCAGTTATAAAGATCCTGAGAGAGAAGCCACACTCTGCTGGCCTTTCCTGGCCAGCAGGCCACTGTGTTTCATGTCCACTTTCAATGACTCACGTGTACATTTGTTGATACATCTATTTTTAGGGCATTTGAGACTGGCTACATTAAGTTTCTTAGACGCGCCGTTGCTGGCCTGGCCACTGTTAAGATGGGCTGTGAAGTCCTTAGGCAGCTGAAATGGTCTCATCGCTTTATATGTCTACTAGACTAGCTTTTCTTTTTAAACTTGCTTTTTATTTAGTCTTTGTGTTTCACAACATACACCTCAGTCTCGTTCACTTCCAGCCCCTGCTCATTTGCCCTCTGCCCTTGCAGCAAAGAGGGAAGAAAAATCTCATCCTGGAAGCTGTAGTGTGACATAGTCACACAGTAAACCCTTTTGTCCATGTATCTTCATGTGCAAGTGTTCATTGCGAAGAGCATTGTCCCAGACTGTCTCATATTCAGTTACAAAGCATCTGTGGATTTGCTCTGAGTTACCTATGACTAAGTCATTCATATTTAAATAGACATACAATCCCAGAATAAAATGCTAGTTACCTTGTGAAGCTGCAAGAGATATTGGTGGTATGAACAATATCTTAAAATATATTTCTGATATTTGATTGTAGAATTTGCTGGTGTTAAATATATAAACTTTTGATAGTTTTTAAGCATTGAATTCATTGACATTGCTTACACTCACGATGCTAGACACAATCTATCCTAAGAGAGTTTTATCCGCCACACAGTCGGCCCTGGAAGCAGGCTCCCTCTCCTCTGATTCCTCCAGCTCTGAGGCTCAGCCCTGAGCCCTGGACACAGCCTCCACCTGAAAGAGCTTTTCAGATGCGTTTGTTAGGATGAGACCTTCCTTAAGGCTCTGCCCAGGAGTTGTGGACAAGCATGTTCATCTTGTTATTCTATGTGTCAAATAAAAATAAACGGAAAATAGAGCCATGCTTCTGTGTGAGAGTTCTTCATCCTCAGGACCCTGGAACAGGCTAAGTGTGCAGTCACAGCCACCCTGACAGCTTCCATGCTCAGTACCGACTCTGTCAGCAGAGTGGAACGCTACCAACAGTAGCACATGTGAAAAGCCCTTCCGTGATGTGGGGAGTGAAGTGTGTTCTTTGTCCTTTGACCTGTTGCACATTCATGACTTTAGTTAAACTGGACTCAGGGTGGACTGGAATAGCCTCCAGCTCCTAAAACCACCTCTCTCTCTCTCTCTCTCTCTCTCTCTCTCTCCCCTTCTCCCCCTTCTCCTCCTTCCCTCCCTCCCCCTCTCCCCCACCTCCGGTTTGTTTTGTGGGTACCTTGGTGCACTTGTGGAGGTCCGAGGATAACTTGTATGAGTTAATTCTCTCCTTTCACCATGTAGACCCTGGGAATGAAACTCGGGCCATCAGGTTGGTGGAAGGCACCTTTACCGGCTGAACCATCTCACTGGCCCCGTTGTCTAGCTCCTATGCTTTGACTGGGTAGTCCCACTGATTGTAAATGATTTATGGAAAAGTATCACCTTAAAGAGTTAAACTGCCTTATAATTTTGTAAAACTGGGTGTAAAGATTTTGGAAACATTAATTTCCTTTGTAGAATACAGGAGAAAGTCTGACTTCAGGCTGAATGGTGTATGCACAGATCACATAAGACTGTGAAGACGGACTAAATTTCCCACCACTCTAGTGACCCTTCAGGCCAGCTCTGTAGGGTGCTGCAGAAAAGTCTTCTGCTTGGAAATGCGAAACCCCACGAGACTCCTAAGGGTTTCCTGACATTGAGTTGCCAATTTTTAATTTTTAAAGAAGTTTTCCCTGCCTTGGAAATCCTATCTAAAAACCGCAGGAGCTGGAGCGTTGGTGCAGAGTAAAGTCCTGATGTACAATCATGAGGACTTAAGTTTAGATCTTCTGCACCCACAGGGACACTGAGAATGGCGGTGTGCACCTGTGTTTTCAGTGAGCATGGTGCACACATGGGTTCAGGTGTGGAGACGGTATGCACTCGTGTCCTCAGTGAGTGTGATGCACATGTGGGTCGAGACATGGAGGCGGTATGCATCCGTGTCCTAGTGAGCATGGTGAATGCGGGTTGAGGCGTGTGTTGAGATGTGGAGGTGGTGTGCACCTGTGTCCACAGTGAGCGTGATGCATGTGTGGGTCAAGACATGGAGGTGGTGTGCACCTGTGTCCTCAGTGAGCATGGTGCACGTGTGGGTCAAGATGTGGAGGCAGTGTGCACCTGTGTCCTCAGTGAGTGTGGTGCATGCATGGGTCAAGGCGTGGAGACAGTGTGTACTCGTGTCCTCAGTGAGCATGATGCACGCATGAGTCGAGGTGTGGAGGTGGTGTGTTCCTGTGTCCACAGTGAGCGTGGTGCATGTGTGGGTCGAGATGTGGAGGTGGTGTGCACCCATGTCCACAGTGAGCATAATGGACGTGTGGGTCAAGGTGTAGAGGCAGTGTGCACCTGTGTCCTTAGTGAGTGTGGTGCATGCATGGGTCTAGCTGTGGAAACGATGTGCACCTGTGTCCTCAGGTTGTGTGGTGCATGCATGAGTCTAGCTGTGGAAACGGTGTGCACCTGTGTCCTCAGTGTGTGTGGTGCATGTATGGGTCTAGCTGTGGAAACGGTGTGCACCTGAGTCCTCAGTGTGTGTGGTGCATGCATGGGTCTAGCTGTGGAAACGGTGTGCACCTGTGTCCTCAGTGTGTGTGGTGCATGCATGGGTCTAGCTGTGGAAACGGTGTGCACCTGAGTCCTCAGTGTGTGTGGTGCATGCATGGGTCTACCTGTGGAAACGGTGTGCACCTGTGTCCTCAGTGTGTGTGGTACATGTGTGGATTGAGCTGTGGAGGCGATGTGCTCCTTTCTCAGTGAGTGTGGTGCATACGTGGGTCAAGGCGTGGAGACGGTGTGTACTCATGTCCTCAGTGAGCGTGGTGAACGCGTGGGTCGAGACATGGAGACAGTGTCTACTCATGTCCTCAGTGAGCGTGGTGAACATGTGGGTCAAGATGTGGAGACAGTGTGCACCTGAGTCCTCAGGGAGTGTGGTGCATGCATGAGTCTAGCTGTGGAAACGGTGTGCACCTGTGTCCTCAGGGAGTGTGGTGCATGTGTGGGTTGAGCTGTGGAAACGGTGTGCACCTGAGTCCTCAGTAAGTGTGGTGCATGTGTGGGTTGAGCTGTGGAGGCGATGTTCTCCTTTGTTCTCAGTGAGTGTGGTGCATACGTGGGTCAAGGTGTGGAGACGGTGTGTACTCATGTCCTCATTGAGTGTGGTGAATGCGTGGGTCAAGGTGTGGAGATGGTGTGCACCTGTGTCCTCAGTGAGCGTGGTGCACACGTGGGTTGATGTATGGAGGTGGGCTGATCCCTAAAGCTCACTGACCAACCAGCCTCACCAAATAAAAGAGGCCCAAGTTTAGTGTCATAGAAAATAAAGTTGAGAGAAATCTAGGGAAATATCTTACATTGACCCATTGACCTTTGGTATCCACATGCATGAGCATATATGCATGCATTCCTGCATGTATCCACACAAGCATGCATTCCTGCATGTATCCATGTATCCACACAAGCATGCATACACTACACTAAAATACACACACACACACACACACACACACACACGACTTCAAATTTTAGGTAATGAAATTCTCTCTCTCCAGAGGGCAAACATGAGGAAACCCTTGAGTGGCCAGACATGGGCCAGTTGAAGGTGGAAAGACATAGAACTGGGCGTTAGTCTCTAAATTCTGTATGATTATTCCCAAAGACATAGTATTTTTCTAGATGAAAAACAAGACGTTTTGTCTTTGAGAAAAGAAAATTGATGAAGTCAAAAGTTAACTAAAGCAAGGAAGAAAATACTTGTAGTGCAAATCAAATTTCTTTAATTTACCAGAGCTCCTAAAGTCATGAACACAGTGACAGCCCAGTGAGAAACAGGCAGAGAGACAAGTGGGACACATACCGAGAAGACGGATTTCCCAGTTCTAATATACCCATTTCAGCTCTAATTAAGAAAGAGTGAATAACCAATTGGGTGTTTCCCCCTTAACTCAGGCTGAAAATGTCCAATACTTAATATTTAGATTAATGATTTGTTACAGAATATCCTTGCAAGTAGTTGACAATATTTATGTAAATATAAATGCAGAAAAGCTGTAGTATTTCTTAGAGTAGCTTGTGAATTGGTACAGCCTTTTAAAGGTTGTATTTAAAAAGTTTAATGTTATGTGTATGTGTTTATCTGTGTGTGTGTGTGTGTGCGCACAGGAGTGTAGTGCCTGTGAAGGTCAGAAGAGGGCAGCAGATTCCCTGGAGCTGGAGTTGTGAGCATCCTGACATGGGTGCTGGGAACCAAATTCTGGTCCTCTTTAAGAACAGCAAGAATTTGTAATCCCTGAGCCATCTCTCTAGCCCCTAAGTGCAGCCTTTCAGAAGGGGAGTTTTACTTTTTATTAGAATTAAGTCTGCACACATCTTTCCTGGCTATCAAAATGATAGCTAAGGGTTACCCTCCAGTATTAATTAATAACAAATGACAGAGACAAACTAGTAATCACCCCTGGGAGCTGGCTAATTTGTGATTCTACCGTTGGATGGAAGACCAGATGACCATGAAAACTGTAGGTGAATCTGGACCCTACAGAAACATGGGAGCTCTCGGGTTAACTAAGCAAAACCAAACCAAAATGCAACAGAATAGGAGGTGGTTACCTTCGTGTGGCTGTGAGCACATCCTGGGAGGACAACCCAAGGGAGAAAGACTTGGATGACTCCGGGTTTCAGAGGCTCTCAGCCTATCAGGGCAGCGAAGGCACAGTGTGCATCAGGAAGCAGAGAGGAGGCTGGAACCTGGGGAATGGATAAGCTTCCAAGGCTCTCCCCGAGGGAGCCAGTCCTAGGACTAAGGTCCTAGACTCCAGAGCTTCCACAGACAGCCCCACCAACTGGAGACTAAGTCTGTGGGGGAACATTTCACACTCAAACCCAATAAACATCTAACATAAAAAAAAATTTAGAAGAGTATAATGCTGAGAGGAAAGGGAGGAGGGATCAGGAGGAACAGGGTAGCAGCCTGGAGTGGGCTTGGGACTTTACAGGAAAATCTGTGGTATTTTTGATGAAGAAGAATTCGAGCTAACTGAGGAGGTGAGAGGAGACCAGGAGAGGTTAAGGATTGATTTATTTATTAAGGATTTAGTTTCTCGCAGATACTTGACCACTTGTTTTTATTTTAATACTAGGAAAAGGAAGTGGAAAGACTTTATGAAGATATCGACAGAAAGGTTTGTATTGACAAACTGTAGTTTTGTGTTTCCCATGTGGGAGACAGGATGCTCCACGGACCCTCAAATCTATCAGGTGCTTTGTAGGAATGCAAGATCCTTACCTGTGAGAAATCCTGGCCCAGGTGTTGGGGTTAGACAACAAAGCCAGAGGTAAAGAAACACCCCCAGACAGGCAGATGCTGGCTGCTGTGAAGACAGAGCCTCCGGGGACCCCTCCCTTTGTGCCCTCCCTGGGGAGGTACACTCAGGTGTCCTATGCGGTGATCACTGCAGCTGTGCACTCTGAGGGGAGTGTCACCTTCCCTGGGTGTGCATGGAGACCCCAGACACAGAGTGTTCCCACTCATCTTCAGCTCAGCTATGCTCCATGCTAAGTATTATCAGGTTTGGTAATGACTCTTGGTTGAGTATGTACAATTTATTCTGCTTACCCTTTGGTTCACTTGGGCTGTTCATCGCTTCACAGAGAACATGGGACAAACATGGAGATATGAATCTATCACGGGTCAGATGTGGCTCAGCCTAGAGCCATAAATGGGGTCCATGCCCACCAGGATGGTGGCTATGGGAACACCTTAAAAACCTGAGCTCTGCTTCCTCCTCTGTTTAGGTCTGATTGCTTAATCATAACAAAATCCAACTCCAGAGTACTCATAAAACCTCCGTGCCGATGTCTTAACCAATTTCTAGAGGGATCTCCAGAGCGCTGGTCTGGGTGGCTCTGTGAGCTGCAGTCTCTGTGGATTATAGCATGCAGACAGTCATACTAGGAGGAACTGGTGTGCCGTGCCTGCCCTTCCTGTGGCGGTCACCGTGGCGTGGTTTTCCCCTGTGCACTTTGCACTTTAATGACAGTTTTCCATGTTTGCAGGCCTGAGGGTCCGTGAGACAAAGTATGTCCTCAGTGTTTAAGACGGCGCTTGCATGATGGCTCGTAAACTGTTGTTAAGCCGCACAACAAATGTTTGTGTACTCCTGCTTTAAGTCAGGCTGCTGGTCATTAACTCCCAAGTTAAAATCAGAGCATCAGCTCCCGCCTGGGGAGCAGTGGTCAACCTTTCCAACAGGGCTGGAAGAGACAGCTGTGTACACAGCGATTCCCCATCATCATAAATGACATCTGGTTTAAATGTCAAGCTAGCCTTTGGAAAATTCATCACTTGTCTGGCATGTGTGTTATTTGCTCTTTTAATAAGAAAAAAAAAAACCAATGTAATGAAAAGATTCAGCACCCAGGAGGTAGAGCCTCCTGAGCTCAAGAATAGTTTGTTCTACATAGTGAGTTTCAGGGCAACCAGAGGTACACAGTGAGATACTGTCTCACAAACAACACAAACACCCCAAAAGATTCCAGATTCAGAGTAGCGTCGGATGTGGGTAGTTCTGCCCTTTTGAGCTTTAGTTTCTCTGTCTATAAAAGGGGGATAAGTACTACGTGATGAAGCCAGTCCACACTTCCACATGGGGGTGAATTGTGAGTAATTGATGTTTGCCACAGCCCCATCAGGAGGAAAAACAGACTAGGAAAGCGGGTGTCAAGTGTCCAGCACCAGTTCCTCTGCCCATAGCCTGGTTTTCCTTCACCTGGAAGCTGTTTTTGCTTTTGCATGTGCTTCAAGATTGTCCCTCCCTCCCTCCCTTCCTCCCTCCCTCCCTCCCTCCCTCCCTCCCTTCCTTCCTTCCTTCCTTCCTCTCTTCCTTCCTCCCTCTCTTCCTTCCTTCCTTCTTCCTTTCTCTTTCTCTTTTAATGTGGCATTTTAAAAATCTGTTTTACAAATGTGGGCTGGACTTGGAGGTAGATGCCTGTAATCCTAGCATTTGGGAGGCTGAGGCTGCGAGATCTCTGCTTCCATGCCAGGATGGGCTGTATAGTGAAGCTGTTGCCTCAACAGGAAAAAAAAATAAAGACCAACCACCCAATCAAACACCACCCCCACCCCCAAAAAATTGAGAAACAAAGCAAAGAAGACCTTGTTCCCTAATTCTGTGAATTAACATTGATGACACTTTCAGTGTTTTAAAATCTCATTCCTGATAAACTTTGGAATGTACTCGTTTGAGATGGGTTTGATGTTGCTAGAGGGTTTATTCATCTCAGAGACTGCGGTAGAGACAGATTCACTGTGGGCCATGCCTGCAAATCCCTCCCAGGGCATCTTACAGGTGTTCCACGGCATCATCCATTCTGACATTCTGGGTGAGGATTATAAGGAGGCAGTTTCAGTTTTTGTATTGAACAAGTACTCAGTTTGATTTTTTTGGGACTTTTTTTTTAATAGTTAAATTCAAGAGAGAAACTGAAAAAAGTGAAAAAAGAATCAGAGTTGAAAACAAATGACCAAGCCGTAAATCATGAATCTAAATGCTAGATCATTCTACTCCCAGAACTTTCTAGAACATGCACCAAACCCTGGATGGCCCTGGGCATAAAGGCTTTTGCTTTTATCGTATGATAAAAGCTGAATCCTTTCTGATATCTGAGCATCCGTGGTTGCCATAGTGACAACTTCAGGTGCAAAGAACAAAGGAGATGGAAAGGTAATTGTGCATGTTTTGAAGAGACTTTAAGATCAACTACAAATAATTATGATGAAAAATAAGTGCTGCTAGCTGAAACAGAGTACCTAGCATGAGCTTATTAGGATCCACACTAACTCCCTGTAGAGGTACATTTTATAAGCTTGATGACACCACGAAGCCTCTTCAAATGCACGCTTGGACTAATGCCAAAGCTGGTTTGTGTTCAGGGTATTTTCAGTTTTCTGGAAGAATACCAGGCTTCATCTCCTATATTCTGGTATATACAGAAACAAGTGTGGAAAATCACCGAGCAGCACGCAGGTACATGGCTGTTATCAAATACGCCCCTCGGGATGTTTTCAGACTTAAAACATGTACATGCAGTCAACACTTGCGTTTGAAATCTTGGTATCAAAACTGAAATGTTTAGAATGTGATGTAAATCTAGAATCTTCTCTCAGGTCTGGTCTGGCAGTGGTGTGCCAAGCGGTGGGTTACTTGTCAGAATCTGAAGAGAGCGTCCTCTCCAGCATGGGTTATGACTTCCCTATTAGGGGTTAGCGTGTTCTGGCAAGTTCATAGCCTGATCTTCCAGCCCAAGAAAATTCTGCCGTGAGTGCTGAACTGTTGAAGTAGAGAAACAGTGCCAGGCAGGCAGCGGGGTAGGTGTGTAGCTGGGAGATGGCTGGTTCTGCCGTGCAGCCATGTGCAATTTCTCACAGAACGTCACCTGACCTTTTTCATCCCGATTTTCTGACATTTCCCTTGAAGTAATGCCTTGTCGTACATTGCCAGTTCTCATAGTCACTTAAGTCGACTTCTCTGGTCTAATTTTTAGTGTCTTCCAGCACCTCCTCTCTGAGGAAATGTGTGGTATCAACATCCCCAACCCTGATCCTCTCCATTTCAATCCTGGCGAGATCGGGCTCTTGCCATTGCCACACTGTCTTGTGTTCAAGTTTCAGTGGCTTTGTTGAACGCTCCCACTTGTCCAGCAAGGCCACTCCTTTGTGCCCGGGCAGCTTTTTCCTCAGCTTTCTCTCATTCCTTGCCAAATACATAAACAAATAAGAACCTGATTAATGAAGGGGCTTTAGACATTCAAAGCTGGTCATCTGTTTCACAGTGTCGGAACCTAAGAATTTTCAGAACCACAATTAGATTCAAAGTCTTTGGCATAATAGCAAGAAAACGGAAAAATAGGAACTGTGGTGATGTGGCTGGAGGGGATGGCTCAGCAGTTAAGAGTGCTTGCTGCTTTTGCCAAGACCTGAGTTCAGTTTCTAGTATCTGTGCCACACGGTCACAACAGCCTATAGCTCCAGTACCTCTTCTGACCTCTTTAGGGACCTCCGAGTACACACACACACACTCACACACACATACACACACTCACATACACTCACACATATACACACTCACACATACACTCACACACACTCATATACACATACACTCACACACACTCACATACACTCACACTCACACAATGCACTCACACACATACACACACACACAGAGATAAATCAGTCTGATACTGTGGGTGACTTGGATATAGGATTCATGGTTTATAACCAGCAACATAAATCATGCTTAAACGATGTAATGTCCTTTAATGAACGATGAGCTGAGGACACTTGATGGGGGGCTCCTTCTGCAGCTGCTGTTGCAGGTTCTGCTTGGTCTTCTTTCTGAAGTGAATAAAATGAGTGCACAAATCCCTAACAGCGATCTACTCTTGTACACTTAGTGAGTCAGCAGAGGACTGTCATTTAATTGACACTGCCAGCAATGCTGAGAAGGCCAGTGTCCTTTTTGGATCCAGCATTGTTTCTGACTCAGGGTTTTTGTGATAAAATGAACATGGCATTGACTCTTTAATTGATTTTTAAAATTCATTACCTGCCCACGGTCCTTTCTGTTTTTCTCTCTTCATTATCTTGATGCTACTCTGTAACCCCCGCTAGCTGTTTTATGGCTTCCCTAAGAGACAGGGTCAATGTTGATGGATACTGGGTCTGGAAAGCTAGGCATAAGCCATCAATAGTGCTAAGTGGGACGATGAACTAAATATTAAGTGAGGGGACTTTCGGAGAAATGCAGGATTCTAGAAAAATGAAATGTGGATTCCTCCAGACTTAGGAGATCCACTTGGGGTAAGTTAAAGGAAAATATTTCACTTTCATCTGAAGAGGATGGTTACCTCTATCTCAGTTGCGGGTGAGGACCTGGATAGAACTGGGCAGTAAAGCCAGGGAGGAGTTGGCATCTTAGAACAGCTTGTCTTGTCCCATGGTGAGCTCTATGGAAACAGTCTCGTGTCCCTGAAATTTAGAAGTCACAATGAGGGAGGCATGCGAGGAGATGCAGGGTAATCTGGTCTGGGTGTAGAGAAGCAGCAGGTGGAGGCCGCGGACTGTAGTTCAGCTTTTCCGCTTCCCTTGTCACCGCGAGCCTCTGTGCTTTGGGCCTGGTTTCCAGCAGAGGACTTCAATTCTCATCCTGTCTTCTGTTCCTCAGTGTAACCAAATTCCCCTCCCAGCACCAGTGAGGTCTGAGGGCGCTTAGTACATCTTCTACTCCATAGATGTTTGCATTTCATGGTTGAACCAGTGTTCCATCCCCAGCCCTGGCCAAGGGCTTGCCCTCCTCTATTCTAAGAGCCATCTTCCTCTCCAAACCATTCCCTCCTGGCTGAAGGCTGATGGAGGCAATGCTTTTAGGGCAGACTGCTCCTGGCTTTCTCTGGACCTTAGATATCTTCCCCATGTGTTTTCTGACCCTGACATTGGGAAAGGGAAGGAGACAAGAATGAGCCTAATGCCTAGTGGGGGCACCTACTCATCAATGGCTTTCGCATTCTTCTCGTCCCCAGAATTGTCTGTTACATCAAGTTGATTTTAAGTTGATGAATAGAATTCTTATTTACTTCAGGCCATCTGTTGGGACACAGACAGATGAGCAAACCTTCAGAGTGTAGCCTTGGTACCTCCCAGAGAATGTGAGCAGGTTGAAGCGTTTGGTAGAATTTTATAACTGGCTCAGTATGCCTGAGTATCAAGAGTGGGAGCCGGGGAGCCAGGGAGCCAGGGATCAGACATGGTTCCCTCTGCATCCATTCATCCCTGGCATCATACTCTGTTCCTATCTGGATAGGTGGTCATTGTACCATTCTTCTACCTCAGAGTGACAGGGTCTCATTAAAACGGGGCCACTTAGAGCACAGCCATTGCAGCTGCAGTAGGAAAGAGTAGTTTGTTTTGACTTTGCTTTCACAATGATAAGAACATCCTCAGCCCACTTAGGATATTTTCGTAAGGCAACAGAGGGGCTGTGCTTTAGGTTCGTATGACTTGGGTGTGACCACAAATACGATTTCTGGACGAAAAGCTAACACTTTCCACATCCACTTTGAGAAAGGGTTAATGTGCAGTCTTGATCAGCCATTTACGCTACTTTTTGAGGAGCTACTTTTTAGGAATATTTATTATTTAGTTATCCTACATTGACAGTCAGTGTTGAAGGAAAATACCTTTCCCCACAAGCAGTTTAGAGGAAAGGGGTGAGGAGAGATGCTGGCAGGTGAAGGGCGCATTGATTGACGAACCAGGTTCTCTGGGAGCCTCTCTTTGTCCATTCTGCATTTCTTTCCTGAAGCAGGAAGCTTTTCCCCAAGAGGAGGCAGAGATGAGAGACAGACGGCAGGAGGCATGTGTGGCTCTACTTTAGTTCACTGCTGTGCTGGCCTGGGGTTCTGTGCCATGTCCACCCAACCCAGGCATTTTTGTCTGGTTTGTTCATTTGCATGTTTGCATGGTGTT
>JAQHUG010000018.1:9730005-9741984 GCA_028555095.1 Dicrostonyx torquatus | reverse complement strand
CACATGGAAATATCTCTTTGCTAATTTAAGCAGTGTAATGTGGGAGCCATTAGTAAAATTCTTGTACAATTGAAGTATCTTAAGACAACTGTAACTATCTAGTGTACATTATGGGTTCAGTATCCATTTACGGCAGTGGTTCTCAGCCTTCCTAACTCTGTGACCCTTTAATATAGTTCCTCATGTTGTGGTGACCCCCCAACCATAAAATCATTCTTTTTGCTACTTCATAACTGTAATTCTGCTACTTGTCTGAATCATAATGTCACTAACCAGTGTGCAAGATGTCTGATATGGGACCACAAAGGGGTTGCGACCCCTAAGTTGAGAACGACACTGATCTCCCCGGTGACCAGACCCTGTGCCACTTTCAGACACAGTAAGAAGTGGTCAGCTGTGGATTTGGTCACCTGATTTCCCTGTCATCAAGCTTCTCAGAGTCAAAGATCATGCCGTAGGTCAGGGCATGCTGTAGGGAGGCCGGCCAGCCTGTGTGAGAGGGGTTTGAGAAAGAGCAAGATGTGTTGAGTTCATACTTTTCATTGGCTGAGAATTCACCACGTAGTTTAGACTGGATCACCATAGAGCCCTGGGAATCTACCCCCTTCCCAGCACTGTGATTACAAGCGTGCACCTTGCTTTGCTTTTTCTGTGGTTGTAGGAATGAAACTCATGTCCTTATGTGGCAAGCAATTTCCTGAGTTATCGTCCCAGCGTCCATGGTAAACACTTTGAAGTAGTGATCCTCTCACAAAACTATCAGATCTCTTTATAAACTCTTATAAACCCTGATGAGGATTCATGCAGCTTTTGTGGGTTGTATCTTTCAGTAGTTACTATGGCAGGAATTAAAACTGAGAAATTCGGCTACTCAGAAGGCTGAGGCGAGTGCATCAGGAAATTAAGATCTTTAAAATAAATTTTTAAAAATAAAATATAGCTTATTCTGGAGCCAAAGATGAGTGTCCATGGCCCACAGACACAGATTCAGGCTATCCCAAACACTATGGCCTGATGTCGTAACAGCTTCATGAAGCATCTTCAGATACATTGGCGGGAACGTCAGGTGGGTAGGACACAGTGAAGCAGGGAAATCATGGCTGTGGATCAGATGTTCTGTGATAGCATCCTCAGCCTTTGGTGAGTCAAAGCTCAGAGATCTGATTGTCCATTCTAAATGGGTTTTACCTGCTAGTCACAAGGATGCTCGATCAAACATAGAGATGGGCAATGAATGTCAAGATTTTCTTTTTCAGGAGGGCGATCTTAAAATAGGTCCAGATAATTTGGCTCCAAACCTTAAAATAAACATTCTAATAATGTCTGGTTATGTAACTTAGTAGTAAAATACATGGCTGGCCTTTAAGATTTAGACTTCAGCAGCAAAAAAACCAAAACAATATAACACAACACAAACTTACCACACCACAACATACAACACAAAACAATCCAGGACACAGGGACTTTAACAAGATATATCTATTGATTCATTTCAAATTAACAATTACCAAGTTTACTGTAATAGAGTTTAAATGAAAAACAGCTCTTCCACGAACATAGGTACTATTTTTGTCAAGTGTCTTTGGTTCATGGCAGGAGGAAGCAGATTCTTGTGTCCATCTGCATCAGTCAACTACAATAGCCTAAGAGTATCCAGCCTCATGCACGCATGTCCTTGGGGAGAGAAATGCTTAAATGGCCTTTTGGGTGCTTGTGGGCATTCTTGGGTGCCACACCGAAGCTTGACACACAGTAGTCTTTTAAAGGTTAGCTGCAGTGTGAACCAGAAACCACATCCATGAACTTTTGTTCTATCATTTTTTTCCTATAATTAAAATCCATTATTCAGTGCTATGGTTTGAGTGGATTATTACTCATGCTTGGTTTGTACCACGGTGCACTGGTCATTTGGAAAACACTGGTTCAGTGAGTCGTGCAGACGATAACACATTCAACACGTGGTATTGAAAAACTGCACACACGTTAGTGTTTCTGTCGATAACCAGAGAAAAGACTTTTAGCTTTGAGAGAGATGTCAAACACGCATGAATATTCTAAAAATTCTTTTCTGCTTTGAATACTCAAATTTTATTATTGGGCACAAGCACTGTCAGCTGTTTTCATTGACAACCTCAATTTGTTAGAGAAAATGCCTGCCAAATACCCGTGTGGGCATGTATAGCTTGCTATTCATTTCTTTCTGTTAGTATACCGTCCATTGAACCATGTGGTTAGCTTATGTGCTTTTCCTTGGGTTGACTGTGGTGGATGCATAGCAGAACCGCTTTGCATGGGTTTTCCATTTAGGTATGCAGAGTACTAAGAGGAATGGACTGGAGGCCAATATTTAATGAAAACAATAGTTTTATTCCAAAAGTGCCAGTGCACATCAGTGAGCGCCCTGTGGGGAGCCATGGTTTGATCTCTCCTGATGCTAATGGGCCTTGTGTCCCATCACCCGCTCAAGAAACTGTTCCTACTATTATGAGCAGGGTTTGACCTAGCCGACCCCCCCCCCCAATGTGGTCCTGTGAACTCCTAGGGATCTGTGCATCACGCTAAGAAGCGAAGTTAGTGGTAATGATAGTAGTGTGAGGTGGTTGGGCTTCTGTATATGGATGACCACATCCTGATGGTGGTGGTATAGTGCTGAGCTGGAGGGCAGGGGCTCTGTGAGTGCTCATTAGCCCAGGCTTTCTCACGTCCACCATGTTCTTTTCACTGACATTACTTAATAACCGAACCTGTCTATCATCCATCACCATTCAGGTGATTTCTAGCATTTCCACTTGATATTTCTTAATAGTTCATTCTTGTTGGTGGTATTTCCCATTCATTAATGCATGGTATTTACTTTTCTACTAAAGCAGGGTGTGGGGAATTTTACTTAAAGAGATGGAGCACAAATATGTCATCCTGGGTGCTGTGCAGTCTCTGCTCAACTCTTCATCTCTGCTGCTAGGGGCAAGGGTCCACATGGTGTGGCATGTTCCAGTAGAACACGCAGGCAACCAGGCTGCAGGCTAGACTGGCCACAGGCTGCCTTCCGCTTGCTCCCGCATCTGTAGCTAATACTCAATGAGTGCTGTCTAGAGTCCTCTTGGATGGTCGCAGGAGGCAGGACACATCAGTGTCTGGTCCCATGGGTGGTTTTGTGACTTCTTGGTGGGTAGTTTTTCTTCCTTTTGCATCTGTTTGAGAAATTTTGCTTAAAATCTTAAACTCACACATTTAAACACATCTTGGCAAACTTTTTTTTTTTTTGGTGGTGAAACACCTAAAAACAAATATTTTGGATGTTATGGACCTCATCAGCGACTCTCAGTTCCTCAGCTCTATTGAGTGGCAGACACAGATGCAGATGAGCTTGACTGCTGCCTGTGTGTATCCTCAGAAATAATTATGTGCAAAAGCAGATGTAGGGCTGGACTTGACATACACGGGCTGGACTTGACATACATACGCTGTACAGACTGGGTGCCTCTGCCATAGAACACGGCCACCTCCTCTTCCATTACGCCCTCAGAAGGGCCTTGAATCAACACCGACAGGAGGTTAGTTCAGTGCTGTTGTTGCTATGGTTACTCAGCTATTACTTTGTGCCGAGTGCATGCCTGGTTTTCAGGGAGATATATTACCAGTATTCCCAGCCCATCTTCAGCACTAGTGTTCTGGCATAGGCCCTGCCCCTGTTGTAGAATCCTGTTAGCTGTCACTGATGTTTGGTGGCTTGCCGGTTGTAGGTAGGTGATGGATTCTTTTTTGTTTATGTGTTTCAGCTTCATGTGGATTGGTCCCTGAGTCTAGAGGTAGGATTTTTTAATTGTTCTGTTTTTCCTAGTAGTTGGGGATAGGCCATTATCTGGGCACAGAACTGCTCCTTGCACAGGACTTTGTTCTTTCTTCTCCACCCCCAGTGACCCTTCACTAGTGTCCCAAGGGTGGCAGGCATTGCTGTCCTACCCTAAGTGCAGAGGGTTCCTGAAGCAGGGCCTCCCTCTCTTCTGGATTATATCATTATAGGGCCTTTTCTGTCCTCTGGGAGCACCCAGGGAGGCATGTGGGGGAGAGCCTGGGCTAAGCCATGTGGGAGATTACCCAGCTCAAGGTGTGTTTTCTCCTTGTTTCCCCCGATTCTGTGAGCTCACCTCGTACTTGCCTATAGCTCATGGAAACTCCTGGCAGAAAGCCTCTGATGGTCCTATCTTGCCATCCTCTTGGGCCTGTCTCTAGGAAACTAGACTCTAGTCATGTATCTTCAGGCCTGGATCTATCTTTACTTGTGATAGCAGCTCTCTGATGAGTTTAAATTAAAATTTGTGAATTTTTCTGGCTGCTTAGAGTAGGCAGGGACTCTTGAGTTTTGTAGCCCTCATTTGGAGGATATAGTGGTGGTGGCAAGCTTGGAGTGGCCAATTTGGTCTACTGACGGGTTGAGTGCCTCCATGCTGGTCCCTATCAAGGTGGCTCAGTCTCCCTTGAAGAACAACACTCGGGACTCTAGAACTCAGATAGATGGTTGTGATCTTTTAGGCTTTGTATACCTCAGTCTGATGTCTAGGTTCATGCAGACTCATGCTGACTTTGCCTGGCTGGGAGAGGTGCTGACCTCTCGGTGCTGACGCCCGGATTTTGGCAGATCATCTTGGATATCTTCTGTGGACCATGTCTCAGGTTTCTGCCACAGCTGAGTAATCCAGTCCTGAGGACTTCTTGCTTATAGACGGAGTAGGAAGTATTAGCTGCTAACATGACTGGTTTCTATTTCAGGGAGACCATTCACGAATGTCTTTTAAGAAAAGGTTTCCCTTAAGACACCACAGAAAGAGAAAAGGTATGTGACGTGGATGCTGAAGACGTACAAGTGTGTATTCCGTGTGAAAGCCGTGTAAAAACTCAGCTGCTGCACGAGAACGTGTGTAAGAGCCCACTGCGAACAGCTAGCGTGCAACAGGCTAAGCTTGTCTCTTGAAGAATGACTTAGAATATGCAGAGAGCACACCGTAGGGAAAAGATCTAACTTTCCTTTTCCCTCTCTACCATACAACCACCTCAATAGCATCACTAAATTATACATCCCTTTCCTAATTTTTCATAATTTCATTGCTTAACATTTTTGTCTTTTGCATTTGTAGTTTATTTGTTGGTGTTTTGAGATAGGGTCTAACATAACTTACTGTGGTCCTGAGCCTCCAATCCTGTTGCCTCCAACTTCCAAGCGCTGGGATCACCATGCAGCTTTGCGTCGTTGGAAGCCAGTTTCCTAGAAACATCCATCGCCTGACTTCCTGGTGCACCCCAATAGCTACTAAGGGTAGAAAAATTATGTATGGCAGAATTAAATGATATTGTGCTTGGAGTAATGTTTGGGGGACTGTATAAACTCTTTAGAGGCTTTCGATAGCTTGCAGATAAAGAAACTGAGGCAAAGAATGAGACACTCAGCCCAAGGCCATTTCCTGCGACACTGGACTGGAAGGTAGAGCTCACTCGCAGAACCAGCTAAGATGCCAAATTCCTGCCGAGGGTAGGGATAGGAATCTCAGCAGCCCGGTGTGTATGTGGTGGCCAAGCTCTCTATCCACAGCATCTACGCTTTCTGAATGCAAGCAATTTCCTCAAACCAAGCACCTGCTAGTCCCTCTTTTCAAAAATATAGGGCTCAGCGATGAATAGCCCAGGAGGCAACAGTACTCTGTGAGACTGCCTAGCCGGGGGTCACTGGACACCCTGGGGTACCATCCCCCTGTTTTGTCTCCCTTTCTCTCCCCACTTATTTAGTAGATGGCCTCTGGTGTGAGGATGGAGGGAAGACACAGGTCTGTCACCGAGGGAGGGAGGTGGAGGTTCTGCGGAGCGTAGGTGTGGGTGAGCCGCACTCACAGGCTTGTGGACAGCTGCTGTCTGATGCGCAGCCAGTGGTGTTGGCTTGACTCCCCTTAACATCACTGTGGTCAGAGTTAGACAGGGCCAGCACTGTGGGGAGCCTTGAAGGAAAGAGGTGGTAAGGAGCAGCAACAAACTCACCTGTGGAGGTGGGAGCTCTTGCATCTTGTAGGGTACAAGAGGCAACATGGCAGCATCTGGGCCAAGAGAGAAGGGAGAGGTGAGGTGTGCGGGGAGGAGGGAATGGAGGGAGGCGGGGTGGGGGACGACGATGACACAGGCTTCCTGGAGCATTGTGCTGCTCTTAATGCTAGCATTTCATTATAATTGTTGACATTATGTTGGCCATGTGTAGAATTTGCAGTGGATCCCGAGTCATCTTTGGCTTTCTACTCTGCCTGGGAATGCCAGAGACAAATGCAGATGAGATTACCAGAGAACCTTTTTTCTGTTTTTAAGAAAAGAGGTTCACAAAGTGGACCCCCCAGATATTGAGACATGAAGGTGGTCTTTGCACCCGGTTGGAAGAGAAGTGCGACCTCTTGGTCTCCAGAAACGAGCACACTTGTCCCTTCGAGTAAGTCCTTGATGGAGGCATCCTGTTGGTTTGCAACTGGGTCCGGCCTGTTTTCTCTTTCTTTTCCATGATCCGAGTTTCAGGTGAGAAACACTTCCAGGTGCCTCTGCATCAAAAATAAAGGTGTTTGAGCAAAGTCTTTCCTGTAGCCTTCCCTTCCACACCTGTACCACCCTTTTCCAGTTATTGTAGCACCCACGATGTCCTATATACATTTATTGAGACTTAGATTAGTAAGTCATGCATTAAATCATCGGTTATAATAATTTGAAAATCGGTACAGATTCTAAGATGCCTTTGTGTCAGCCTTGCTGAGGACTCTTCTCACTCTACTGAGGAGAGATTTTTTTCTCGTGTGGATTCCATAGTCAGGGCATTCCTGTGCTGGCACGCTGGTGGGCTTGTGTCCCCCAGGATTGCCTCTTTGAATACAAGCTTTTGTGGGTAGTTCCATACTGTCCGCCAGAGCAGCTGTTGGCCAGGTGCTATGAGCTCTTATGCCTGAGGGCGCCACAAATATCCCTGAACTTCAATTTCAGTCTCCAAGCTCCGGAGTGGTTATTCACTCAGGCACATTAGGCAGGCCTGTCACAGGTCGTCAGCTACACCGAGGCCACCAGAAATTAAGATTTATTTGGGAGTAGGGAATCAACTTTTTAACACTTGACCTAAAAAAAACTCTGCAGCTGTTAGTGGTCCATCCATCCTCTTAGATGTGGTCCTGGGAAGGATGTGTGTCTCCCTGTTCTAACATGTTTACCAAGCACCATGGCACCTTTCATTTTGTGAGATCCGCAAGTTCCATTTTCTCCAGGAGAATGAGGCAGTTTCAAGACTCGAAGTCTAATTCAAGACAGTAATAAGTTTTCCTTAGCTTCCTGGGGATAATTTTTGGCTGTATTTATCATGGTTATTTCTGTTTGATTTGGGGAATTAGGTAGTAGAAGGATAGACATGCAGCAGAAACAAATGAGACAGACAAAAGGCCATGTGTTTCCCCATTGAGACCTTCAGTTGGCTTGGCATTTCTTCTAAGAGCGCTCGGGTCTAGGACCAGGACACTGCATGGCGTGGTGCTTGCTTGGACAGCCCCCTTCCTCTGCAGGGTAGATGCATGCACATTTTCTCACTGTCTAGTTCTTTTCTGTACCGAAAATTTAGACTCTCCCGGCAGAGTCTCTTCAGGCCACATCTCCATCCCCTTGTTTTGGGTTCCTGTGATTGAGTTACAGACATGGTTAATAAATGAATTTGTAAACAATCATAGATCAGCTTTGTTTTTTGAGGACTTGTTAGGATTGCCCTCAAAAGAACTACAAGCATTGGTTACAGGTGGGGTCCAGGAGTCTAGGTGGCCTTGTGAAGCAGGGTAGGGCATGTATCATGCCCAGCTTGCCTCTCTGGTGGGCAGTGTCAGTTCTCAGTGTTTCCTCTGAGGTGTTTGTTTGGACAGACTCCTTTAGCTTGTAGTGACAGCTTGTTCCATGTGAAATGAATTGAATCCTAATAACATTCCAGTTTCTTCTGTCTTGGGGTAAAGCCACGTTGACTCACCTCTCTGAGTCAGGTGCTCACTTCCTATCCCTGTGTTTTTATTTATCATTAGAGTGACCCTAAGTGGAATGTTGGATTGCTGGGTTTCAAGAACCTCCAGCCCCTAACCTACCACAAGAGAATCTCTCTGAGCCATTTCTTCTTCTTCTTCTTCTTCTTCTTCTTCTTCTTCTTCTTCTTCTTCTTCTTCTTCTTCTTCTTCTTCTTCTTCTTCTTCCTCTTCCTCCTCCTCTTCTTCTTTTTTTTTTTTTTGGTTTTTCGAGACAGGGTTGCTCTGTAGCTTTGGAGCCTGTCCTGGAACTAGCTCTTGTAGACGAGGCTGGCCTCGAACTCACAGAGATCTGCCTGCCTCTGCCTCCCGAGTGCTGGGATTAAAGGCGTGCGCCACCACCGCCCGGCTCTGAGCCATTTCTTTTCCGATCAGGTAGCCAGAGGGCAAAACTGCTGCTTTCAGGAGCTTCAAACAGGTGTTTACAGATGAGGGTAAAAATAAGCCCACATCCTGACTTCCTCTGAAGCCCCGTGGTTTTGCAATTTAGTTGCAGGGAGAGGTAATTTCTGAAGAGAAGCTGCCTGCGAGAGCAGCTGGGTTTGGAGGCTGCAAGGCAAGTACCACACAGGCTTGTTAGGCCAGCTGGCACCAGTACCACCTAGGCTACCCAGTGGCAGCACCACCTTGGCTTATGAGGCCGTATTGGTTCAGTGAAATGGTGCTAAACACGTAAAAGGGGTTTCACTGAAAACACACTCCGCAGTAGCCAAGGACACTGGAAATGGATACTTGTCCCATTTTCTGGGGACTTTGTCCCTGGCTGATGTGCCTAAATGTCCATCAGCTTGTATAAATGGCTTTTGTGGTTTCACAGGTGTTTGGTAGGCAGAAATTTATCCATTTGGTCTTATTTTGACCCTATAAAACCTGAGCACTTTTAGTGGAGGGACTCATGATAAAAATTATCTTTTTTTTTTTTTTTTTTTTTTTTTAGCAAATCTCTTCAGTGAGATGTTCTGTGATCTCTTACTTAGGTGTAAAACGATGCGTAGGACCGCATCATGGTGCAAAGGAGAGCAAGTCCTGAGCCTGCATCCCAAAGACCTGATAGTAGCCCTGGACCTGCTGTCGAGGGACAGTGTCAACACAGGCCAGTTGCAGGGGCCCCATGTCTTCATTGGTAAGATGAGGCCAAGAACTTAGGTGTTCCTTGTGTTGAGCTCTGCAAGCTCCTTTTCCTTCCCCAGGAGGAAGAGGAGGTGATCTCAAGTCCCGGAAGTCTTATCCAGAGTAGTAATAGGTTTTCTGTAGCTCCCTGGGAATAATGTTTGGTTGCATTATATAGTGTTGGCAGAGGTTGTTCTGAAAGTTTGAATTTGGGGGGACCCATGGTTACTTTTCTCAGAGCCACATAAATCAGAGGAATCTGTGAAAGTCAGATTGCGTGGTCAGCAACTCCAGATGCTGCCTGTGCTCAGCCTTGGCATTGCTGTTGCGTAGAGGTCATGCTGGGGTCTCCAGTCATGGCCAAGGACTCAGGATATGTTCTGGATTCGTGGTGTGGAGCTGACTTTGAACCCCTGAAGGTTTGAGTTTGGGTCTAGAGACCGCTGATGGGAAGAACAAGAGACAAGTGACTTTAGAGAAAAGAGTTCCTGTCATTTACCTTCCTTGTAGATATTTTCTCTCCCACCGAGCGGTTTCTTTTCTGAGACTCCCAGCTCTGTTTCTGGTAGCAGACTAATTCATTTCCTGTATGGCATTTGGTGTTTAGGCGGCCCCGTTCCGGTCTCCCTGAGTAATCTTCAATATGCGTGTGTTTTGTAAATTGTTTCACAGCGTGACTAACACAGGTGGGGCTTTTATGGCAATCTCCTCCATGTGCTGGGGCTTATGGAGGGCCCCCCCTGCCTTTCTGATAGTCACGGACAGTGGAGTACAGACTTCCTCTGGTTTGTAGCTAGTTTCCCTCAAATGGACCCAGGCAGGCTGTCACTGAATATGCTAAAATCTGTAAGAGGAGGTTAATATATAATGACTTAACATTCTTAAGCTTGGGAATTGCCAGCTGGAGAGATGGCTTAAGAGGTGGAGAGCACTGGCTGTTCTTCGAGAGGACCAGGATTCTAATCCCAGCACTCATGTGGTGGCTCACAACCACCTATGATACTTGTCTCGGGGGTCCAATGCCCTCTTCTGGCCTTTGTGGGCTAGAGGCACATGTTGTACATAGACATATACATGCAAGTAAAGCACCTATGTACATAAAAGTTAAATTAAAAAATGCTTGAGCATTGAAAGAGGAAAGTGGAGAGTTAGTGTAAGCGCTCAGACCCCAGATGTTCCTGACTAGTTTAAACAAGCCGTGTGCAATGGGAATCCCGGTGGACAGTTCTTTTAGGTACCAGCCTCCCTCCTTCATCACCAAGTACCAGAAACAAACCACTCCTCCTCCCTGGCACCCCCCTAAAGACGTGCATATGTGAGGGCGGGGAGTCCTTCTCCACTCCTTTCTGTCTCCTTTTGGACCTCATGAATCTGTTGGCTTTAGCAAGACCCCCTTTATACTGGGGTGGCATTAGTTGAGGGTCTTTTTAGTTTCAGCTGACCCTGTACAACTGTATTTGACTGGTCCTCTTGGAGGGTTGATGGTTACTGTGTGCCTGTCAAACACTGAAGTAGAAACTCTGGCCAGTGCTGAATTGTGCAAGAGTGCACTCTTATCCCCCTACTCGTGCTCTTTGCTCGAGTTTCCTAGCAGCCAATTTCACAGAAACAACACTTAGAGCACAATAAATTGTCATTTATTTCAAATGCAGACTCTGTCATGTTTTTTATCACTTGAATGGAGGACGGACCAGTGACATTCAGATTAGGAAGGGACATCAAGATCACAGAGTCAGGCTCTCCAATTCCTTTATATTTCTCTCCTAGTGGGAAGTACTTCCTTAGGCCATCCCTGAGACAGTCTCTGTGCTGGCAGAGAGCTTCGCACGCTCT
This sequence comes from Dicrostonyx torquatus, assembly GCA_028555095.1. Classification (NCBI taxonomy): domain Eukaryota; kingdom Metazoa; phylum Chordata; class Mammalia; order Rodentia; family Cricetidae; genus Dicrostonyx; species Dicrostonyx torquatus. The sequence continues at coordinate 9,730,975 of JAQHUG010000018.1, read as the reverse complement.
GCGGTTCTTACAACAGCGTACTAAAGCCCCTCAAGGCCACACACAGCGAGGCTGATCCCTGGTCTGAGCTTCACATTCAAACCCTCTAGTTCTATTCAGCTCACATTTCTCTCATGCCCCGGTTTCCAGTCACTGTCCTCAGCTGTGCCTGCAGCTTCGGCGTCTGCATTATCTGCATGCTGCTGGGTCCGTGACCCTGCATCTGTGTGCAGAGATCAGCATGGAGCCATCCAGGTCTTTCTCCCAGAGTTGCCTGCAGTAAGTGGTGTGCACCTCCCTATGCTGAGTTTCTCAGAGGGAAGCCAAGATGGCTTGGGTGTTTGATGTGTTTATATGGTTTTTGTGACAAGTGAGAGCAAACTTAATAACCATCTTGTGATTGTGTGGGTCAGACGTTTGACATGGTCTCATGGGCATGGACAGCCCATGTTCCTGTCCTGGGGCTCCAGGGAAAATCTGTTTTCATGCCGTTTCTAGCTCCCAAGAGTGTCCACTTTTTTCCCTCCCTTTTCAGATCTGGTTGCCTTTCTCCAGTCCTTTCTTTGTGTTCACATTTTCTCTGATTCTTTTCTTCTGCTGCCTTCTACTCCAAGGGACTTTGTGGTTGTGCCGAGCCCACCTGGATATCCTGGGGAGCATCTCCTGTCTGTCGCTGTCTCAATCCTCTATGCAGCCCTAATGTGCCTTTACCACATGAGCTAATACACCCATGGGTTCTGGGACTAGGGTGTGGAAGCTTTCAGGTCCCACGATTTTCAGTACCATGCTCAACAAGTCCTGTGTGTACTAAGCAGAGTTCTTTTTTTTTTTTTTTTTTTTTTTGGATTTTCGAGACAGGGTTTCTCTGCAGCTTTGGAGCCAATCCTGGAACTAGCTCTTGTAGACCAGGCTGGTCTCGAACTCACAGAGATCTGCCTGCCTCTGCCTCCCGAGTGCTGGGATTAAAGGTGTGCGCCACCACCGCCTGGCC
>JAQHUG010000018.1:9718259-9729155 GCA_028555095.1 Dicrostonyx torquatus | reverse complement strand
ATCCCTGTGGACACCTGGGATCCCCTCTAGAGACAAGTCTCTTGCCAATCCTAAAATGACTCCCTTAATGTAGATACCTTATTCCCTTCTCCAATATCCACCCTTCCTCCATCTCCACCCTCCCACTCCCCCAAGCTCTCCCCAGTTCCTCCCTTCTCTCCCCCCACTCCCTTTTGCCCACCCCCACCCCTACCTCCACTTCCATCCCCACTCCCATGCTTCCAACTTTTGCTTCCTTTTTAGTTTTTACGAGAGTCTGTCCCTGAGTCTGGAGCTGATTGGTTTAGCCTGACCGATTCCAGGCACCTTCCTGTTTCTGACTTCTCAAGGTTAACGGCTGGGTGCTGCTAGGTTGGCGCTGAGGATCTGAACTTGTGAACTTGTGCTTATGAGGCTGAAGCCTTTCTAGCCTGCCTGCTTCCCCTTGGCAATCAGACACTTCAGAAATGTGCACAGAGGGTTTGTTGTAGCCCCCCCCCTTTAACTGTGCCCAGCACTGATGCCTGAAACTCAGGGAACTGTGTCTAGAATGTGGAGATCAGCCAGAAAATCATTCGCTCAAACTTTTTATACTAAATTCAGGAAACTGAGGCTGGCATACCTCTTAACTCCCTGTTTTTTTTATTTTTTCTGATAAAGTTCACAAATTGAGTCTATTACATGAGGGAGTATTTGGCTGAGATAAAGGATGGTAGAGACGCTAACAGCGGTAAATAACGTGGGCAGAGTGGAAGGTCGTAAAATGTGCAGCAGGACCCCATTGAGGAAGGGGGTGGGAGGAGGTGGGACCGGCTGCACATGGTGAGGGGCGCACTGTGTCAAGGGTTATAGTCACTTTCTGAGGGCGACAGCCATCTTGGCAGTTATTGGGTTTGCGTCAGTGTAGAGAGGTGGGTGACTTTCCCAAAGCCACAAGAACCAAAGATGTTTTCTTCCCATAAGTCCATGAGTTTCTCTCGCAGGGCAGAGGAAGTACTTCTCCATGTGCTGTTGGTAGACTGTGGTGGCCGGCCACTCCGAGTGTGTGGCATCATTGAGGTGGATTCATTGTCCTGAGAAATGCAAACCTTGACTTTGTTTGCTCTGAACATTCCCAGTGGAATCGGACCCCACATGTCTCTCTCTCTCTCTCAATTATAAAGTCTGTTATCCTATTGCTGAGAGGATTTAAGGTAGCTGACAATGAAAAGAGAGATGAAAGAAAACTGGAACCCTTTAAAGGGAGAATAAAAAATAGAACACAAAGCTTCACACGAGAGTCAGGAGGGACCTTGTGCTGAGAGAGCATCTGTGCAGGCCCAGAGGCCTTTGCTAAAGAAGTTGACATGTTTGGGTTTTCCAGGCCTTTCTCTGCTTCTCGCTTCTCTTTAAGCTTGATAGTTTCTGAACACAGGTTGACTGCCCTTATCCCAAATTCCAAAATCCAAAGTGCTTCAAAAATCTGTAAGTTCTGGACTCCAGTCTGAGGTCATGTCTGACATCCTATAGGGACAGTCAGGACTGAGGTGTAAAATGACCCTCAATAAATGGATCTTGTATCTAGACAATGTGTGGAGCTTGCCAGAGAGCCACCGCTGATTGGGAATGCTTTCTTGACACTGACAATAGATTTACTGAATCCAAAGTATTTTCTGATTTAACTGTATCACTTGGGAAATGCCTTTGCTGAAATATGTAAGAGCCATTTTAGCCACAGAACATGAGTTACCTAGTTAACACAGAACATCAGTTACCTAGTTAACACAGAGCATCAGTTACCTAGTTACCAGCCCAGACAGTCAGGAGGGAAGTGCGCTCCAGCTTTGGGCTTCTAGCTTTCCACATGCGAATCACATCTTAAATCAAAGAGTGGATTTCTTTTCACAGATCACAAGCTAACACGAGTCATTAGCTGCAGCAGGTTCCGTGTTCTGGCAGCCACAAAGCAAGGCTTGTTGTGTTTAAAACCGGTTCTCCAGTATCCCAGGCTGCCCTCAAACTTGTCATGTGACCCAAGATGGCTTTGAACTCTGACCATCCGGCCTCCATCTCTCCTGTGCTGGGATTATAGGCATGTGCCATCACGCTAAGATTGTGTCAAGCTGGGGAAGGACCCCAGTTCTTTGCACATGGTGAGCACGCTCTCTACTGACTGAGCTGTCCCTTAGCTCCATGGGGCTTATGGCTAGGAAGGCAGCAGCCGGATTTCTCTGGGGACGGAGGTTTTGCTGGATGTCCTGGCAGGTGATTCATGGTGACTTTTGAAATCTCACAGCTGTAACAAAAACCAGCCTCATCTTTAGACTCTTGGTTCCTGAATTTGCTTCTCTGCTTCGGTTTCAGATTCCACAGCTGCTGCTCTTGGCAGTGCGATCTGGGCAGCCCTTCCCGTCAAGGCCTGCACATCTCTTCCTTCAGTGGCAGTAAACGCCAAAGCTACTTAGGCCCGTTTTGTTTTTCATCCCAGGTGCCAGGTGTCAGGTCTCAGACCAGCACTGGCCTAATTCTGCTGACCCTTGTCCCTGAATTCAACAGAACTGAAATGCTTATTAACAACAGTGTCTCCCTGTTAGCAGTGCTGATGTGGTGTTGAAACATGGGGGCACTTGAATACAGCGAATATCTTCAGCTAACAGGCGGGGACAGAGCCTTTTGCAAACTTCACAATGTACTTAGACTGAAAACAGGCTCATTGGAATGCTTGCCTGTGGCAGGTCTGCAGAGAAGTCGTTCTGAATTTATGTCATCCCCGTGTGCATGAGTGTGTTTCCCTAGGAGAGCTGGTATCTGGTATTTGGCTTGTTTTAGTATTCTTCATTTTAGTGCAAACATTCATTTATTGTTACCTGTGATCCAGGATGTCCAGAGCAGTTTCACATGTTCTCAGAGTCCTGCTGGATAGGATCTGCTACCTGTGGTGTAAAGTACAACACAGGACTTGCTACCCTCAGCCATTTGGGGAGCCTACCGTGAAGCTGGAGGAAGGAGCAAGGCAAATAAACTCAAGCAAAATATGCTTGTCTCTTTGGGAACACAACCGTGCAGATCAACATCCAAACAGTTGCCCTGTAATTCCAAAGAGTGATTAATATCATCATTCATTTCTACACAACAAAAGCGTGGTTGTATTTTCAGTAGGGTCACTTTTTTATTGGCCTGAAATTCTCTCCAGGCTATTCCAGAAGGCTGCATTCCACCGGCCCTCTTGGCCACAGTGTCCCACTGAAGCTCGCGGTGAATCCTCTGCTCGGCTCGCTAACCTCTCTGCTCCTTTTTCATTTCAGCATTTCTCAAGAACTTCCGCAAGAATAAAGAAGTGGTTCCGACTCCTGGTAAGAGAATGCGCTGTAGGTGATCGATCATTTGCACGGCTGTTGCACATGACACATGTGCGGGGGAATATCTGGGGACCTTCTGAGAGTCCACCCCAGTGGGAATGACTATAGTGAGATTGCTTTATTCCTTGCCACTTCTGGGTTTCCCTCATGACTGCCTCCCATGAGGGTTTTTTTTTTCCCAGCTTCAGATGCACAGGGCTCCCCTTGCTGTACATGCAGCTTGCCAAGCTGTTCTCTGGACGGTGGTCATTAGGTCATTTGACAAATGCCACCTACCAGTCAGTTCAGTTTAGGTTGGCATACTTTGCGCATTTATTTGGACATTTTGCTGCATTTGCCCTGACAGTATTTTAAAGAAAATGTTAGAGAAAAATCTACTGAGGGTGGGTGCTGAGCTTAGGATATAGGCGGGAAACCTCAGATGAGTCCGTGCCCCTGGTGCACTGCAGGTCATGGCTTTGGCCACAGTTAGAAACTGCTTAGACTATGGGCTGAGTCATGAAAGGAAATAGCATAGAACACATAGGCAGTGCCTAGAGCAGCTCACTGATGGTTGAGTTGGGAAGTCAAGATGAGTGCCAGGACCTTGAAAGTGCTCTTCAATAAATCTTCACATAGCACGGATATTATGCCAAACTAATATTTTGCATCTTTATTTTGCTATATTAATTGCTTTATCCATATAAACACATTTTAATGTCTTCATTGTGTTTTGATTTTGCTCATTCTAATGTCTTGTGTCTTTGGAAACGGTCTATGTGAATGGGATGAGGGGACTTCTGATTCAGTCATGATTTATTCCTTTATGTTTTAATTTATCGAATAGTCTGAGTTTCTTCCATATGCCAGTGGGGTGTTTAAGGAAAAACATGAGTAAGATACAGCTCTTGTCTCAGTTGCTCACTGCCTGGGGTCCACCACAACCTTTATGTGGAGTCCCAGCTGCGTTCACTAGGGACCAGTGAGGAGCCAGGGGTCAGGCACAACTTCTACCCTAGGTCTGACTTCCACCTGGTGATAGTTTTAGATGACATAAGACAGTCTTTGTTAAAAAAAAAAAAAGACAGTCTTTGTTTTCTTCCAGACTTCTGGTTCTTGGGCTTATTTTCACTATTTATGCTTTTATAACAATGTATTATGTATGCACATATATGTATTAATCGGTCTTGTGTGATGTAAGCATTGATATTTTTCTACTCAGCGAGCTTCAGCCATTTGTCACCATATGTCTACAGTTCCTGTAGACGTGTGCTTTCTTCTCTGTTTTCTAAGAGAGAATTAACTGAGGAAGAAAAGGAAGTGGGCCTTGCCTAGGGCTGTTTTCAATGCAGGATTCCCATGCCTTCATTGCCCTTTAACACAAAGCTCATTACAAGTTGCCCATTGTGAACTGAGATGTGTGTTGACTGTCATATGTGAACACGACACAGTCCAGGGTTCTGAGCAAGCTCGTGTGTGTCAGAGTGGAACTCGGGTGTAGAAGGTTGCTTGTGCTAAGTGGGAATGTGGAGAAATTGGGGGGATGCCTGAAAACAGAGCACAGTCAGAATGCTGGACGGCCAGAGCCTGCCAGGGCTCAAGCCTGGTATAAAGGAGAACTGTGAGTAGTCAGCCGGGAGTTGCCAGGCAGATGCTGTGGAGAAGGGGCTGTGGGCAGAGGGATCAGAGGATTAAGGTTCATTGCAAAAGCTACAGCAGATTTTGAAAGGTGTGCCTCATGGGGATGGATGGAGTCAAAGGATGGTGTATGAGGAAGGAAAGGAACATAAAGGAGGTAAAGCAGGGCTTGGCTCTTGGGTCATTTGTGCTGGTGATGGAGGAACGCTGAATTGCACTAAGGAATAGCAACCCCTACTCCCAATGTCCCAATGACTCTACATGCCAGAGCTTGCTTGCTTTTTTCTTTCTTTCTTTCTTTCTTTCTTTCTTTCTTTCTTTCTTTCTTTCTTTCTTTTTTTCTTCCTTCCTTCCTTCCTTTCCTTGCTTGCTTTTCGGTTTTTCAAGACAGGGTTTCTCTGTAGCTTTGGATCCTGTACTGGAACTAGCTCTTGTAGATCCGGCTGGCCTCAAACTCACAGAGATCCACGAGCCTCTGCCTCCCAATTGCTGGGGTTAAAGGCGTGTGCCATCACCACCTGGCAACAGAACTTTCTTTAGTGACCACAGAAAGCCCACTGTAGGTAGCAGCTCTATTAAGCTTCTCTCCTTTCCTGGTACGTGACCGAGGTATCCTTGGTGTTATGATGTCATCCACCAGCACCTGGGCCTCCAAATATGATGTCAAACAGAGACAGATAGAAGTTGCATCAAGTACTAACCCTCAGTCCAGAAGGGATGAGGCGTGGCTTGCATTCATGGCTTGCATTTCTTTGGTTGGAACTACTTCTCTGGCCCACTAAAATGTCAGTGGATGGAGATGAAGATTTGGTGGCCCTCTGATCATGCCTGCCAGGCCCTCATTTGCTATAAAATCTTTTGTCTGGTAGATAATGCTAAACCAGGGAGAGAGTTGACCAAACTTTTGTGTTACTCAAGAGCAAAGGGAATACCGGAAGGCAACAGAGTATTAGGGTGTAACTCTTGTATTCTGTCAGATGGAGATAGCTGGGCCAAGGCAATGAAGCCACACAGGAGCTAACAGGTTTCTGGAAATAGACCAGATGGTTCAAACTTGGCATAATGGAAATGAGGGGGCAGGATGAAACTAGAGTTGAGGTTTTTTATTTGGGATTTGTAAGTTGCTTCTGAAGGTGAGGGGAACACTAGATCTTGATGGGAAGGTGGTTAGGTGAGCATGGTGAATCTTATGCATGTCAGTTGGGCTACCCAGCATCCCCCACATTCTATGCGGCTCGTCTTGGTCTTGATTTCCTCAGCTCCATTGTACTTTTTTCTTGTAGAAATGTGGTTTACTTATCCCTGGCGTGTATGGTTTGTCAGGAAGAGCTGGTATGGTCAGGTTCCTTCCCTGTGCTGTACAGGCTGTCTTGTTTGTGCTAAACACAGGCTCCAGCTTTCCTTTTCATTTAATAAAAGTGCCTTCCCTGTCTCAGTAACACATAGAAAAAGCAAGTCTTCCCATAGCTGTTCAGTTTTCAATGATCAACAGATTATATCTGTGTAATCAATATCTGGTGACATGCCCTTTGTTCCCTCTTCTCAGGCATCTCTTCTCTCCTTTCTATACTTGTTTGAGATTGTGTTTTTACACAAGAACAAATATGTTGATGCAATCAAAAGAACATTTCAGGTTTAATGCCCTGTGTGAAAATTACTTTCACTGTCATTACTAAATCCTTGATATTATGATAGGAACAATTGTCTGTAATTTCAGTTGGTTCAAATGGCTACTATGTTTATTGGTGATTTTGTCTTATTTTGTTTACTGAAAAAAAGAAAAAGAACAACATGACATTCTAGAAGAAAAACACATACCTGCACTGCTAGAAACTCAAATAGAAGCAGAAGTTCAAAGAGAGCCACCAACGAGACATGAATCACAAGAAGAGTCATCATTGGCACAAAACCCAACGCTTGAGCAACCAAATTCCTCTATACAGTCATCCTTGGGACCACCCTCCCTAGAACAACAACTTGAACAACAAGAGGTATATAGACAGTTATTCTTGAGACCTCCATCCCCAGAGCAACAAATTGAACAACAAGAAGTATCTAGACAGTTATCCTTGAGACCACCATCCCCAGAGCAAAAACTTGAACAAGAGGTATCTGGACAGTTATCCTTGGGACCACCATCCCCACAGCAACAAGTTGAACAAGAGATATCTGGACAGTCATCCTTGGGACCACCATTCCCAGAGCAACAATTTGAACAACAAGAGGTATCTGGACAGTTATCTCTGGGACCACCATCCCCACAGCAACAAGTTGAACAACAAGAGGTATGTGGACAGTTATCTTTGGGACTATCACCCCTAGAGCAAAAACTTGAACAACAAGAAGTATCTGGACAGTCATCCTTGGGACCATCATCCCCAGAACAACAACTTCAACAACAAGAGCCTTCTAAAGAGTCACCTTTGGGACAACTTTTAGAGCAACGACCTGCCCAATGAGAATCTCCTAAATAGACATCTTTGGGACCACCATTCCAAGACTGTCCATCCAAACAATGGGAATTCTGTTGAGATAACAGTCTCAGAAACAGATGACTCTGGGACAACACATGAGACAAATACCATGATAATAAAATATCAGCCACATTGTGAAGAGCGACAGTCAGAAACTGGACAGGACCACAGGGAAATGAAAATAAAATTAAACAGTTTATTTTCATATTATGCTGAGGTATGCCAGTAGGGTATTACAGTTACGAACATCATATTTTGAAGGCCAGACTTAAAGTTTAAAGGATGAAAAAGAATAAATTAATCTGGAATCCCTTTCTCTGTTTTCTGATTAGAAGGATGGAAGGGGACGCTTATCTAGACTTAGTGTATCTAGCTGCCTGGAGCAGACCATTCCTTTCTAGCAGTATCATCCCACACTATGTATCTCAGAAGTATTCACCAGCTTGAGACTAGACCACATAATACACAGCTATCCAGAGTTAATTCTTCCTACTTAAAGCATCTTCAAATACACATATGCATTTATACATACAAATACATCATATATGCATATATGTCCTATAAATATAAGTAGTAGATAGTTGAATTGTAATAGTTATAAAAACCTAAAGCATCTTCAAATACTTACACATATGCATTTATACATACAAGTACAAAACATTACACATGCATATATGTCCTAGGAGTATTTGGTTGAATATGTTGGTCAGAAGAAAGGACTCTCAAGTCAGCCCATTCTTGTTTGGCTTCTGCGCTCATTACATGTTTGAACTAGCTTGTGCCTCACTTCATCCAAAACGGGGGCTAATGATATACCTGACTTGTAGACTGTTGGGATAATAGACTTACCAGAAAGCACTTAGTTCCAGACTCGTGGAAGACACAAAACAAGTGAGCTGTTGCCATCATTTCTCTTTGATGGTTGTCCTTTTTGTTAGTTGGCTAGAGAAAACAAATAGATTATTTTATCTAGATGCTAAGGCAGTTACTGCATTTGGCTCCTCTGGTAAACTGAGTTTTTTTTTTTTAAACTGTAAAATAAATATAGAACCGTCACAGCTTTTAAGTGAGATCTTTAGAAAAATTACACTTATTTACGTGCACGTGGAGGTGAGAGGCCAGCTTGCAGGAGTCAGGTTTCCCCTTTCACTGAGCCATCCTGCTGACCCTGAAACCCAGCCTTGAGGACTGAAATCCTCCTTAAGAATAATTAGTTCTTCATCGGTGTTAGTTTCACTGCAGAGTATTGCCACACTGTGTTCAGTTGCCTGGTGTGGGGCTCCAAGGAAGCATCCGGTACACCTTTAAGGGGATATTACTAACTAAGTAGACACCACCTCTATCCTATGCTGCCTGGTGTTGGCTAACCAGTTCAGGTTCCAGTAGAGAGTTGAGCTAGCTCCTTTTTGGATGACTCCTGTCAGTGACTCCTCTCTAGTTGTCCTGTGATGGCAACAACCACGAATCGGAAATCTGAAGAAAGTACATCAGGGTAACAATTGGTGTGAGCGCCCCCTCCCACCCGGTCAACCACTCAGACTAGAACTTTTCCCTTTCCTTTGCTGGGGTTGGACACAAACTGAAGACCCTACAGAGTTTACAGTTGTCATTGTTCCTGAGGGTCCCCATTGTGGAAAGCCCTGTGGGTCATGGAGTGGGACATTTTGCTTTTCTTCAAGTTTTCATCTCAGGTTTATAGTAATGACAAGCCTTTGGATAAAGTACAGAGTGAAGCCTGTACTGAGGCGAAATAGGGTTGGGTGAATTTAATTAACAGAAAACAACTATTGTGTCCTGCTGGGGCTTAGTTCTAGAGAGGTCTGCATATGGAGGAAGCGACCAGAAGGGAAACCCTAGAAATACCTAGTATTGACAATACTTGGTATTGTCAATGAGCAAAGAGCACAACCAGAAAGAAGCCACAGTGTCTTGGTGCCATTGAAAGCTGAGAGCCGGGGTCAGGCGGGAGGAGGAGACTGAAGAAGGGACTGGGACAGGGAGGGAGTTTCTGAGTGACAGATCAAAGCACAAAAGCCACTTTCAGATTCTCAGGGTGGATTTAGGCATGGCTCTTACTCCTGTCTGTTTCTTGGTCATTGCTGCCTGAGGCTGCAGGTCCTTGGCTGGCCTTGCTTTCTAACCAGACAGCAACAGAATCCTGGGAGAACTGGAGTTAAGGTGGCTGAATCGCAGCTGGGTGACTCTGCTTCCTTATTTGGTGATTTTATTCTTTCTAATAATTTTTAATATTTAAAAGAACAAAACTCTCCCCCCTCAAATGATGTGGGATTCTCCTCTGTATGCTGTGAATATGTTTTATTACCATTGGTTAATAAAGAAAATGTTTTGGCCTATGGCAGAGCAGAATATAGCCAGGCTGGAAGAGATATAGAGACAGAGTAGGCAGAGTCAAGGAGATGCCATGTAGCTGCCCAAGAAGCAAGAGCTAACAAACATCAAGCCTTGTGGTAAAATATAAAATAATAGAAATGGGCTAACTTAAGATGGAAAAGCTAGCTAAAAATATATGCCCAAGACATTGGCCAAACACTGTTGTAATTAATTCAGTTTCTGTGTGATTATTTGGATCTGGGAAGCTGGGAGCGAAAGAGCAGTCTCTAGTTATACTCAACCATTGTCAGATTGAAGGGAAAAAAATCTAGGGTTAATTATGGAAATAATTTTTATTTTTTATTTGCTTATTTCTACAAAGGCCAAAATATTACCTCTATGAGTTTATTAGAGTACTTATTTTTAAAATAGAGATTTAATGATTTTGTTTAACAGAGATTTTAATAGCTAGTTATATATGCCTCTAAGTCAGTCTTGTAATATATTGAAGAAGGCTTTTAAATGTTTTGCATGTATGGCTTTGATCTCTGCTTTGAATCCTAGTCACATTTGAAGAAGCTGGAAGGCTTTGTATTTTGGTTGCAAAGAAGTGCTCTACCTACAATGTTAAAATTCCACAATAGACATGTGAATATCTTCAACTCTAAGATACTGAACATGGTTATGTTAAGAATTTAAATGTAGGTCAGGGCATGGTGTTTCATATTGTGATCCCAGCTCTCAGGATGCAGAGTTTATTTTCTCTGAGTTTAAGACAAGCCTGGTTGACATAGCAAGTTAGGGCTTCATAGTGAGACTTTACCTAAAAGCCACCCAACTGGCTGACCGGCCAACCACCAGACTTGAATGCATTTCCCATTGTAATTATTGTTCAGATCACTAAACATATTGTTAATAAGCTTAATAGTTTTCAACTGATATTTGTACTTGCGTTCAAAAGAGTCTTAGAAGTTGATCTGAACTAAAATGATATTTTTTTTAAAATTTTAACTCCAATGCCAGCTGTCTAGGTTGTTCTGGAACTCACACTGCCTTTTGAAAATAACAGGTTGGATTTTATGTGTTGCAAGAGCTCTTTTGTTTTGCAGGATTAAGAAATGCCTAGTGCTCTGAATCCTAGGTAAGTGTTGAGTGAG
>JAQHUG010000018.1:9683343-9713437 GCA_028555095.1 Dicrostonyx torquatus | reverse complement strand
TCATCACAGGCACTGTGTTGTGTTGGTGATGGTGAGGAGTGGGGTGAGGGTGGGGACAGAGGTTTTCAAATAAGGAAACCCATTCGAAGCATTTGGCTTACTTCCCTGAAGTCAGGTACTGAGGAGATGATGGAGCCGAGACAGAGGTTCATGGCCCCAGTCTCAGGTACCTTCTTGCCACCTGGAACATGAGGGTTAGAATCAGCTGACCTCCGGTGCCCTTGCCCACTTTGACACGGATGTGGGTGTTTATACCGCCTTTGGTGCACATGTGTGCCATGTCAGATCTGGCGGGAAGTCTTTTGTGTTCACAGCCACTGTGAGCTTGGGCTCTGCCTTCCCATAGCTTTGGTGTTTGGCTGCAGGAATGACTAATGATAAAAGCATAAAACAAGTGGCCCGCCATCCAGAGACCTCTGCCAAGTCTCTTATGGCTAAGTCCCAACAGCTATAAATAATAAAATAATGACATCATTCTCCTCTGCTATCCAATATGGTGTGATAGGAAAATAAACCGCATCTCTTCCCCAAGTCCCAGCTATGTTTGATGTTTTCTTTCTTGTCGATGTGTTTTTCTCAGTTGCTTCAACACGATGAGCTGCGTTCCTGTCAGTTTTACCCCAGCATTCTGCAGAGGAAATGTTATTTAGTTCACTGATGGGTACCTTTCGTTGGCTTTCCTGATTGCGCAGAAGCTCAAACACGGTGGAAATTTAATTGCCCTGACCCCGAAACTCCACACCTGTGTAAGTGTGAATGCCTTTGAATACTTAGATGCTGGACCTCTGATCCCCTAAAATATCAGTCTAGGAGAGTGGGCGTGGGGATGACACTCGATCGGAGATATGCGTTCTGATGAGACAGCTCCCACGCTTCAGTTTGATTTAAATGATTTCACATATGGTTCGCTTATTTAAAAAGACACCAGTTTCTCATCCATACCAAGCATGTGTTTCTTCACATGGGTCATTTGCACCACTGCCTTTAAATGTTTGTGAGGTACTAGGCTTGCATTGGTACTGCCAGGTCAGAACCCCGGGTTTCTGCAGAAGGCTTGTTTGTTGAATGAACTACATTCAAGAACCGATATGTTTTGGGACCAGGAGGCTTAAGAGGAGAAATAACAAGTTCCTGTGGCCATGCTATGCCACAGACATAGACAAACACACATGTGTCTTTCACAGTGCCAGAATTTATTAAATACAAAAATCCTCAAATTTCAACCCTTTTAGTGACTACAATTTACCAGATAATTTCTCCTACCCTTGTAATCTGGCCGAGGTAAAGGGAGGTTCCTTTATTTCAATTTTGCTTTTTTAAATTTTTTTTAAAGACAGGGTCTCACTATGTAGTCTTATTTTGCTTAGAACTCACTATGTAGACAAGGCTAGCCTTAAACTCACAGATATATGCTTGGCTATGCTTCTCACATGCTTGGACTAGAGGCATGACCCACTACTTCTGGCTTTTTATTCAAGTGTAAATTACCAATATTAACTCTTATGTCTCATATCACACACACAAAGTAAGTCTACCTATAGACCTGCATATATGTGGTTTCCATGGATACAAGTTAGCTAGATTTGCCCTGGAGTACATAAGGTTTCAGAAGTGGGGTCGTAGAGGTGTGAACACAGCATGAATTGGTAAGGCAAATCTCATTTTGTGGAGGAAGATGGAGGCAGCTGCAGGGACAAATGGGTTGAACCTAGTGTAGAGCAGGACATATTGGGACCAGGTCCAGATGGGCAAGCAGGTAGCCATGTGCAAGTAGGCTGCGTCAACCATTAGGGACCAAGCCAAGCTGAAGCCCCAGGGGTAGACAGGAGTCCTCTGCCTGTCAGCGCTTGGCACATCAAGTATCAGATGGTAGATTGGGGCGAGGCCATCGCTTTCACAATGCTAAGTATTGGCCATTTTATGGACTCTAGACAAAGGGATGACACCTTTTCCAAAGTCTGGTTCACTGGATAAGTTACTAGACCTGGTCTCCTTGATGGGCTTTTAATAGTCTGTATGCTCCTACAGCCTCAAGTCTCCAAATCTATTGATAGGGCAACATTCTTTCTACCCCCAGGAATGAGTTGTCATTCTGATCCATGTGGGTTGTACTGGACAGGAGGTGGTATCTGTGGCCACACTTGGGCTGTTGCCCTCCACCTCCCTCAAAATGGAAGACAAAGCATGTTATAGAGTCCCTCAGAGTAAGGCACAGCCTGAAAAGACATGATTTTCCACACTGTGGAGGAACTCAGAGTAGGGCATAGCCTGCTCTCAACAAATAACATGGCCTGCCCAGCTCCATAGCATTTGAGAGTCATTGTACCCTGGCTCAGGCCACAGGCAGGCTCAGTTACTGACAGTGAAGAGGTCCTGGCTGTGAGCTGCTGCTCACTTACATCGCTTGGCTCCCTCCTCTTGGCATAGTCTCTGCCTGAGTCTGGACAGGGTGAGCTGGGTCCACACTGGTCCCCTCCCTTCCCCTCCTTTCCCTTCCCCTCTCCTCCTCTATCTTCCGCTCCTGTCCCCCTCTCTTCCCATCTCCTCCCTTTTCCTTCCCTCCTCTTTTATCCATTTAGCCATTGAGAAAAAGATGGAGACACTAAAGCTTACTTTAGTCTCCTTGGCCAGAGGTTGCCATATGGGAGAGAGCAGAGCAACCCTGCCTTCTCAGAAGCTGAAGCCACTTCTCATCTCTCTCATTTTCAGCGCAGGAGAAACCCATGGCTCTGCCTCCTACCCTATCAGTGGCATGAAGCTTTGTTCTGTATCCATGGAAACCACCAAAAAGGCTTTGTATTTAGGATTCGCTGAAGGTCAGTCAAATCGAAAAGGTTTTGAAGACCTTACAAACCACACAGTCGAGTTAGCAAACCCAAAGAAGCAAAGGAAACTGACAGAGAGGGTATTCTTTTCAGTGGAATATTTTTCCTCTGAAATGAAAGCATTTTTAAAAGGGCATGCTCATTGTGTAAATGGTTGGTAGAAGTTAACGTTTAAAACATAATCCTCTGATCTTGTTAGCCAAGGATGATATAGGCATGATGGTTTTGAGATAATTCATCCAGGGAGAAGAAGACTCTTGGATCTGCTTGCAGCTCCTGTTTATAAATATAATCTAAAGAGACAAACTTGCTAAGGCTTACTGTCTGTCCAACAGTTGGACATTCCATAGAGATCCTGGGTGTAGGGGTGTTTCAGGTCTATGCTGCGTTGTTTTATGTCAACTTGACACAAGTAATCTAAAGTCATCTGAGAGGATGGAACCCCCCCCAAGATCCAGCTGTGGGGCATTTTATTAATTAGTGAATGATGGGGGAGGTACCATCCCTGGGCTGGAGGTCCTGGGTTCTATAAGAAGTCAGGCTGAGCAAGTCATGGGGAGCAAGCCAATGAGCAGCACCCTCCACAGCCTCTGCATCAGCTTCTGCCTCCAGGTCCTTCCCTCTTTGAGTTCCTGTCCTGGTTTCCTTAGTTGAAGGACTACAGTGTGGAAGTGTAAACTGAATAAATGCTGTTTGGTCTTGGTGTTTCACCGTAGCAACACTGACCCTAACTAAGATGAGGTCTGAAAGACGACATGCTCAGATGGGAGAGGATGAAAAGAGCTCTCCTATCCTTTGAATGGGTCTTATCCCGAGACCCTGGTGGGATGGGAAGGGGTGGAGAGAGGAGATCTGGACAGGCTTCTTAACTTTGCATCCCACTGTGTCAGCCCCTGGCTTTGGGTAAGAATTGAATGAGAAGGTCCTGCCTCAGAGGGCCATCCTGACCAAGTGAGCCATGTTTACATGCTGTCGAGACTGAGGTCTGGCACATCTCAAGGGTTCTGCCCACATGTGTTGTGTTTATCCGCACAGTGACTGTTCCTCTTCTGTCCCCACATTTTGTCTTCCCCGTGAGCATGTGAAGACCACAGATTACCGAGAGTGTAGGGATGACAGTGAGTCTCAACTGGGTCTCGTAGGGAATGACTGCCTTTCATGGCACAAGGAGAAATCTGTGGGGGTTAAAGAATGAATGGGAGGTCCCAGGCTTTCATTAGGACCAAATGAGGAAATCTACCCACAAGATAGGTCTGGGGCTTTTAGAAGATGCCCAAGAGTCATCTTCATTCCCAGTCACTCATTTGGTCCTTGTGGGAGAAGACTCTTCTGGTATAGGAATTGAATACAGGGCCCCAAGCCAGCTGGACAAATGCTCTGCCATTGAGCAGAGCTCAATGCTTTAAATCTTTAGCTAAAGGGTTACTATTTTCTATTTAAAATTTTCACTGACATGCCTGTGTGTGTCTCTGTGTGACTGCATATACCATGTGTGTGCAGATACCCTCCAAGGTCAGAAGACGGCACCAGCGTCCTTGGTGCTGGGGTTACAGATGGTTGGGAGCCACTGGATGTGGGCCCTAGTAGCTGAACTCCAGTCTTTTCCAGGAGCAGGAAGTGCTTTTAACTGTTGCACCATCGCTCAAGCCCCATGGTTTCTATTCTTTGTGTGTTATTTTGCAATGAAAATTCCGACTGGTGTTTACAGCTTTCCTTTCACCCACCCCTCTCACAGGATGGCGAGTTTTGCGAGATTCTTTAGGCAAGGGTGGCTTAATGCAAGATTGTTTGTGTTAAGGGCTTCCTGCAGGATTTTAGGTCTATTAAAAGCCTGTCCACAGCTGCTGTTTTGAGAGTCCATATGTTGAGAAATTTCTGTGTAGGTGTGTTATCCTGTACTTCCTAAGTCCCACTTGGCATTTTATTGTCAATGATTATGGCTTCTGAAGAAATTATATACATACATGCATGCAAAAACCCCATAAATAATATGGAAAATTTTCATATAAATTGCTTAAAATCTTCCAAGTCAAGCCTTACCTTCTCTGGTCTTAATGGTTTTCAATGCTAGGCCTCCTTGCAGATGGTGTGACCCATTTGCACCACCCTGGCCCTTCACAGTAAAACTGTATGTAATGAATTTCAGGACTCAAGCCGCATGGAATCGGCTTCCTTTCCACGCTCCTGTGCTCACCCTTAACCTGCAAATACTAATTTCTACCTGTGATTTTCTCATAAACTCATGGGAGATGACAGATCTTTGGTTTGGTGGGTTTACATGGTCAGTGAAGAATCCTTTTCTTTCTCCTGTGTGGAATGAGAAATTAGCCCAGAGTCTGAGCCACTCTGCCGGCTAATGATGCTGAAGGTGACCGTGGACGGCTCAGGGGACAGTAGAGCCGCCACAGGGTGCTCTGGCAGCTGTAGCAGGGCTCCTCGATTCTTTCATCTGACGAGACAGGATGAGGAAGCCTCTGCCCTCGGTGTGATGAAGATAGTCTCTCCCCTCAGAGAGACCATGACTCACTTCCTGGGAGGCTTGGGGTGTATCTCTGACTTCTTGTTCCTGGAGTATATTACTTTGCAAGGTCACTGCCTCCAAAAAGGTCCTTGGTCTTTCCTTTAGCCAATGAAAACAAGATATAACCTCCAAGGCTGGCTGAGACCTCGCCTCCTGCAAGCCTGTGCTGTTTTACAAGGTTGCTTCCCCAGGCTCTGCACCCAGCCTGCCTACCAGGAAGCTACACGTATGCTCCCAAGCTTCTTCCTTTAATCATATATATATATATATATATATATGTTTAGTGACGCAGATTTGATTTTTCTTTTTCTCCAGATTTTAGGTGATAAGCTCACTTTCCTGGATTAAGAGTAAAAAGTCTGTTTTATAAACCGTCTGTATGACATTTAAAATATTTTGCTGGTGTTTATTCATTACATACAGTGATGAGTCTCATGCCAATGTCATTCAAGAACATCATGACCTTTGACCATGTTCAGCCCATGCTCTCTCCCTGCCCCCACAACTAGTACCATCTCTGCAACTGTATAACTGTATTTCTATCGTGTGTGTGTGATTTTATGTATATGCATGGAACCTAGGATCTACATGAGAGAAAATGGAATATTTGTCTTTCTGAATCTGGGAAATTACCCAATCCTCTCTCTCTCTCTCTCTTTTTCGCCTCTGATTTTCTATGTAGCCCAGGCTAACCTTGAGCTCCTGATCCTTTTGTTTCTACCTCTCCTATGCTAGGGTTGTGCTCCATTTATGAAATGCTCAAAATTATACCCAGGGCTTTGTGTGTGCTAGACAAGTACTCTGACAGCTGAATTCCACTGCTAGCTTTAGGATCTATTTAGGAGGTTTCCTCTCTACTGTCCTCATTAGAGACAGGACCAGGGCTGTAGAGAGGCTGTCAGCCCTTTGGGGTCCCCACCTGCTTCTTGTGTGACCTGACCAGGGCCAGTTGCTAAGGACAAGCTTGTTGGTGTGCTGGCTTGCACACACATCTCTCAACATCCTCATGTTCTGGAAAAAAATGATTAAGCAGGAAGGGGTCTTCCAGGTACTCAGAACCCTGTCACTAGAAGATCAATGGCAGATTCTATTTTTGGAAGCCCCAGTGTTGCTTATTTCTAGACTAAATGAGGAGTGATTGTATATTAGGTAAAGGAATGATGGGAAATTCCTTCTTTGGAATCTGAGAGCAATTGCTGCTATTACATTAATGCAAACCTAGGGACACTTTTCAGACCACTGGGGTGAGGCCCCTTGGCCGGGATTACTGCTTGCATCCTCTCTCTGGCTGGCTTTAGCAAAGGGCACAGCATACATCTCACAGCAGAGTGTTGCCCAGGGTGTCTTGTTATTTTTGAAGCATGTTTAGCATTAGTTCTTTTGGCCCAATTACAGACAGTATCTGGGAAGAAATGACAATTTCCTCATGAAACAGTTCTAGATGAACACACAGCACGTGAAAGGAGGGCCAGCTCCTCAAAAGAGATCCAAGGTTATCTGGTTACTTCATGAAAATAAAAAATAAAAAATAAAAAAGATAAAAGCAGCAAGATCATATTTATACAAATAAAGCATATTGGACTTTATATTTGAAAAGATTTATTTTTCTTGATTTAAATTATGTATACATCTGCGTGTGTATGTTGGGAGGGGGGAAGGTCTGGGCCATCAGATTCCCCTAGAGCTGTGGCCATTAGCCGGGCGATGTGAGTGCTGGTGACGGATCTCAAGTCCTGTCTAAGAACAGTATATGCTCTTTGCTGTCAAACCATCTCTCCAACCCCTTGACTTTATTTTGCATTCCAATCCCCTAAGCTACACAATACACAGCGGTGGATTAAAATGATCTTCAGAAGCTTTTAAAATAGAACACAAATATATACCACATCTGGAAAAAGAAGGATGTCCATCTTCAGGCATATCTAACCAGCCGATCATGGGACATATGCCGCTGGCAGTAGCTATGCACGTGGCCCAGTGCAAAATCCTATACTTCCTTCAAACACTATGTGATTGTATTTAAAAGTTAATTTTTTTATTTAAAAATTTTGGCTCTCGAGGCTGCAGAGATGGCTCAGAGGTTAAGAGCACTGACTGCTCTTCCTGAGGTCCTGAGTTCAATTCCCAGCAACCACATGGTGGCTCACAAACATCTATAATGAGATCTGGTGCCCTCTTCGGGCCTGCAAACATACATACAGACAGAACACTGTACACATAATAAATAAATAAGTCTTTAAAAAGATGTTTGGCTCTCAAGTATGAATGTAGATAATGTGGTATTACAACATCAAGAGGCTGGATATACCTGGTAATAGTTTTGTAGTGCCCGGGGAGTTTTAGAATTGACACTAAGTAGATGTGAACAATTCACAGCAAACATTTCTCCCTTCCCTTTCTGAGCTACACACGGAATCAGTAAGCAGTTTAGATGTACATTTGAGCCTAGTAAGATTCCAGAATGTCTGAAGACAGCAACTGCCCTGTGGTCACAGCGTCTGCATTTCATGGGAGGTAGGCTGTTGTGTACGTTGATGCAGATGAGGACTGAGGATGGGCTCAGAGAGGAGATGCTGTGATTGTACCAAGTGGCTAGCTCGTGTCTCTTAGCAGATGGTGCTGAAGTGGGTGGAGGAGATTGCGTCCTTTTGGAAGACAGCTGTGTATGGGTATAGGTGCCCTAGGGACAGCCCTGCCTGAATAGTGTGTAGCGGAACTCCAGGCTCCGATCTGGGAAAGTGCCAAGCTCCTGTCCCCACCACATGCTGCTGATTGTGGAATTCTAGAGAATCCTACTACAGAGACTTTCCAGACCATGGGGAAGTCATGGCCTTTCCTCTACAGCTTCAGGATACCTTTTCAAGGGTGAACTCCATTCATCCTTCTGGGGCTTCTCCAGTGCAGATTAGCTGACTTGAGGCCCTTGGGGTTCAGTATGGACAGGGCCATCTCACTTCCCATAAAGTGGTGGGCATTCCCTCCTGTGGAATGGGCCTCCAATCCAGGCGGAGAGCCGTGGTTGCCCCCACGACAGTTATGCCCATAGTGCAGCAATAGAGATACTCTTCCTGCTGAGTTGGTGGAAAGGTAGACTTTCATATGGTGACTTTTGTTATACATCTCTCTCAGACAATGCCAAAAGAACCCCAAAAGAAAGCTTGTTATGCAGATGAACTCAAGTTTTGATAGTACATGGCCTAGAACAGCAAGGTAAATGCCTAGGGCACATCCTTGGGGTGCCTGACACTTACACTCTTTCAATGAATGTCCTTGTTCAGAAACCTGGGTGATAAGAAGCAATGTCGGGGCCTCATCTATCAAACTGTTCATCTCTGTCCAAAGGATGCTTTGTGGGATGAGAACAGAAGCTGCCTGATATCACCTGCTCAATTTATAGCTACATTAAAAAGGTTCCAGCTCGTAATAGTCTCTCCATGAAGATCTGTTCTTCCTGAGGTATCCTCCCCTCAGTTCATCAGTGGCTGCTGTCTGCTGGGACGTGGGCCCCTGGGGGTGCTTCACGAGTGCCTGGAGCTCTCACTATAGCTTTGAGGGAGTTCATCTCAGTTTTCCTCCAAGTGGAACTGGAAGGGTCATAGGATGGTGAGAGGTAGCAGGTTCCTCTGTGAGAGAGGGACAGATGGACCAACCCCATGTGATCCACTGGGCAGGGAGCACCCCAGGTGGATGGATGGGTGGACACCGAGACCCTGAATAGGTCTTGTGTTGTAGACATTCCTCATCACATGTCACATGTACTTTAAGAAGTGACCTGTCCGTGACTTATCATGTAGTATTCTGAAAATGAAAACAAAAAAATAGTCTGCTTAGTTTTTAGGTCAAAGGCCATATTGCAATGCATTCTGGGAGTCTGTGAATTTACATGATCAAGGGGTATCATGATCACTTATCCACACACCCAGGTTATCACCTTCGTTCTCAGTAATGTATATAAGTAGTTTTAAATTCATGCGACCACTCAGAAATCATGCTTACAGAGTATCTGGTATCAGCGGGCAAACCTCTTCTGCTGGGTGAACAACCTAAGGTATGCCCAAGGCAAAGCAAGCTACAAAATTAACTCCTTTGGGCCCCAAAGGCTCATGGTCAGACACGGTTTTCTCTCCCCACCCTCTCCCTGTTCCAGTTGGTACCTACAGTAATGCTTCAAGAATGTGCATATAAATTAAAATATGACTGGA
This sequence comes from Dicrostonyx torquatus, assembly GCA_028555095.1. Taxonomy (NCBI): domain Eukaryota; kingdom Metazoa; phylum Chordata; class Mammalia; order Rodentia; family Cricetidae; genus Dicrostonyx; species Dicrostonyx torquatus. Next base: position 9,703,889 of record JAQHUG010000018.1, on the reverse strand, counting down.
TTAAAGAAAAAGGTGTGTTTCTATGGTGACCCCAGACATGTCTGGTGTTTAGTACTAGGCATACTCCAGAGGAGAGTGGTCAGGGAGGGGGTGATGGCACCATGGATGTGAGGTTCATGACAATATGTTGAATCAATATGCTACATAAAGCAATTGGGTATCTGAACTACAGATTTGATTCCTTGGGGGCTGTTCAGGAGTGGGTCTAAAGCCTTACCATATTAACTTCACTGATCATACAACGGTGGAGGAAGCAAAATGTGACTAAAATTGGTCACCTCTGTATAAACACAGTAGAGACGGCTCATGGGTCGGTTTATGACCTTCTTAGACTTTGATTTCTGGTTTCTTAAGGCCCACTGGCCTGCTGAGAGTGCTACTAGCAAGCTGAGCAAGGAGCAAAAGGCTTCCTCCTTCCACGTCCTCATATAGTCTTCCGGCAGAAGGTGTGGCCCAGATTGAACGTGTGTCTTCCCACCTCAAAATCCAGACCAAAGGCATGTGTCTTCCTGCTTCAAAGGTCTGCACTAGAAGTGGGTTCACCCCTTTCAAACCAAGGAAAAAATATTCTCTCACAGGTGCGCCCTCCATTTCTGGATTGGAATTCATTCCAGATATAGTCCAGTTGACAACCAAGAACAGCCATCGCACACACCCATCTCAACTCACCCAGACATCTGAGAAGCAGCAGGAGGAGACATAGAGGAGCACACACCTTCATTTTCATACTTCACCTCTGTAGTCACAGAGCATGGGGAGAGTGAGGGACCTGGGGCTGAGCCATGTGCAGAAATCTCTCTAGACGGAGCACTCCATGGTGAGAGTCCCATCCACAGCCATGCGGCAGGCGTGAGTGACAGCCTGTCCAATGTGATGAAGAAGAAATCCATGGCCCCACTAGTCTAATATAATCTACGGTCCAGTAATAACTGAACAAAGATTGCAGAGTTAATATTGCAAGGAGAAGAATCTGTCCCTGTTTAGATGTTGCTTTGATCTTATCTGAATTATCATAAATCCCAGGAAAAAGGTTTCAGTTGTCTTGTTCATGTTTTATATTGATGGCAAGTCAAGTAGTATTCCCATGCCCAGTATTAAATATGATATAGAATAATAATAAACAAAATATATAATAAATTAAATATTACACATGTAGTTAATCTCACAGTTTTTTCTTTGTAAATGTAACTATTAGATAATTTAAAAGTCCTGTCATCTGGATTATATTGTATTTTGATTGGTCAGTTGTATTTAGGAGCACTTGCATATTTTCTTATAACTTAGAGGTTTTGGCCCAAGCTCTCTGTGTGACAAGACTCCCGACCCCTCCTCTGCCTCCTTCTTCCTTCCTTAGTTCTTGTCCCTTCCTCTTCCCTGACCTATCTTGGATGTTTTCCTTAGCCATGGAGAATTGCAGCCTGGGGAGGGAGCCCCAGCTTGGGTTTAACATTGCCCTGTACTTTGCAAACTATGAGATAGGGAGAGTAGGGAGGGAAAAAGAGAAGAGGGAAGGGGAGAAGGTGTAGAGGGAAGGAGGAGAGAGAGACTTGGAGGATTGGGGTCCTCTGGGTTGGATCCTATGTGACTGCAACCCCTCTTTCTCCATCCCCCTCTCTCCCCTCTCTCTTATCCTGAAGCCAGTTTTCCTGCCCATTCTCATATTTCATAAACAAGAAACAACTTCTTTGCTTTAACCTCTGAGTAGAATTTGCCGCGGACTCACCCAGTTATTGAGTACTAACTACACAGTACAAATTCCCACTTGGGTGATGCTCAGGGTGGGATACAAAGATCAGGAGGGTGAAGGTAGATCTCCCTGGGTGGGCATGGTCTAGAATGTTCTGTGAGCTTGTTCCTGTGTACATGCTGAGGTGTGTGTGTTCAGAAGGTTCTGGAACCACAGGATGAGAATTCCTGTTTGAGAGGCTGGGCCAGACACCTGGAGGAAGCCAAAGTCTCATGTCCCCATTCTTGAGAATCAGCCATAAGAGGGCAAGTGTCAGGTTATCATGGGTAGCTCTCAAGACTCCTGTGTCTCTTAGGGGTGAGTTCAGGGCATGTCTATGGTGCTCTTAGTGTCTCATTTCTGGTTGTGACATGATGCTCTCTGCTGAGAGCAACCCTCTAGGCATCCTGTGGCCTCCCCTCAGAGCACACAGGACCATTTACACTTCCCAAGACATGAAAAGGTTCCTTTTCACCCCTGCCATTCATGGAGGGGCTGACGCAGGAGGGCACGGCCTCCCAGATAATGGCTGACCTCCGGTTTTGTCCTCTTCCAGTCTTAAGAACACAATGGGGCTTCAGGATCCACAGAAGCCCAGGACTTTTGTAATCCTTGAAGAAAACCTGACTTCTTTTCTCTTTTATTTTCGTTTCCCCCTTTCCTAGAGGCAGGATCCTGGCATGGTAAGGTAGGAGATGTCTAAATACGCGTCACGAGCTGTTTTCCCCCAACCTCGCTCTCAAGATTGATGACCCATCTGCCGAAGACATTTTTTGAAAGCATTATGGTGCCTCTGGGCAGCGTTAATTTTTAAAAATGCCCTTTCCTCCTTGATCAATAGGTTAGCCTGGGTTAGGAGGCTTGGGATATTTATTTCTTTGGAGTCTTCATAGAGGATACATCATATTACACACTAATGCTGTATTCAGGGTCATGATTTAATTCCATGACATAGGGGTCATTTCAAGCCTCAGAATGGTCACTGTGGCTCTTGGTTCTATTAGCATTTCTGAGTTGTGGCTGAAAGAAAATCTTATCGTTGGGAGGTATTTTTTACCCACCTCCTGGACAGTTGTGTTGTTCACCCTGGTAAGGGTCTTGGGCTTTTCTTGCAGGTAAGGGTCGAGTGTCCTATTCTGTGCTCTGTCTGGTATCCCTATATCAGCAATTTCTGAGTTTTGGGTCAAAGAAGATGTTTTAAACTTCCAATATTTTGCAAAGAGTTTCCAAGTCTGGCCAAGTGTACAGGAGAAACTCTGTAAACACTGGGACCACACTTATCTGCATTACCTGGGAAGCATCTTGGACACCTCAGCAAACTCAGATGCATGACTGTTTGTTATATGTAATAACATAATCTGGAGCTTCAGAAGCCAGCCTGGAAGGACAGCAGGGAGGGCAGCCTTCCCTTCTTCCGTGCAGGGTCCCTCACACGAGTGCCTGCCTCCAGCCGGTACATCCCACACAGCTTTTGGGTTTGGTGGTTTAGGTCCTGGCTCCCATCAAAGCACAGTGAGGGTTCCTCAGGGCTGATGATTTAGCCTGTTTGAGATCTTACAAGGTCTTACTGTGAGGTCAGAGGGCAGGTATCCCTGAAGCATGATGGGTAATCTGAGGGCTGAGGGTTAATGGGTGATGTCAACTATAAACTACGTATAGTTTAACCATTCTGGTTGTTGTAAAGAAAAACAAAAGTGCTGGTCAAATGAGATGCTTCTTTAAATCATTTACGAGTTTTTTTTTTTTTAAACCCTTTAGCTTTTAAAACTCTTTAAACTTTTTAAGGACTTTAACTCCTTTCCTGTGTGAAAAAAGAAGAATGGAAAAGTGCAAACACTGCCCTCTGTGCTCCCCGCTGCCCCAGTCTCTCTGAAGATTGCCATCTCGTTCATGGACCTAGGTCCTGGGGCAGCTGCTCACGTCTGTTTATTTGACATGCAGTGGTACACGAAGCTCGTTGTGTCACTAATGCCAATGAAGAGCTTTTACACATGGGTCACCTAGAAATTTCTTGTTCTCATGACTGTGAAGTAAAATTAGTAAGGTTGTCTCATGGGGGGAGGGTTAGAAGAGCCCTGTAGACATGCCCCTGAGATTTTGGAAGCTTCCTAGCACTCACAGCTTGAAATGATCACAGTCATCAGGGCAGACTCTAAGACACTGCTACTACTAAATGGTCCTTTCCATGAAATAATTCAATATTAACATCCCCAATCATACCAACACCACTAGCTCTCTGGCTATGAAAGTCAGCCTTTCTGAATTTGATGAAAAAATATTAAACTTTGTCCTTAGTGGCTCAAGGAGGCCAGAAGAGGACATCAGGTCCCTGGCGCTGGAGTTACAGGCCATTATGAGCCACATGAGTGGGTACTAGAAACTGAACTTGGGTCCTCAGCAAGAGCAGTAGGTGCTTACAACCACTGGGCCATCTCTCTAGGCCCCTGACAAGAGTTCTTTATCTTTGCCTAAGAAAGTCTAAATTCGTGAAGAAACCGAAACAACCAAATTAGGCTTCTGGTGCACACAGGTGGAGTCCTATGGGGGTCCTCTAGGAAAGACTTACCAGGGACCCCTGTAGGAGTCCTCTGGAGACTACTCTGCAGGAGAGCTTCAGTAGTAAGATGGATGAGAGGGGCTTATTCTGTTCTGACAAGCTCTTTCGCTTTTCAAGCAAACTGAGCAACAGTAAGAACAACTGTATCTTTCTGGGGAGGTCTGATGCCTTCACAGGGACCTTCCAGAAGAGGAAGAAGCTGTAACTGAGCTGGGCTCCCATTACAGTGACTTTGCAACAAAAGTGAAGGAATGTTTTGATCCCTGCTGGGGATCAATGATCATGTTAAAGAGCTGGTCACACTTTCTCAATGTCCTTGTCATGATAACTTGCGAAAGGGATGAAGTTAAATACTGATTTACATGCACTAACAGGGCAGACAGGGAACTCTCAGTCAGCTCAGTGCCTCTGGGCAGGTGCTGTGGAACAATGCTCTTATCCACTGTAAAGATTTGTCACTCATATTGATTTAATAGGACAATGATTGGTTAGTAGCCAGGCAGGAAGTATAGGTGGGGCAACAAGACTAGGAGAATTCTGGGAAGAGGAAAGGCAGAGACACAGTCATCAGCCAGACACAGAGGAAACAAGATGAGAATGCCTCACTGAGAAAAGGTACTAAGTCACATGGCTAAACATAGACAAGAATTATAGGTTAATTTAAGTTGTAAGAGCTAGTTAATAATAAGAACAAACTAATAGGCCAGTTTATAATTAATATAAGCCTCTGTGTGTTTCTTTGGAAATGAACATCTGTGGGACCAGGTGGGACAGAAACTTCTCTACAAGGCATGGCTCTTTTAAGAGAGGCTTTTTGACTCAGTGTTAGCATCCAAAACCTTGCAGTTCTTTTAAGAGGCCCTGCCACCAAACACTTAAATGGTGTTTATGAGCAGATGACGGCAGGCTTCTTAGTGGTGGCATGGACCTTGAAACTTCACAGAGCTGTGGAATAAACATGACTCCCACCAGTAACTCCACTGTGAAGCTAGGTTCTCAGAAAGCTAAAGAATGGGGTGAATCCAGTTGTGGTGGTGCACACCGGTAGGATTTGCTGAAGAATGGGGTAGAGTCAGTCACCAAAGCCACAACTTTAGTCCTAGCCATTCTGTTTTGCAGATTAAAGACTCATGTGCTCAGAAAAAGATTGATATATACAGGAAAGACAGATTCAGACAAAAAAAAGGCCTCTAAATGGTTTATGGTGTGTTTAAAATATATGTACATGTGGGAGAGAAGAAAAAGGATAGAGAAAGTCCTTAAAAAAGAGAGAGAGTAGTTGGGTGTGGTAGCACATGCCTTTAATTCCAGCACTTGGGAGGCAGAGGTAGGAGGATATCTGTGAGTCCAAGGCAAATGTGGTCCACAGAGTGAGTTCTAGGGTAGCCAAATGTAACAGAGAAACCCTAGCTTAAAAAAAAACAAAAATTAAACAATACAAAAAGAAGAAATGAAGTAAAAGAAAGAAAGCCACATAAAGATGAAAAATACACAGAAAGTCTAGATACTGTATGTTATTGTTTTGTCTTTGAATTGTTTGGCTGCTGAGGAAGGAGCAACAGCTGCTAAAAGACATTTGATTATAAATACTGTTGGATTAATCCAACCTATATATTTAAAAATGGCTTGACTTCAAAATTTGAGTCAAAAGTCACGTTACTTTGGAGAAGGTTTTGCTTTTGTTTGCACAGGAAATGAGAGGCTATAGATTAATTCTGGTTAAGAAAAATAAGGTTTGATTGAGGAAGACCCCCTGAAAAAATCTAAAATGGGAACAGATGGTCCAGATGATCCAATGTTTCAGAGGACCTCTGTTGTAGTTTCCTCTTAGTTCTGCATCCAGAACAGCTTTAAGACTGCTAGCTGAGATGATCCAGCCTCACAGAATACTCCAGTCAAGACTTGAATATAATCCTAAATTTTCTTTGGGTCCCTATGAGATTATCAGCAACCCCAATCAGCAGGAAGTATTCTAGGGAACTATGCCCACATTCTCCAAAAATGGATTATGGATGTCTGCCTTTGTTTAGAGTGTTGGTTACAAGTTGTTATGGATAATGGTCAGGAAAAAGCTAAACAAAGGAGATTAGATTCAGGGTTCTTGTTCTGAAAAGAAAAAAAGGGGAACTTTTGTGGTAAATGCTCTTGTACATTGTGAAGATTTGTCACTCGTATTGGTTTAATAAAACACTGATTGGCCAGTAGGCAGGCAGGAAGTACAAGTGGGGCAACCAGACTAAGAGAATTCTAGGAAGAGGAAAGGCAGAGACACAGTCACCAGCTAGAGGCAGAGGAAGCAAGATGAGAATTCCTCACTGAGAAAAGGTACCAAGCCACGTGGCTAAACATAGACAAGAATTGTGGGTTAATTTAAGTTGTAAGAGCTAGTTGATAATAAGACTGAACTAATTAGCCAAATATAATATGGTTTTTTTGGGGGATTGAACAGCTGCAGGACTGGGCAGGACAGAACTTTTGTCTGCATGTAGGTGACACCCATGGTTGTTTTTGTTCTTTTCCCCCAGAGACCCAGGCTTCTGTCTTATGAGACAATCCGTTCATTTTAAAAGCAATTTTATCAGGTGGTGGGTATTCATTTAAAAGGTTTTCTAAATGTTCAGTGTTATACTAGATGGTACCTGGCACATACATAATTTCTGCTATGAGAAATCTTTAAACACACAACATAATGTTGATGTTTACATGATAGCCTTCTGAGGCCAGCTGTCGGCTCCTTGCAATCCCTCTTCATGAAGAAAATGCCTTCCCAGCCCCTTGTCAGAGCCTAACATGTGTAACTGCCATGTGCAAAGCACTTGGTTCTAATATTCCCCCATCAACAAGCACCCTCCCCACCCCTCTGCCACACGATGGCTAGAACACAAACACCATCACTGTCAACATTGAATTGCCCAGAATGGAGATGTATGTGCTGGAGGAGGGCATCAAGAGGATGGCTGATACCTGAGGAAGGGTTTTGATGGTGCAGGAAAGAAGAGAAAATGAAATTGTCTGATGGTGGATCAGCAATGAAACAATAACAGGGCGGCAAGGGCTGCACTTTCTTCTCTTTTGTTTAAAACCCATGCTATGTTATGTTGACTCTGTCAGCAGTACCACAACCAACAGAGGGGCCCTGGGTGGGCTGAACACTTCCCTCAAGGCCAATGCCAGGAGCTCTACGCAATTTCTTGCAGTCTCTCACCCCTGGATCCTCGGCTCCCCTCTTGGTAGTGATGCCTCACCAAATCTGCACCCTGCAGATTGTGGATGTACTAGAGCTCACACATCGGTGAGCATTTCCCTCCAGAAAGTGACACTCTTGTCCTTCCCAGGTCAAACTTTCCATAGATTCTTCTCTCTCTCTCTTCTCTGTGGTGATGGGGACCAAACCTGGGCTTTTTGTATGCTGGGTGAGAAGGTCTGATGCTGAACCTCATCCCCATCCCCAGGACAGGCTTGTCAGACCTGAACTCCACACAATCTCTCAACATCATTATTAGTGCCCCCTGCTCTGGAGTGAGCCCTCCCTTAGCTTCACCACCCACCAATGAGGAGTGAGTTAGGGACCCAGCCTCACACTGGGCTGCAGGCAATAATACATCCTGCCTTCTTCCTCTTTCATGCCTATAGTCTCTAAGACCTCACCAAGATTCTCTATAGTGAGATTCTCTTTAGAAACATCAGTGAGCAGGTGTGCTTGACTGTCCTGGTTTGCTTGCTATTGCTGTGACCATGACCAAAAGGTGTTTATCTGGCTTACATGTCCCAGTCAAATCTATCACTGAGGGACGTCAAATGAGGTACTCAAGCAGGACAGGAAGCTGGAGGCAGAGGCCATGAAGGGGTGCTGCTTACAGGATTGCTCAGCCTGATTTCTTTTTTTAACTCAGGACCACCTTCCCAGGGGTAGTACCACACACAGTGGGCTGGGCATCCCACATTAACTTTAATCAAGAATATGGTCCAATATGATGGAGGCATTTTCTCTTAATTGACATTCCCCTTCCCCGATGACCTAGTTTACGTTACATTAGAAAAATAAAACAAAATAACAGCAAAAATGACTAACCTTTGTAGGCACGCTCTCTGCAGGGGAAGCGAACACATCATGATTTAGTTGTGTCTATGCCCATGGTGTGGTGCTGAGAGCCAGGAAGGGAACAGTACTACTGTGCTTTCAAAGACAGAGAAGGTTTCAGAGAGGGATTTTTTCACATGGCTCTGAGGTATGAATACGAGTTCATGAGAAGAGCCTTGGTGGACGAGAACACTGTGCAGAATTAAGTCAAGAAGAGTGCATAGGGAGAGACAGAGGTTCAAAGGCACTGATGCCGAGGACCAGCAGACGCTCTGGAAAGAAGAAGGTCTGTTGGTCCTTTGAGGTCAGGTTCGTTAGCTTGTTTCTATAGAGACAGAAAATGATGGACACATTTGAGGAAGAGAATGATAGTTGCAGAGAAAGTTTTGCATGAGAATTCATCATAGTGGGAGGGAGGGGTTGGAGGGATGGGGCTGAAGGCAGGGAGGTGAGTAGGACTATTCCAAGCAACAAAAGTCTCTCCTGACCCAGGCGTTAGTGGTCTGAGAAGTCTCACCCTTGCCTTGGCTTTCAAGTCTCCACTCCAATTTCCTTTTTGTATGGTGACACTGCTTTGCCTGTTAGATTCTAGTTAGTACCAATGGGAAGTGTTGTGTGCCCCATCCTTAGGGTCAAGATTTTGCCCAGGTGTGTGTCTTTGCATGACATTAGGTATAGTTCTAGAGAGAGTAGGTTCTGGGAAATCAGGACTAAGATCAACTGTGCTTTCATTTGATCTCCATGTGTGGAAGCACACATGGTCAGGAAGTGGCATGTGAGACCAGCATGCTATCATCTGATGCTGTGGAAAAGGCTCTTCTTGCTTCTGTCCTCAACTTATGGATCAGAGTTCCTGACTGAGCAATAGTCAATTGATGCTTTAAAATAATAGGAATTCAGAAATTGATTTGAGCAATTACTGGGTAAAACTTCCTTCTCTCATTAGCAGGTGTACAGCGACTCTCCTGCTCCCATCCCTCAGGTGACATTGAGTCCCTGTCCATAGAAGCATCGCTATCTCCCAGAGCTGCAAAGGAGGATGCTCCAACTCCTTCTTTAAAAAAATAAGTTTGTTTTTTATTTTTTAAATTTAATTTTTTTAGAAAAATGATTCTGTGTGCCTGTCACATCATGCATTTTGATCCCATTCATCTTCCCATCCCTTTATATATACCCTCTGCCCTTGCAACCTCCCCTTCCCCCCAGTAAAATAAGATAAAATTTAAGAGAGAAGACAAAAAGAGAAAAAAAAAAGAAAAAGAAGAACCTCATCATGGAAGCTTTAGTGTGACATAGTGAGTCACACAGTAAACCCTTTGGTCCATATATATTTACCTGCAAGTGTTCATTGCGAAGAGCCATTTGGTCTGGTTCAAGGCCTCTGGTTTCTGTTATACTGCCAATACTGGGTCCTCACTGGGACTCTTCTTGAATATCCTGTTGTTGCCCTGTGTCATGGAGATCCCGTACCTTTGGATCTGCAGGACCAGCCCCTTCAGCTCCTTCACATGCTGCAGCAGATGCTAGATAGGGAGGATATTGCGGTGGGTCAACTCATAGCCCTGGTTCTGGGCCTGGGTTTGTCAGCCCACCAGCTCTCCCCCTTCTCTACGCCCAGGACGAGCTCTCCGGTACTGACCTTGCTAGTTTACCCTATGCAGCAAGGAGCAAAGGGTAGGGCCAGTCCTCTTGGTTTCATACCCTCAGGGTGGACTCACCCACACCAGGGCCAGCTCTACTGTGTTGCCCAGGCGAGGTGCAAGGACCACTCTCCGGATTGCTTCAACTGGTGAGGGGAAGGGTCAGTTCTCCTTAGCTTTACAACCAGTGGGGGGGGGGGACGACGACAAACTCTGTGCAGCTCTATCTTCTCTGTGTTCCATGACATCAACATAGATCAACAGACCCAGACACAGGCTTTGACAAACAGCCTGGGCCTAGAGATCACCTCAGCCCAATGGACATCTCCACCTCTTTAGGTCTGCCTTTCTCCAGAGGATAGGAATCTCTCTCTCTCTCTCTCTCTCTCTCTCTCTCTCTCTCTCTCTCTCTCTCTCTCTCTCTCTCTCTCTCTCCCTCTCCTCTCTCCCCCCAGAATGTATTTGCTCCCCATAAGAGTGCACTGGGAAGCCGTGTTTTCTCCTCGCTCCCCAGAGCAACCTGTAGGCACGTGGGTCCCCTTCTCCCACCCAGTTGTAATGGTGCTCCCAACTCCCACCTTTTCTGTAAGAACACAGAAGCACTCTCCTACTCGGCCTAATACTTAATGGCACATTTCAAAAGTCTGCGTGGCCACCCTTCACCATCCTGTCAAGGACTGGTGTCTACCTCATGGACAGGTGAACACGGCAAGAACTGAGTGGTTATCTGAGGAGGTGGGTACAGGAAGCAGGGATGGAAGAACCGAGGCAACCTCTTGATGTGTTCAAATGGACCATTCAGAAATCAACAGTAAGCTTTAGAGCCTTAAATCCACGCTCTGATAATTAGAACACAGACTTACTTACTAGAGCCTCGTGTGGATGACCTCATCTGTCTGCCCATTCTCTGCTCACCGGCTCCCTGCCACCCTACCTTCTTTCTTTATAGTTAAAGAGTACTACCATTTTCTTAAATTGAGGTCATGCCCACCCATTCCCCTTCATTTCTGTGTATAGCCGTCTGATAGCTCTCGCATCAAAAAAGAAAAAAAAATACATTTCCACCCCTTTACTGGAAAGGGAATTTTGCAGCACTTCGTAGGCTTTTTATCAATTAGATCTGAGAACAGAGAAGAGTGTGAAAAGCTTTGGGTCCCACTTTTCAGTTATCACGATAATGACAGCAGCACCCATCATGGGTTGTGTTCAGCTATGAGTGACACCCAGCCTTTGCTGGGCATTAAGTCATGGATGGCTCTGCTCTGTCTGATTGGCTGAGGTCAGGCCCCTAGCATTTTTGCAGGGTTGAAGCAGCTGTGGTGCTAATGTTGCAGGCAGGCAGCTCAGGGCTTTTGTTTAAATATGGAGGAGTGAGTGGGAAATCTTGGTAGTAAGGGGACATCAAAGAAATCCTTTAAGAATGTTTCTTCTTTCTGATGCTTTAATATCCTCAGATGCGTGAAATAAGTTAAAAAACCAAAATGAATAAGCAAAAAGTTGGGGGGTGGTAATATGTATTCCTATATTTTCTGAAGTCACAAAGCACAGGGTTTTATACCCTGGAGGCTCCTTGAATGTTTCTTCTTCTTCTCTCTCTCTCTTTCCCTCTCCCTCCCCTGCCTCCTTTTCCCCCCCTCTTTCCCTCTGTGTCTCTCTCCCTGTTCCTCCCCGTCTTTGCACACCTCCACCCTCCGTTCCAGCCTCTCTCTTTCTCTTTCTCAACTGTAATAAGTTTAAGGGATCCATGCGAGCCTTGGAAAACAATCTCTGCAGGTCATGATGGAAACCGTGTGTTCAGATCCCAGATCTCCACTGGGGCTTCTGACTCCCCGAGCCTCTGCTTTCTCATCTGGAAAATGCAATCTTTAGTGTCTTCCATCCACCACAGAGGCTACTGTTGGAGCCAATGTTGAGGAAGGAGAGTCACAGACATTTTGGCTGTACAAGGTGTCACCATGGCTGTGTGAGGTGGAATAATCCTTTTGTACACTGTAAAAATATGTTGCCCTCATTGGTTTCATAAAGAGCCAACTGGCCAGTAGCTAGGCAGGAAGCAGCTAGGTAGGAGAAGCAGATTGAGAGAATGCTGGGGAGAAGAAGGGCAGAGTCACCAGCCAGACACTGAGGAAGCAGGACGTGTAGAAGATGAGGTGACAAGCCATGAGCTGAGGCAGCAAGTAAATGAATAGATTTGGGTTAATTGTTGTAAGAGGTAGTTAGTAACAAGCCTAAGCATTTATAATTAATAATAAATCTCTGTGTGGTTATTTGGGAGCTGGTTGGTGGGACAGAAACTCCCACCTACAGCTTTACTTTTGGAATATTGAACCTCATGCCTTTCATGGTGTCTGCTGTGGAAACACAATAAAAATTAAATTTAACTAAAGAAGGTCCCTGCTGTTTTAGCACTTTTTGTCTCAGAGGATGCACATGCATTTTGTTTTCTGTGTATGAACATCTTGCCTGCATGTATAGATGTGTGACACATGCATGCAGTGCCTGTGCATGTCAGAAGAGGGGCTTAGAGCACCTGGAATTGGGGTTATAGACGGTTGTAAGCCACCATGTGGATGCTGGAACCAAACCTAGGTTTGTGCAAGAGTGGATGACAGAATTCAATTCAGTTCAGTTCAATTCAATTCTTTCTTTCTATGCATGTGCAAATACTTTTCTAATTGTAAATATGCCACATTTTAAAAACTGCATTCACCAGTTTGTGGTTACTCGGGTTGTTGCCATTTCTTGGTTGTTGACAACCCTACTACAGGGCATGGGGGTGAACATAACAATTTCATTCCCCTTAGATACATGCACAGCAGGGGGTCTGATGGATCATGGATTTGGGTAACAGGCTAAAGAAAATTGCTTTCCTTTAATATATTTTTATTTTAGCTAATAATTCCTTTATTTGAGAGTAAGAGTTTCTTGTCTTAACAGAGTAGAGGTTTAAGTAGATGTGGGTTGGAGTCTAAGATTTATGGGCTTTCACCTCTAAGATCTGTGGGCCCTCACCTCTAAGACCCATGGGCCCTCACCTCTAAGATCCACGGGCCCTCATCTCTAAGATCCATGGGCTCCCATCTTTAAGATCTGTGGGCTCTCATGTACTGCTACCTTTTCAAAGATGATGATTTTAATAATTCACAAGTGTTTTTATTTAGCTAATAGTGAGGCCATGGCACAATCAAATGCCATGCATATTAAATGTTTTTAATCTCTGCTTCTCTAGTTGATAAGCAAAATGCTCGTTCATGGAGAGAAGAGAACAGGCTGAGCCCCCAGAAGCATAGCAGCCAAGCTTCAGAAGGGCTGAGAGCCATTCCAAGAATCAGGGGTGTTCTTTGAGGGCCATTTCTTCTGGGGAAGTTTTTACACCAAGCTGGATATACAGGCATATAAAACAGGTACAAATAAAACATTATGTTTATTTTAAAACAATTCTCGGGCATACATAATTTTACCATTGATTAATGACAAAAGCAAACTCGCACACGAGATGGATGTGCTTGTGTACGTTCACACAGAAGATGTGGGTCTTGACCAGATACCTGACTGGATGCTGCAGGGCATGGAGCACCTTCACTGTTTTTCAGAGATGATGGATGTTTCGTGATCCTCAACACCGAGAACACAGATTTTCACACATGTGTAGTACAGGGGAGCAGAAGTACTCTAAGAGTCTTCTCAGAAATGGTTAGGAATTCTGTCCGAACTGCAAGCCCAAATTCAATGAATAATGAAAAAATAATAAACTCAACTCAGCAACCCAGATTATCAAATTTTAAAGTAAAATCATCTAACATAATACAACCCAAAGATATGACCATTTGATACGTTCCAAGAAATAGTAGGGGCCATTACAAATCTCTGTTTCCCATAACGGAAACATTGTGCATCTACACGCACAAGAAACTTGTCTACCTACAGTAAAGACACACAATTACTTTGACTTTGAATTGCAGATAACACAGGCTTGCATATGAGCAAGGAGGTGGGGGTGCGCTCCTTCAACCCAAGCACCATGGAGGCTGCGGCAGGTGGATCTCTGTGATGGTGGAGGACAGCCTGGTTTGCATGATGAGTTCCGGGTCAGTCAGGGCTACATAGCGAGACCCTGTCTTAAAAAATCCCAGTTGGTCTTGAATCTAAGTGGAGATGGTTTGAGCACTGTTCATGGGCGTTGTCTGTTGTGGTTCCACACGCAGAGGAATACGTACTCAGAACCAAGGCTACCGTGCACTCTTGAGATGCAGTCTGGGATGACCCTGCCAGCCACACCTTGGATTCTATATGTGGTCTTGGATTCAATTTTAGTCATTGTGTGTTAAGAAACTTTTGGTAACCCTCACATTTAGTCATGTGACCCCACATGGGTTCATAACCCACAGTTTTAGAAGCTGTTAATTAAGCTATTGATTAATTACATAAGAAAAATCTTATTTTAAAAATTGAATTTTGGTTACATGAAGTAGTGAAAGAATAGGTTTAGGGATAATTGTAGGCTCTATGATTTTGAGGCAGGAAGTCCTCGATTTGATGAATATGATTTAAGATGAAAATAGTTTTTATTGATTGCCCTGGGACCATAGCCATCTATGAGCTAGAGTTTCAGCCAGTGTAATTTAGAACGGTACTGCAAACAGCTCTCCAAGGTAGGTGGTGAATCGTAGCAGCCCGTGCCTTGCAGGAGGTGGAGGGGATGTTTCTAGATCACCAAGGGAGGCCCTGCACCCCTAGCTGCAGACAGGGGCTGGACGAAGGAGGTAAGAGAACACCACAATGAGAGATGAGATGACCAAACCTGGAGACTGGTCTGCACACTGACCATGCACGTGAGCTTACCTCCAAATGTGCAAGAGAGTAAAGCCAAGGCCTCATTTAGGCCTCAAGCCAATCCTGAAGAAAAAGACAAACTCATCCTCTGTAAGGTTATCGACTCGCCTGAGGACTGAGTCCTAACAATGCACCAGCCCAAGTGGAAGAATAATTCTTTTCAATCCTTATTTTGGATACACACACACACACACACACACACACACACAGAGAGATGTATGTATATATACACATGCATATATGTGTGTGTGTGTGTATTGTCTTAAAGTCCATCTATAAAGGAACAAGGGAAGCATATTTACTCTTCATGAAGGTGGAAGGTAGGAAGGCACAAACAAGTTGGGAAAAATCCTTTCTGTGTTTGTGTGTGTGTATGAGAGAGAGAGAGAGAGAGAGAGAGAGAGAGAGAGAGAGAGAGAGAGAGAGAGAGAGAGAGAGAGAGAGAGAGAGAGAGAGAGAGAGAACATGTGAATTTCTGTTGGTTTGAAGGGTGATACTAAGATCTGACCTGGCATCTGACAGGTATTCTCCAGCAAGTATGGTTGACCAGGACAACTACCACCAAGCTTTTTTTCTAGCTGATTTTGTTGGGCGATGCACAAGTTGACCACTGGATGGCACTGTTTGCTCACGGACGGATCTTCTCCCCTCCCCCTTCCCCAGTGCGGACAAAAGCTGCTGGAAAGGGGTCCAGGTGCTGCCTTTCTGAGCTGCTTTCTTCTAAGTAACCCGTTAGCTCCTGGGAAGGAGAAGACCCGAAGCTCCCCATTTCAGGGTATTTTCTCTCCTTTCTGTAATCTACATGCAGAGCCTTTGTATTTTCTTCCTTGTATATTATTGTTTCCTTTCCGTCCCGCCTAGTTTTCTTTCTCGAACACCAGCAGATTTATTTTCGCTCCGCGTTAGAGACAGGAATACTCTGTGGACACTGGTCCCCAGGAGACTGTGGCTTCAGACACATCTGTAATATGAAGCGACGGTAGGCACTGGGGAGGATCTCTGCCTGTGATTGGTGCTGTGGAGGAGGTTACTGGGAGCTGGGGTCTCAAGGTGGTGCAGTGGAGAGGCTGGATCAAATGCTTGAACGACTTGTTATTTTCAGGGCCTTTAGATGACATGTGGTCAGCTAGACAGCCTTCCAACCCTCCATGTGGAGCTGCTGGGGAATTGTAAGTCCCTATAGAAATCCCTAATGCCTCAGGGTTTCCGTTGAAGTCTGAACTGATGAAGTGGCCCTAGAACACGAGCCTCCCCTCAGTTCCTCCCTGTGTAACTTTGGGTACCCTAGGGTAGCCTGAGGTATCTTTAAGGGTCTTAAAGATGGGTTGGGCTGAGCCTTGATGCGATTACTAGGCTTGCCACACTTTTGTCCCCTGTGGCTTTCTTGCTGTCTTGTGACCTAGAAAATGACAATCTGATGGCTGGAAGGGGCTTGACAGTTTAGCCAGCTCCGTTGTGTTGTGTGTGTGTGTGTGTGTGTGTGTGTGTGAATGTGTGTGCAGGCACACGTGGAGACGTCTTCCTCTATCATTTCAGCTGGGTTGCCTGTCAGCTAGCCTTTTGGAGCCTCAGGCCTTGGCTCACAATGCTTGGTTTACTGGCGCACTCAGCAAAACTTAGTTTCTTCATGGGAGCTGGGACTTCTACTCAGGTCCTCCTGCCTGTAGACCAAGTATTCCGGCCTGCTCAGCTACCCCTAGCCCTCCCTCCCAGCCCCCTCCCCCGTTCTTTTCTTTTTAACTTTTTAATTTATTCTTTGGCAACTCCATGCACCAAACAATGTACGAGCATCATATCTACCCCCCCATTCCCCTCTCCAAGTCATCCTAGACTCCACCTCCCACATCTCCCTACAAACTTCCTCTCTCCCCCTCCTCTTCTTCACTGACTGAGTACAATTACTGTCACCCAATATGTTGAAAAGAAGAGGGCACCTTCCAATGGAGCGTGGACAACCCACAAGGCCACACTGCTGAAGAAAACTGGCTCGTCCTCCCCAAGTGGCCATCAACAGCCAATCACCTCTCCGCCTGTGGTGGGAACTCATAAGCCTCTCCCCCTCCACGTTGGAGTGTTGATTGACTTGAAAGTGCGTTGGTTTCTCTCTCTTTTTCTTAAGACAGGGTTTCTCTGTATAGCCTTGGCTGTCCTGGAACTTGCTCTGTAGACCAGGCTGGCCTTGAACCTGAACCCACAGAGACCCACCTGCCTCTGCGTCCTGAGTGCTGGGATTAAAGGCATGTGCCACCCAATGCCTGGCATTCTTGTCTAGGCCTTATGGAGGCAACCATAACTGCTATGCGTTCATGTGGTCCTGTTTTGTTCGGAAGACATATTTTCACAATGATCATTTTTGATTTCAAGTTCTTAAAATCTTTCCAGCCCCTTCCGCGATGTTCCCTCAGTCTTGGGACATCAAAGGGGTATGCTATAGATTTCCCCTTTAGAGCTGAGAACTCCATGGTCATGTATCTTCTGCACTTTGACCAGTTATGAATCTCGGCCTTAAATGTTGTCTGCATCAAGATGTTTCTGTGACTAAGGGTTGCTGTGGCCTATCTGAGAAAGTATAAGTATGTTTATGAGACAGTTTACTGTTCTGCCCCTTTACCAAGATAATAGGGCTTAAGATCTACCCAGCCACAAGTTCTTGGCCAGACTTACTGCGCCTGGCATCAGTTCCCATCTGTGGATCAGGCTCAAGTGCAATTAGAGTTAGAAAGATGTTGGCTGCCCCCACAACATCCATGCCGCTATTTCACCGATAGGCGTCTCCTTCCAGGCTGGTGACTAGTCTAGCTTGCGGAGGTCACAGCGGGTTAAGATGGCTGATGGCTTCTTTCCCCAAGCGGCCTGCAAAGCACCTTCTGCCTGTCTCCTTTTGCAAAGCTTCTGGCATCCCAAGGAAAGTCAGCAAACCTGGAACATTTGGAGGGCTTTCTTAAAGACCCCTGTAAGATCAGATCTGTGCTCTGAACAGGAAGAGTTTGGTGACTCGAGCCCACTTTGTAGCGCGGCGTGCTGCTCCCTGGCCTTCCCATCCTGGCTCCACACACGACTCTCTGTCACACAGCACAGCTCCTGTTCTCTAACGGGGATGAGGAGCCACAGCCGAGGGTTTGGAATCAAACACATTTCAAACTAGTGAATAATGAAAGCCACTATTAGCCGAATCCTCTCTCTGGACAGGGCCTGGGCTAAGCCTTTTATCTTCACAATTTCATTTAATCCTCAGTACTGTTCTGTAAGATACCCTGAGTCATCCCTAATTTACAGATGAGAAAAGTGGGGGAACAGAGAGAGGTTAAACGGCGTGCACAAGCCACTTAGCCGGTCTTGTCCAAACCCATTTGAACTGCAGCTACCTGACTCCTTTGCCTTTTAAACCAGCCTACAACTCAGACAGTTGGCTCAAAGTTATAGCCTTTAACTAGCACGAGGGCTTGATCCTCAGTCCAGCCCTGCACCTTGCTCCTGGCCCTGGTACAGAGATTTGGAGCTGTGTAGAACTAGAGCAAGGAGTTAGCTCTACACAGCTTCTGTTTCTCAGTGCACTTACGTGTGTGAGTTTTTGATTGTCCACTCGTGCACACGTGTATATATATATATATATATATATATATATATATATTATTGCGTGCATCTGTGTGAAGGCAAGCAAACAATCTTGGATGCTGTTCTCAGGATCCATCTTTCATGTCCTTTTGGGACAGGGTTTCCCACTGGGATCTGGGGCTAACTGGTCTAAACTGGGTGGCTAGAGATCCCTAGGATGCCACCTGTCTCTGTCTCCCTCAATTCTTAGATAGCGAGTGTGCACATAGCTCCCAGATTTTTATGTGGGTGCTGGGGCTTTTTCTCAGGTCCTCATGGTTGATTAGGAAGCAGTTTTCTGATGGAACCCTCACCCATTCCCCAGTACTCCTTTAGTACTGTGTGTTAGCTGGGTACCAGGCTAGCCGAAGGATGCTCTTCTGGGTCATGGAGACTATAATCCCTCATATTCTTATTCTTGTGAGATGGGATCAGCAGTAACAGAATCACCTAAACTTGCCACTTTCAAAAGAGAAAACTCTAATAGCTCATGATGCTTGCAAGGTTTTAGCTAGGCTCACTGCTGAACAGAGTGCTAGGTGCCCCGGTTTTAGAGGCTGAAAGTGTTATATATATTATAACACTGCACACACACACACACACACACACACACACACACACACACACAGAATCATTCTGAGCACATGGCTTGAAGATGTAACATATGCCCAGCAGGGGAGCTTCTGAATCCCGGGCTATGTTAAAAGCTTAAGGGAGGGCTGCTGCCATTTATAGACTGCTGTATCCTGGAAGGTTTGCCCTCTGCCTATCGATTGTCTTAGGGTTTCCATTTATATCGATTGAGGTAATGTCAATGACATTTACCTGACTGAATATTCATTACGGTATGAATTGAAAATATGTCATCTGTGTTGGGGGTGGGGGCAGCAGTAGGCTTTCCTGTACTTGGGGATTGGCAAGCTTGAACTAGTTCAGTAGATTTGAATTCTCAGTTCAGATCTTAATTGCTTCTTGGAGGCTACCAGACACCCAGTTCACATCTTTCTATGACCAATGGTATTTTCTTGACTCCACTATCTTATGAAATTGCAAGATGCAGGCCATTGTATGAAAAACTTGTCGTGCAGGATTTGCACTTGAGGGCGAGGCACGTTTCTGGGTTTGTCCTAAGGACTTGCCAGAGCCCTTTCATGTTATATTGGGCCGTTCCACAGTGGAGGGAAGGACACGGACCCCCACAGGGATGCTTGAAGCAGGGTAGCATGGACCTCACTCAGTCCACTGTACCTTCTCAGGAGCAGGCAGCGAGGGGACCTACCAGGTGCACATTCCTGCCCCACACAGGGCGCTTCCAGAAAGCTGAATTCGGACATGGTGGAGAAGCCTTGATCAAGGTTCTGTTGTGAGAGACCAGTACCCGAGTGCAACCCAATGAGGAGCTGGGCCCCACAGCCCCAGTTTCAACCCTTTCAAAAGGGGCCCCTTTATAATGATTAGTGGAAGAATGACATTTGATGATGAACATTTGAAAATATCATGCAATCATTAATGGACACAAGAGCCTGTCAGAGCGAAGTCTTCATGACAACACTAGGTGGTTTTCTTATGATTCCCTGCAACTTTGTAATATATCAGATTGCTTATTCTTGTGCTATAGCATTATCTGTCTTGTCCTCTCTATTATGCAATCCCTGGGTCCCTGTCGGTGAGATGCTGAACGTTAAGCCTTGTGGGTGCAGGGTGCATTAGCCTGATGTACTTTCTTTCCTACCGATCTTACTAACTGCCTGACTTCTGAAGATGAGGCAGGAGTCCTCAGTGCTGTGTGAGGATGTAGCTCTCATTTGGAGGCTTGTTGATGTCTTAGTCTTTGGAGAAATCACTGATACCCTTCTTCAAATCATTTCTCTTTTCTCCAGCTTAAGTCGTGATCTTATTTTCCTACTATAACCTATTACCCATCTTTACTATCAACATGTGTGGCAGAATCATGGAATTTATCATAGCACGGGGCTGTGTAGCATAGCTTTCTCGCTCTGCGGTTGTAAGGGAAGCTAGATGCACACTAATAGAGTTACTGTACGGGGCTTTCATACTTCCTAAAAGAAGGAGAAAAAAGATGAGGAAGAGGAGGAGCAGAGATGGAGGGATAGA